>OU343224.1:26167880-26231417 GCA_910596185.1 Chrysanthemum makinoi | reverse complement strand
GTGATTATCCATCATACAATTTTCAGTGCCGATCATCACGGAAACACCCAAGAACTTGTTGATCGATTTCTGAAAGTCCTCGAGGTGCATATTGTATCATCATGTTAATAGAGCATTAGTAATTCACTAGATTAAAATGAACTTTTGTTATAAATTGGCTTTTAGCGGAAATGACAGTTAGAAGTCATATAAGAGATGCATCATACATATTTGTGTACATTTCAACAATGTATCTTAAACTTAAGATGACTAGTAGATGTTTACCTAAATGGGCATGATCACTCCTTACATACATTAGCAATCAAATTAAAGCATATATCCGTAAACAATACTATTAGGTTCTTTTTGTTAAGGTCTCGGTAAAACATTCAATAGTGGCAATAACATTTATCAAGGGCAGTCAGCCTGCAATTTTTAACGAGGAATAGTCGATCAAGGGTATGACCAAAAGAGCATTTTTCTAAACGTTAGACTAAAAGATTGTAATTTTAAATGGTTAAGCTCATCCAAAAAACAAATGCTTAGGCATTAATTGTGAGGCATTTGTTTTTCAAATGAGCCTAACCAATAAAATTAAAATAACAATGGACAAAGTAGCTTTGAACTTTCCAAAGCCAATAACATATCAAGAGATACCGACTACCGAGGTCCCATTTTATAGCCACCCATTCTGGCAAACATTCCCAACAACAGTCGATGTGGGATGCCAAAATGAAAATAATCTCACTTTTGAGTGTGTTGATTTTTTATTTTTGAACGGCGGCAAAATTTATAAAAAACTAGCAAGGTGCTAGAAATTACAAAGGCGAATTAAGCCAAGCATTCCAACAACAAGACAAACTACCTCTAGGAAAGGAAGTAGAGCACCTGGTAGAGGATCCCCTTATGAAATTTTCAAAACCAGGTGGGCGGCTGAGGTCAGATGTGTCTGTTTCTTTTGCGGGCTGCAAGTCTTCAGCGCTATTATTAGAGGGTTCCTCTTTTGTTTCAATGTCCTCATTCTCTTTATTCAGGTTCTTTGTAACCTCATCAAAATCGTCAACTGAGTTTTCCACAAACGTATCCGCAACCTTTTCGATATCATTCTCATCTTTAGTTGATGATAAGTCGAGAGCTTCATCCTCGATGTTAATACTCCAGGTGCCTATTGTTAATACAAATAAGCCGTAAAAACGTTTATTTATATTTTACGATCTTCTAATGTTTTGTCGATAACAAACGTAAAATCATTTTTATGAAACAAATAAAAAACGTAAATGGTTTGAGCTAATACTTTTCTAACACACTTACGTTTCACATAAAACACTAAAACAAGTATAAGTGATTTTATGATTTAGTAATACATATGTACAACAACTAGTGTTTACATATGGGGCAAATATATACATAACTAGTATGTATTATAATGGGTAAAAACTACAACCCATGGAGCATATATCCATAACCTATGATATTGACCCATATCCATTTGACTATATGCATTGCATCTATTAGGTACATTGTATCTAATGAAATACCCATGGACCAACCCATAACCCATGACCCAAAACCCATGGGCAAAGGGGAGCGTCCCGTATCCCAGTTAATACCTTGGACGGATCCCTCAGGGAGGGATCCGTTGGATCCGGGATAACTAGTTTTCTTCTATAAATAGTGAGTCATTTCTTCCTTTTGGGTTTGCCTCTCACATACTTTCCCAAGTATTGTAACTCTCTAACCTCTGATCCTAAGGGATCTTTCTATGTAGTTTGTCTTTTGTTTTTGTGTGAATCTCTAGGTTCCTCTTAAAGGCGAGATCGCTACTTCTTGAAGTCTAGCAAGCTCAAGTCCATGAGTTGCCATGCTTCGTCATCATCAAGACTACTGAGGTTCTCTTTTTGATAGTTCTTTCTTCCTCCATAGAAGTGTTGTGTCGAAGGCATTAGTGAAAGATTCCGAAAGAGTCAAGAACATGATAGAAAGTAACTACTTAACGTTGTCAAAAACATTAGTGAAGAATGCTAAAGGTGTCAAGACGAAGGCATTAGTGAAAGGTGCCAAGCGTTTGTGTCAAGGGCATTGGTGAAAGATGCCTAGGAATCAAATCAAATGGCATTAGTAAAGAATGCCAAGGTCATATAATCGATGAGGTGCATCGTTATACAAATAGTGATAGTTTGTTTCCAAGGATGTTGATATCCTTGATGGTGTTGTAATAAGGAGTGGGTCTCCTTTGGGATTAGGTGTTGTGTAGTGTTGGGTAGTAGTTCCTCCATTGTAATGGAACTCGGTACTTAGCCTAGTACCGGATAAAGGCTAGGCGACGTTGTGGTAGGTGTAGTTCACCTTGGTGAAAGAACCCGGTGGTTAGCCTAGTCTGGGAAAAAGAGTAGGCGACGTTGTTGAGAGAAACCTGCTGGTAAAAGGTTGGTGTCGTGTAGTGATTACGAACTCTTGAGTAGGTGACTCGGGGAGTGGAGTAGGGCGGAGAAGTGTCCTTGTAGCCGAACCACTATAAATACTCGTGTCGTGGTTATGTGCTTCTTACTCTTTATCTTTCATTACACTTTTATATATCTATCTATCAACGTCCAACATACACATCTAAATAGATTGACATAAGTCGATCCAAATAGTTTAAAACGAAGTTTTAATTGGTAAATCTATTCAACCCCCCCCTTCTAGTTTTCCACAATTGACATCAGAGCTTCGTTACCAAGGTTTCTTGAGTATCCGTACTTTAAAAACTTGATCTGATCCGTGTATGTTTGAAAACTACAAAGAATGAAATCTTTTAAAACATTTTTTTCTTTCTTTTATGTTGGATATTGATAGATTATTCTAACATATTTGTTCAAGAAATCTTCATGCTAGGATCTCTCCAAAACCTTCATTTCTATTCAAAAGAATAATGAAGTCAACTTTCAAGAAAGAATCTAAAAGTAATCACAACCTACTTACTCTAAGTACAACGGATTACTTTAAGAGCTCATGAAGTATTTTTGGTCTCATGTCTTCACAAACCAAAATTAAGAGCATAGAGGTATGTTTACTCTTCATTAGCTAGCTTATATCTACATGAATATGTTAATATCATTTTTCTTATAAATGCTAGTCTTTCAAAAATTCTCCTTTCGCCACTTTCCCGACTTACTCATCATCGGGAATAGTATTCCTCCTTGATCTCGTCAAACTACTTGGCGTCACAAAATGGATTCTCGATAATTAAATCCCGTTGACCAAACATTATTTATTTTATTTTTGGAACCCCAAAACTATTTTTGTTCCATAAGCTATTTTATAACTTATAACAAAAATATTGTCAAACACCCTTTTTCGTCTCTGATCATGGATCCCTCAGTTGCTACATGGGATCCCTTATACAAGGTCTGGGGAGGCGTGGGGACGACTTATAAACGCTTTTGAAAACCATTACTGATCATTTTCCATCTCCCCACAAAACACAAAAATGACTCAAGAACTGATTTCATCCTCATAGGACTCCTATCTCCAAAGTAATCTTCTAAGAACACCATTGACCAACCATGCCTAAACCCACTCAACAAGACCACCATGATACCGTCCATTACCTCACCCATTACTATCGAAAAGGGGTTGTTAAAACCGACCGCAAAGTCTTTAAAGACTTGAAAACGACTTATCCATGAAGGTTAGGTGTATGAGAATGTTTCCTTGAAGATACCGATATTAGTTAGATCTTCAACGGATCAATTTTGATTGTCTTCGACATTGATGAACAAATTTGTCGGTTTTCATCTTTGAATTCTACAAAAGCATTAGGATCATTGAAACACAATGATAGCATTTCAATGCTTTCATCATCAATAAACGAACTTCACTCTACTCATACATTCGCTCAAATCCTTTGCATTCCTTGTGAAAGAATTTGTATGTACTCTCAAGATTGGGCAATATCGTCTCAATCTTTTGCTCTTGATCCCAAACCAATATACCATGTGGAAAACTAGAAGGGGGGTTGAATAGTTTTGCCGATTTTAAGTTAGTTTCAAAAACTTTAGATTCGATAATATGTGAGATCTTATGGATGTGGAGAAAGTATAGATCTAATGATAAAGGAAGTAAATAAAGTAAAGTAAAGGGATAGAAATGACACAACCGATTATAGTGGTTTCAGCTACAAAGACACCTTCCTTGCCGTACTCCACTCCCAGGTCACCTACTCGAGTTCAAGCACTATGTCAACAAACTCTTTCAACTTGGCGGAGAATCCTTCACAGCGTTGCTTACCTTTTGGTACAAAGCTAAATCGGAGTCCGTAGCACGGTGGACCAAACCAACGACTATTACACAACAAATATGAAATATCAAATACAAGATCTTCTTCTGAAATCTTGTGGAGGAACAAATCAATCAAGGACCCCTTGGATGATGACTTGTAGAATGCTCGTTGTAACACCCCAAAATACTTAATGGAAGATGTGTCATTGGGGTGCTACTTCAAAGATAAAGAACAAGTTATAGAAATTGACCTCTAAATGAGACGTTTTGAAAAGTTACCATTCGATTAATGAAATTAGAGTTACAAACAATGAGGTCCCAAAGGCTCTTATAAGTCATTTCACTGTTCCCCGGATCCCACGGATCCCTCCCACAAGGGATCCGTCTAGTGTAATCCTAGGGATCCGTGGGACGCTTCTCTATGCCCATGGGTTTTTTGGTTATGGGTCATGGTCATGGTTATGGGTTGGTCCATGGGTTCTTTTAGATTCAATGTATCTAATGATACATTGTATCTAATCTTGTGGGTATGGGTCAATACCATGGGTTATGGATATGATCCATGGGTTGTGGTTTTTACCCATCCTAATAAACTATTACAAAAAATGATTAATTACAACATTTTTGTATTAGATGGCTATATATAAATGCTTTACAAAAATAACATGTATCCTTAATATTGTACTTAAGATAACATTATATTTGTTATCAACAAAACACAAAGAGATAAATATTAATATAGCGTTTTTCGGTTTATTTGTATTAACAATCTCCCCTTTTTGTTGATGACAAAACATAATATTATGATGAGTAAAACTTAAGAATAGATGTGAGTTTTGAAAGCCCTTAAGTTTTACTTCTTCTCCCCTTTTTGTGAAACAAAAGTTAACCCAGAAGAAATAAAAGTGGAAAAATGGTCCACGTGTAACACTCCCCTTGACGGTAGCTCCCCACTTGTTTGGGGGTCAAGTGAAAAAAAAAAAAGATCCTACAAAGAGAATGGTTAGTAACATGCTTAAATAATCTTGTGATTGACGAGAATCAAGATTGGGGAGCCAAGGTATGTAAACAAGGCCTTGTAATAAAACAACAAAGTGTAGTGTTATTTATGCCACCTACAAGCATGTAAAAATAAGAACAAGACTTGTTCTTGAAAAATGACTCAAAAGAAAAGTACTAAAAGTAGAAAATAGTAGTAATGATTCCTTCCATGCTTGCATAAGGTTATGGATGGAAGTTTTGATGAGTAATGGTATTGATGCGATCAAGGATGAGGTTGAGTATGAATCTCATTTCTTCCCCCAACTTCTATTGCAATTTACTTGTGGATTGGCAATGTTCACAATGTAAGTGATGTGGGTAATGAGTGGAATTTTCGGGTTGTTTTGATTTGTGAGTTGCGGATGTGTGGTGGAAAAATAGGAAAATCGGATCAAAGTCCGAATGGTTGGAAGTGGTGGAAAAGAACCTAGATGTTCTTTAATGGAGCTAAGGGTGGTGATGTTTCAAGATCATTGAATATTGTGTTTGGAGACGTGGGAGGTGTCAAAAAGGCTATTTCTTTTGTTTTGGTTGTTGAGATCTTGTTGGAGTCGTAAGGAGTTCCAAAAGAGTGACTTTAGGTGATGAAGTTGGTGTACTTGTTGGTGATGGAGGAGGTGCTATAATGGAAGCATCTTGTGGTGAGTTATTTGATGGTGATGAGCCATTTGATGATGGTTTTCCTAAACAACAAGATGGGATGCTAATCGATGCGGATATCCTAGAGTTTGATTGTGGTATTTTGGAAGGTGGTAGTACAAAAGTTTGAGTTTCATGATGAGTGTTGTTTGTACTAGGTGATTCATCTAAGTTGTAAGAGCTGTTATGACATGGTGTTTGTTTGTGAAGAATGAGATGAATATGCAAGCATTTTGGGAGTTCTATATATAGAAAAACAATGCATTATAATGAATGCTTGACCCAAAATGTATATTAAAATCTAATGATTAGATATGAATTTAAGGCATGTGATCATGAGAACACAAGCATTAAGGAACATACTCCAAAATAAAACAAATGTTAGGTTTTCATCTAAAGTGAGAAAATAGAAGGTAAAAACACTTCTGGATCCCACGGATCCTTCCTTGAGGATCCGTCCAGCATAAAGATTTGGATCCGTGGGTCCGGTGATCAGGCGACACAAAATTTTCCTTTGGAAATATTTTTGCCTAGTGTGTTATATACAAACTATTTGGAGTTCGCGGTTATCTTCCTAAGAAGAAAGAAAAAATAAACTAGAAGTGGAAAAACATAATATTATGTGAGATAACCCGAAAACACATAGTTAGTACTTGAGTACATATTTTGTACAATGCTAATTCATTGTTGCTTAAATGAATGTACCGAAAACATATTAGTTATGTGTCCCCTTTAGCATTCAAAAGACATGAGATGCAATGAAAACGGGTTTTACTTTGTATTAATAATGAAAAAGCGATTTGTCCTAATCGTGAGAAATTGCTTTTTTGAAATTGATACGGGGAAGGTATCATTTTCATTCCAAAAAAGGTTTTATTGTGAAAAAATGGTTTTATTCCTTGAAAAGAATGTATTAATTATGTGTTTTGAAAGAAAATATGAGTTATAAGTGAAAAACTTATCTTGGGTTTTGAAAATTCCGTATTGTTTTGTGAGTTGTGTGAAATAGAGATCATAGACTCGGAAAGGAGAAAGGTGTTTATATACCTTGTAGAGTCAAAAGTAAATTGACGTTTGTTCCATGAGACCAAGACCAAGACGAAGTAGGTTGAATTGTTCCCGTTTCAACGGTTTGGTGAGGACGTCGGCTATGTTGTCTTTGGATGCTACCTTCTCAATAGAGATGTTCCCCTTTTGAACATTGTCTCTTAAGAAGTGATGACGAATCTCTATATGCTTAGTGCGATAATGCAATACCGGATTCTTGCTTAAATCGATGACACCTTTGTTGTCACATAGAATGGCTATGTCACTAGATGAATCGTAGTCACTAGCGCTTGTTTCATCCATAGTGCTTGTTGGCATGCTTCTGGAGGCGTATTCGGCTTGGTTGTATTGCTAATGCCGTTTGTTTCTTTGAAAACCAAGATGTTAAACAACATCCCATAAAAGTACATACCCCACTTGTACTTTTTTATCAACATAATCTGCATGGTCGGAATCTGCATATACAATTGTTTCTACTCCCGTGCCTTAGGATACCATAATCCTAATTGTGTTGTACCCTTAATGTATCTAAATATCCTTTTAAAACTTCTA
The DNA here is from genome assembly GCA_910596185.1 of Chrysanthemum makinoi. Taxonomy (NCBI): domain Eukaryota; kingdom Viridiplantae; phylum Streptophyta; class Magnoliopsida; order Asterales; family Asteraceae; genus Chrysanthemum; species Chrysanthemum makinoi. The sequence goes on along the minus strand of OU343224.1, from coordinate 26,223,899 downwards.
GGTGTGATGTTTTAGGGTCTTCTTGAAACCTAGCACATAAGCAAACACTAAACATGATATCCGACCTACTAGCCGTGAGGTAGAGAAGACTACCTATCATGCTACGATATTTAGTATTATCTACGGATTCTCCGTCTTCATCTTTAGTGAGTTTGGTGTCGGATGACATTGGTGTCATAATTGGTTTTGACTCTTCTCAATTTCTTTAACATCTCTTTTATGTATTTAGATTGATTAAAGAAGATACCATCTTCTACTTGTTTGATTTGTAGACCAAGAGAGAAACTAAGTTCTCCCATCATACTCATCTCGAACTCGTCATGCATGATTTTAGAGAAATCATCACACATGTCTTGACAAGTGGATTCGAATATAATATCATCTACATATATTTGAACTATGATTATATGTGACTCTCTTTTCTTAGTAAAAGTGTGTTGTCAACTAACCTATGGTATAGTTGTGTTTAATTAAAAATGACTTGAGTCTATCATACCAAGATTTTGGAGCTTGTTTAAGACAAACAAAGGGCTTTCTTTAACTTATACACATGTTTTTAGGTTTTTCAAAATCGATGAAGCAGAAGGTTGGCTACTATACTTCTTCATTAATAACACCATTTAGAAAAGCACTTTGACATCCATTTGATAAAAGCTTTATATCACTAAGCAGTGTAAGCATCATGAAGTATTGTATAGACTCTAATCTAGCCACGGGGCATAGGTCTCCATCAAAGTCTATTCCTTCTTGTTTAAGTTTATACCCAGACAGCAAGGAATTAGCCTTGTTCTAGAACCTTCCTGGTTTGCATCTAATTTGTTTTTATAACCCATTTAGTTCCTATTATGGTTTTGATACTAGGCAGAAGGGACAGTGTCCCAAACAATATTCAAACAAATTGATTTAGTCTTCTTGCATAGCTTATTACCCAACTTTCATCTTTTTATGGCTTCTTGTATTCTTGGGTTCCTGGATTTGAAAAAACAAAATAAGCTACTTTGGTTTTGAACTTGAGACCTTAATGTTCTTCGTTTAGCTTCTTTAACCTGATCATCTGGTGTCTTTGGATTCTTTTGCTTAATATTTCAAAATAATTAAAGGTTTCCGTTTTGTTCTTTAAAAATTTTGTCCATTTATACCTAGAGTAGTCATCCACTATGACCAAAGTGTAGTAGTTGCCTCCATAACTTTGGATAGCGGATGGACCAAATAAATCCATGTGTAGTAATTCTAGACACCTAGTTGTAGACACCATGTTTTTAGCTTTATGACTCGAATGGACTTGTTTTCCTACATTACAAGCATCACAAAAGTGATGTTCATATTTTAACTTAGGTAGATCTCTTACTAGATCTTTAGATGATAGCGATTGAAAAGTGCATTATGCCATAAGGTCGAGTATCATCCATAGAGGTAAGACATAGTTTGTCTTTAGGTTCATTACCGATTTTAATGACATAGACTCCATGTTTCCTAATTCCTCTTCCTATGGTTATGCCATTTTTTAATATCTTACTACGGTTTCGGTAAAAAGTACATTGCACTTTTTATCACATATTTGTCCTATACTTAGGAGGTTAAAGTTTAGGTTTTCTACGTGACACACATCGTTAATGGTTAGAGATTTGTTAGAAATCGTACCTTTACGGATGATTTACTTTGCTATTTCCAAACACCACATTACCTCCATTAAAGGATTCATATGTGGAGAATAGATCTTTATTGCCGGTCATGTGCCTCGTGCACCGCTATCCTTGACCCATTCATCGGGTCTAGGTTAGACCTTTAAGCACACCCTAAGACAATTAACTCAAAAGTTTGGTCCCCATTTGTTCATGGGTCCATTAGTGTTAAACATTCCATTCATGTTAGACATGTATGGATAAGATGAGTATGCATTCCATGGAGCAAAGTTTTGAAAAGGAAAACCATTTTGCATATTTGGGTTCCATCCCATTTGATGATTACTTCTCGGGTAAACATTATTAGGTCTCCTAGATAGATTAGGTTTTGAAAAAGATGGAGCTTTGTTTCTTGCAAAAATAGGTATATATTTTGGAGGTGGTTGTCTAGTGGTGAAATGAGTTGGTTTCTTCTTATTCTATAACAATCGGTTCTAGATGAAGAAGCTACGTTATTACCACTGTTGCTTGCTACGAGACCACGGATCCTTGCTTAACACTAGCGGGTTCCCTTTTTATGGGATCGTGGGATCCGCCTAGCGATTGGCTGGTTTTTCTAGTGCCTTAACAAATTGTGTTTCTTTATTTTCACTAGTTGATGGATCAAGTTGTTGAATACCTAAAACTTTTTGGTTGTTACGTTTTTCACTATCTAATATCATATCTAAAGTATTCATACTCATTCTAGCAATTTTAGAATCTAGTTGATCAACTAGTGTTTGAAGTTGAACACAAAGTTCACATTCACCACTTGCTATTTTACCCTTTTCTAGGCGTTTTATTTTTGCTTTTAATTCTATGACTTCTTTATCTAAGCGTTGGTTTGACTTTTCAAAAGCTTTTTTTGTTAATAGTTTTAAGCTAATATTACATAGTTTGTCATATTCATTATGTGAGTGCGTCATCTAGTGATGAGCTACTATAGTATTCGTGACATACCTCGTCATTTGCCATGAGACAAATTTCTTCGTCTTCCTCGTCGCTCATTCCCCATGTGCCGCTCACGAACGCCTTTTGATCATCCGTTTGAGACACTTACTAATAAAGTGGTTTGGGTCCCCACATTTAAAGCACTGATCATCCTTTGGCTTCTCGTCCTCTTTGCTTTCCGAAATCCTTTCTTATCGTCATGGGTTGTTTTGACGTATCTTCCCTTCCTTCTAAAGAACATTTTAAAGTCCCTTACCGCCATAGCATACTCCTGCGTCGTCACTATCAGAGAGGTTCTTCATCACTTGAAGCCTTTTTGGATTTAAGGGCAAGAGATTTGTGTTTCTCATTCACCTTTGAGGCTTGGTCTTTAAAGACAAGCTCGTGAGACTTTTAAGTTGCCTATGAGTTCATCAAGGGTGAGGATTGTCAAATCTTTTGACTCTTCGATCACCGTTACCTTGGATCTCCACTTGGATGGAAGTGCCCTTAGATATCTCCTAACATGGTTACGGCTAGAAAAGATTCATCAAGTGCTTGTAAAGATGTAATAATAGTATTAAAGTTAGCAAATGAATGATCTATAGTTTCCTCATCCGATATTGAAAATTGTTCATATTGTTGAACAAATAAATCAATATTATTATTTTTAACTTGTTGATTACCTTGATGAGTTACAACTAAAGAATTCCAAATTTCTTTAGAGGTTTTAAGCATAGAATTCTTTCGAATTCCTTTTTGGGTAAAGCATTATATAAAACCATTTTTGCTTCACTATTTTTAGAAAGCTTTTTCTTTATTTCATCATTTAGTTTATCATGAGGTATGTTAACTAAATTCCATTTATCATCTTTTGAGGTAGCCTCAAAATGCCTTCAAAATAATGTACCAAAGATCAATATCTTTAGATTTCCATATGTTTGAATCTATTTTTCCCAATATATAAAACCATTAGTTTCAAAGTAGTGGTGGTGATTTGCATAGATTGCCCTTCCTTATAAAGCCATTAGTTTAGCAATTTACTTACACCTTTTTTAGGCACAATCTAAAATAAGTCAGGTAACACTTGAGATGGACCAATAACCACGACTATTACAACAAAATATAGAAATATCAAATACAGATGCTAGAAATCTTGTGGAGAACAAATCAATCAAGGACCCCACCTTGGATGACTTGTAGAATGCTGGGTGATCTAGCCTTAGAAGGACCTATATGAGAATCACTAAAGAAAGAAGAAAGAAGTACTCTCTAGATCAAGTGATCTTTTGTTAGAAGAGAATGAGAGTATATAAGAGGTAAATAAGAAGAGGGGGTGAGTTAGAATGAAGAAATGCTCTCTATTTATGGCAGATGCACTATGGTTCTGGATCCCATGGATCCCCCCACATGAGGGATCCGTCTAGTGTAATCCTAGGGATCCGTGGGGCGCTCCTCTTTGCCCATGGGTTTTTTGGTTATGGGTCATGGGTTATGGGTTGGTCCATGGGTATTCTTTTAGATTCAATGTATCTAATGATTACATTGTATCTAGTCTTGTGGGTATGGGTCAATACCATGGGTTATGGATATGATCTATGGGTTGTGATTTTTACCCATCCTAATAAACTATTACAACAAATGATTAATTACAACATTTTTGTATTAGATGGCTATATGTAAGTGCTTTACAAAAATAACATGTATCCTTATAATTGTACTTAAGATAACATTATATTTGTTATCAACAAAACACAAAGAGATCGCAAAATATTAATAAATGTTTTTAAGGTTTATTTGTATTAACATACCATACTCCTCTTGATGAACCCGAAACCATTCGAGACACCATCTTCAAAATTAGAGCCGACCAATCCCGTCTCAACCGAAAAAAAAAGCTCATTCACCGTGATCCCTTTCAAATGGAACTCTTCGAAATGCACCCCATTTTTAGAAAATGGGTAGAAATTCTTAGGGAAAAAGTCATTAGCCTAGTTGGTAACAAGGATCATCCGAATGCATGTCTCGTACAAATGATCTATTGCCTTATTCACCAAAAGCCATTTAATCTTGCCTATTACATGGTGAAGAGAATGGCTAGGGTATTCAAAGTTGCTAACATGGTACTTCCATATGGTATGCTTCTAACACGACTTTGTAAGTATGTTAGTGCATTGCAACCAACTCCTATCAACGATGATCATTTCCTTTCCGATCACATCATGGTACCTCTTACCAAACAACCCCCTAAACGGTTCATGGTCAATGGAAGAAAACCTAAAGCTCTCTCGGACTCCTCGGACGGAGAAGAAGAAGAAGATGAAGAAGAAGAAGATGTCGACCCCGTAGCTAACATCGAATTGGACCCCTTTGATTACTATCAACAACTTCCAACTATTCCAAACGAGACTGCGGAATTTAAACAATTAAGGGGTATGATTCAAAACCTAGCTCACTACATCACGAAGTCGAGAAAGAGGAAAAGAGAGGATTGACGAAAGAGACTATAGGATTATGCTTGTTTTGAGACTTTCGATTGGTGTATGAATATGTTTTAGCACGCTTGTTTTTGTTATCTTGAATATTATTATTATTATCTATGATATGCTTTATGTGATAAACATGTTTATATTGTCGTTTAGTTTAATGGTTATTAGTGCATATTGCTTGGTGCAAAATCTGCATTTGCTGCTGTAATGGTTTTGATCTGCAGATGCCGGATCCCTAGTTTTAGCCTAGACGGATCCCTTTTCTGAGGGAACTGTGGGATCCGTGACTACAGATGAGTTATACAGATTTCCTTACATCAAAACAACTCACTAGATCACTTCACACTAGCCAAACATAAGACCTTAGAACCAACTAAGTCTTCTTCAAGCATTTGATAACTTCACACTCACCCATAGCTTACCTAGGATCTAGTTCAAAGTACTTTTGATTTATCAACTCATCAAAACTCACCATATTTCCGCTTCAATACTCACACATTGCTTTTCACATCTCAAAACACTTAGGTGGATACATTGATTAATTTTAGGAAATTGTTTCTAGCAATCCTTATCTCAAAACTGGTCAAAAACTAGTTTTTCAATTATTTTAATTTTTGAGGATTTTTCAAACTCTATCTCAAGCTTACATCTGATCTCTAGGATCATTTATTATAACTTGACACCATCAAAACTCTTAGTGTCATCCTTGAACACCCATTGGTGATCATAAAGTCTCATTTTCCTTCCATAAAAGGCAATCATTAGCTATATCACTCATTGCCCTTGATCATTCAAGTACACTTTCATTTAAGATACTTAGGAGGACTGAAACACTCAAGATGGCATAGGCTTTAGACCTTAGAAACATCATTTTTACCCTTTCCTAGCTGCTGAGAGCCGGATCCCTAGGGTTAGCCTAGACGGATCCCTCAAAGGAGGGAACCGTGGGATCCGGGTGACAGAAGTCATGTCAATTCTAGCTTAAACAATCATTTCAAGCCCATCTTACTAACTTGAACACTCCACCTCATCTTAATTAAGTCCCTAGATCAGTACAACTCTGAAGTTGACTCTTGTGCATGCTAATTATCACATTCCAAAGAATCTTAGTGGCTTAAGTCTTGAATGCACTTGCCAAATTCTTCCCTTTATAAGTCATCTTGCTAGAATCCCTTAGTCATCAAACACAACATAATTCTCAGCAATTAGAAACATCTCCTTTAGTCATTTAATCATGAGGAAAGCTCCTAGTGCTAACTCATCCACCCAAGAGCCACCCAAGAAACTTGCTCGGGTTATACACGAAGTTTTCTCAACCAAATCATCTCCAGTTAAGTCCACAAATGCTAGGATTTCCCCTCAACCAATCAAACCAATCCCCAAGAGAATTGTTCCCACAAAAATATAATCACCAAACTCTACAATTCCTACTAAACCAAACACACCCTTTTCAACCCAATCAACATCATTGGTCCCTAGAGTAATATCATTCACCACCTCACAATCATCTCCACATTCCTACAACTTAGAGGGCTTACCCCCTAGGCCATCTCATCCTCCACCTTTACCAACACAATCTTCACTAGAGAAGATTGTACAAAACCAAGGTGTTGAATCATCACTTGCTCCAATGTCAATTTCTCCATTTCCCTTTAATGGTCCATTTTGGATTATGAGGAGACATCAATGTCAACCACCCGACCACATGGAAGTTGACACTTCCCTACCTCCACCATCAACCCTTGTTGAGCCACCACTTAATGTGCCTCCACCAATTCCTCCTTCATTTGAAGATCTTCAACCCACCTCACTTGGACCTCCGCTTCAAGACGCTCAACTTTTACCACCATCCTTTCAAAACCATGACAAGGATTGCTATCATTGTCAACATGTTGAAAGGTTGATACATGAACTATGTGAAGAGAAATGTTTCATGTTTTATCACCTCCTCGAATGTTTCGATGAGGTCAACAAACCTAAACAAACATGAGTCTAAGGATTAAAATGGTGTCCTAGTCTGAAACTCAACTTAGAACATTTAGGAATCCCATTTCATGTTTGATCATCCTTAAGCACGTGGTTTCTTCTTAAGTTTAGGTCACTCATTAGTAGTAGTGGAATATGTATTGCATGGCTAAATCATTCTCTTAGTTTTAGAGATTTGTTGATTATCTCTTTGTTTTATTGAATGATAACTTATTTACCCTATTTGCCTTGAGTATATGTTTGTTGTTTGTATACATATCTCACTTTGATATTAACATTGCTTGTTATATCACCATTACTGAAAATCTGTCACCAAGAAGGATCCCTCCAAGAAGGGAACCTTGGGATCCGTGCAACAAAAGACCAATTTTCTACTAACTTGTGTCTTATTTTTAGGAAATTATGCACTATATACTTGTTTTCTAACATTTATTTTGTAGATTTTCAAAATACACATGAAGACTTTGACACCCTAAGCTAGGGGGAGCTTTGTGTCAAACCATACATTGCAAAACCATTTGTGTAACATATTGGATTTCACAAACACATCAAATCATGATCAAATGGGGCGTATACAATAAGGTTTTAGAGAGAGAAATAGTTAGAGGTTTGGGAACTTAGTGAGAGAAAGTAAAAGTATTATTATGAGCTCCAACCCTCTACCTTGGGAGTAGAGGGTATTTATAGTCTTACATAAAATGGCACCTACGGGCTGTGGATCAGGCATACAGTGGGTAAAGACCCGTCCGTCCTCCACGGAGTTACTTAACTAACTACTACTTAACATTAAATAACTACGACTACGAGCTTTCTAACGATTACATGTACTTGAGGTGACCGACACTTTAATAACTGGGTTTACTAAATCCTAACAATCTCCCCCTAAGGGAGGTCACCTCAAATTACATTGAATTCAAACATATATTACATTAAGATTGTTCTTGGATTCTTGATAATGTTCTTTGCTCTGTAGCTCGTAGTCATTGATTCTTCATTATTGCATGTTTGGTTAATCCAAGTGGATGTCTTTAATTGATCCACATGATAATGAGTTTTGAGCCAGTATTGAGATCATTAGCTATCATAAATCTCTGACTCTTCCATTGTGGTGTTGGTATTAAGTGATGTTGTGACATTTTGGACCTACATGCTCACATTCTGGATCATGATTTCTTCTTATCAGAGTAGCGAAAGCTTTAGTTGATTCATAATATTTGCATCAGCGTAGCAGAAGCATGGAGTGAGAATATCAGAGTCATTGATGCACTAATCATGATTTCTTTTGAAATGAATGTGTTGTGTAAGCATGCGGCTAAGGATTGACCTCTCCATTCTGATCAGCTGCAAACGTCGGACGTACCTGCATACAACAGTTAGCAATAAAGCGTACGAAAGTGTCTTTGATCACTTTCATTGAATTGAAGTACACGGCCCACGGTTCCCCGTTGATCAGTACAAGTACTACCTGTGATCAGGTATAAATATGAAGAATCTCCTTGACAGGGTTTCGCAGCTGCTCTAGCTGTTCTCAAACCGGAACGTCTCAAAGAAGACAACACGGAGTGAGTGAACCAGCGAATTTGAGATTCACTGATTGATGAAAAGAGATTTGAAAAACAATCGTGTACTGCTAAAAATAAAGTGTTTTTGCAATACAACGAAGGTTTTAAGGAAAATCAATTATCAATCATAAACACCTTTTATTTTTGAAATATTAATACACAGTCTGTTAGGAATTGGTAATTCCATGATAAAGTGTCGGTCACCCCAATTAAGGTCTAGCATATGTTAGCTCGTAGACGTGTCGGTATTTACGTTATTTATCAGTTTATTAGTTAGTTATTAGTTTAGTTTAGCGTAGTGTAACACCGTGGAGGAAGGACGGGTCTTTACCCATTGTATACCTGATCCACATGCCGATAGGAGGTCGTATTGTCTGTAAGTATAAATACCCCTTCCATCCATGGAAGGGGTGGTGCTTTCAATCTAACCTTTTACATTTTATTGAAGCAAGTCTCTAGCTTGAACACCCATCTCTCTACTTTCTCTCTCTAAAATGGCTATCATGTATTTCCATCATCCAAGACCACCCGAATCATCAAACACAATAATATTATCGATCCTACAAATGGTATCAGAGCCAGGTTGTTGTGTTGTGTTGATTTATGGTGGTTTTTTGTACCTTGTTAAATTTGTTTATGCATTTTTTATGGTCGGTATACTTTGTGTCCGTTTATTATCTTGTGGAAACTATTTTTAACTTGGTATGTTCATCCAGTTGGTCATCAGGTCATGTGGTTTATCTTGTGATATCTGTTTTGGTCATAAAGTTGTTTTTTGTGTATCCATTTGTCAAGTTTTATCTCCAAACAATGACTTGTGGTCAAACTGGTTATCAACGTGGTCATTTCTGTGTCAAACAATAATATTTCAGTGAAGATTAAGTGGTCAAATGGTTTCTTTTTCATGGTCATAAATGGGTCAGTAATGGTTTTGTAAACTGTTGGTCATGTTGGTCTTGATAGCGACTTGGACAAGTTCTTTGTAGAGACTTGACAATATGTCCTGATTCAATGAATATAACTAGCGTCTTGTCATGAAAAAAGTGGCGGTTTGACTTTTGAGTCAAACTAGTAGCGAGTTGTTAAAGTCATATGGGTGGCGAGTTGATTTTTGAGTCAACTCAGGTCATGTAGCGACTTGTTTACTGAAATGAGGTAGCGACTTGTCATTTTTTAATGACAAGCGAGTTGGTTTTATAAGCTTAGCAACTTGGCCGTGGCGACTTGTGCTTATAAAGGGTAGCGACTTGACTAAAAATTGCTACTTGACTTGACAGAAAAGAAGAGATGAAGAAGAATATGACTCGACCACGACCATTACATACCATATACCATCAAGACTCATGACCTCTGGTTGAGCAACCATCATCAGTCCATCATCAGTTCCACTACATCTACCAACATCAAATCTGGTCTAACCTAATCCCATCTCCAAATCTACACTTAAACTCGACTCGAATTTAATTAAACAACAATCTAACGATCTCAGTGTGGTTATGCTATTCGAATATCGTATAAGATATCAAGATCTTTAAAGACCTTTGAAACCATTACACCAACTCATCATTGATCTATCCCAATCAAGACTCATTCAAAATGGTTAAACAAATCCGACTCTACAAATTACTAACCATACTCTTCAACTCATATTCGAAGATTTCAAAGACTTAATGACCTCATACTCATCAACTCTCATTCAATCACGACTCAAAACAGAAAAAAATTACATGATTAATTACAAATCTCAGCCTTGTTCCTTGTGATTGGTTCTTCAACACATAAATATTACCCTATCTATTCACAAATAACATATGCATCATAGATCCTGTAGAAGCTTTGCTTCATCTCAGTTTCGAATAATTAAAGAACAATTGATAACAATCTTGTTATAATTATTCTTTTAATTCGTTAAGACCATCATCAAAATCAAACAAAAAGCACATCAAAGATTACATACCTACCTTGAACTTCAGGTTGGTTTCGAGGCCGGCCAAAACCTTTGCCATCCCTGTGGCAAGGTTCTACGAATCATAGTCATGCCATCCCTGTGGCGTGGTCAAAACATGTGGGTCTTCAATGATGTGCTGATGAAAACGGTTAACATGATACGATTTGCTTATGATGCTAGTGGGTATGTGATTTGTTTTGGCAGAAGAGAGGCAATGATTTGATGAAAGGCGGATTTGTTTTAAATATTTAGGGTTTGAGGAGGAGTCTTTGATAATGGGGAGGCGTTTTGTATGTGAGAGAAATTAGGGCAATGAATGTATTTGGCAATGAGTTTAATACCGTGAGTTTAGGGTATCCATATATATACCGATACACAATTGGGATTGGGCTGTTGGAGTGGATCCTCTTTGTATATGTTATTGATTACATTTGGGCTGTATTGGGCCTCAATTCATCTAAGAGGATGCATCAAGTGGACGGTTTTTTAAACAATAGTTTGATATATACGTTTGAAAATATTATCAAGTTGGATATCAAAGTTCGACAAAGGATATTAACTTACCAAGTAGATGAATTTGAGCTCTAATAACTTACAGGGTATCATTTATATCATTTGGACTGATTTTTGTGATTATTTTGTTAGGTATAATTTTGGTTAAATGGGCTGAAACGTTTCAATCTTTGCCAAAATTTTTGGTATATGAATGGTATTTGACTCTTATGAAGGATATTTGTTCACAACTTATGTTATTGAATGAGTTCAAGGTTCTGGACAAATGTTATTGATTTGTTGATGAAGTGACAGCTCAATCGGTTATACTTGGACTTGTGACCGGGTCAAATTCTTAGCGACTTGCTATATGTCAAAGATATCGGAATTCATGAGATAATCATTGCAAGAATTTACATTGACCGGATCTGTTTGAATTGTTATTTGGACCGGGCTTGAAAGTATATGTGATAATAGTGGTCCTTGAGCTTTGTTCATGAGATTTGTGCTAATGAGATTTGATCATGAGATTTGTCGATGAGATTTGAAGATGAGACTTGGTATGATGCTGAGGTTTGTGGAAATTTTGTAATTGTTATGTCATGCGGGTTGATACTTTGGTTTATGCATTTTCACGGAAGATATTTTGTCACGGCTTTAATTATTATTGGAACAAGGTTGACTACATTGTTGATTGGGTTCGATATTTCTTATCTGGGATTTGTAGTGAGGTTTTCCGGGCGCGTTTACTTATTTTCGTCTTCTTTCTTTCTACCCTTCCGCGAAGATGACTTGTTTGGGCGTTTATTGGATGTGATAAAGACTTGGCTATTTAATTACGGCTGTGATTTTTTCTCGCTTAACCCACAACGTAATTATCACTTCGGTGTCTCATGCAGTTGAGAATATGTCAAGAGGTTTTGGTACATTGGGTACACCGTTTCTTTTTCACGAGGATTAGTACAAGCTTAAGTAACAAATCTGGGGAATTCTACTTCATGATCAAGTTTGGTATATTGGGTTTACTTCACCAAGTGGTCACAACAACAGCCGACAGAATATGTGGATGATGTGCTTACCAAAGGGTTTATTGGATTGTTGATGTTATTGTTGATGTTGGTTATTGAACCGCTGATGAACCGCTGCATATTCCCCTAAAACAGATATTCACTGAAACCAATGTTGTCATAACACTTTCAAGCTGACATTGTTTACGGTTTTGTCTTGATTTTGTAAAATCCCGCGAAAGAACCTATTTCTCGGTTTAAATCATAGACTTGTAAAATCCCATGACAATGGAAACATCCTGGTAATTTTAATGTGCATTTCCGGATCTATCTTACGGTTTATTCTTGGTTTTGTAAAATCCCGCGAAAGAAACTATTTCTCGGTTTAAACCATAGAGTTGTAAAATGCCGTATTGATGGAACCATCTTGGAGAAAAGAAAGTGTATTTCGGGATCTTATTTGATGCTTGTGCTACGGTTTCTGTTTCGAAGAAGAGATAAAAGAGTGTACTTCATGAATTGGATGTGTGTTTGGATATTCGTCATGGCAGTTTGGTTACTACTTGGTTTTACGGGGTTGTGTGCTTTTAACCATGGTCGGGATGAAACCATTATCAAAGTTCGTTTAAATGTCAAAGAAGGCCAGATTTGAGCAGTTAACCAGATGATGTGACAACGGCTTTAATTCAGTATTATTTATTTGAGGTTGAAGTGAATTATCACGGGCGAGTGTACTTAGTATCTGAAGGTATCGGGGATGGTTGGATGAAGATTCTTCATGATCCTTGTTCGAGCTTATTATCATAAACGAAGACTTGGAAATCTAGTTATTGTTGGGTGTCTTTTACCTTTTCTTTTACCACTTGGGGGAATTGGGCTCTTACCACTACAAAATAACTATCACTTTAAGGAGTTACGTTGTAGTGCTTAGTGTCACATTCAATTGTGGATTTTCAAGAGGTAATGTACGTCTTATACTTGATGGTTGGTTGGTTGAAGAGTATAGAGTACATAGAGAGTACTTAGAGATGCTAATGGAAATCGGCACCGCTCTTTGTTACATATGTGCAAGTTTAAGTCACGAGTTCGAGGTAGTTTACTTCAGGGTCAAATTCATCATACTGGGTTTTCTCCATCAGTTGTCACGACAAAGAGCTTACTGAATGATAATGGGGTTGATTACATGTTTTGCCAAAAGAGATTGAAAAGAGAGAGATAATGACGTATGAACACAACAGTTCATGCCTCGTTCTCTAAAGAAAAGAAAAGTGTACGTTTCAGTGCGCTTTATCTTCTGAAGAAGAGAAATCTTCTTATTATGACCATTCTCATCAACATGCTTCATACTTTTTCCATGTGCGTCAGTCATCAAGTGAATCGGGCTACCATTGATTGTTTTCTTATTCAACTTGCTCTACTATAAGGACGATGGCGACATCATGTGCTAATTTTGCGGGGGAGAAGTGTGAATAGAATACATTTGGATGATTTCACTTATTTAGTCAAGAATGGCAACTTCGTCTGCAATTCTTGAGGGGGAGAAGAAGTATGATAATTCTGCATGGTTGATTGTTATCTGAGAATAAATGGTAAAACGGCTCCTAACTCATGTAAGAACCGAGCTTCTTCTTATCAGATCATCTTTACATGGAGTTTCTTCTAAGAGCCGTTGGTTGACATCTTCACTCGGATTGATGAGTTTATCGACAAAGTGCTTTCGGTTAATGCTTCACGTATACATCAACATGATGATTCCGAACAATATCTCTGTTCTTCTTTGATGTGATTGGTAGTTTGGTGTTACCATCTTGTGTGTTCGTTGCGGCCTGATTGCTGATTTCCTTGATGAACGTCTTTCTTTTCTTGTTTGATTGGGAGGGATTTTAGTTAAGGGGATTTGCAAGATGTAAGTTAATTGGGATGCTTTTTGGTGGGATGCGTTTTGGTGTGAGTTGAAGATGTTAACTATCTATTCCCCAACTGGACAATCTTGAAGAAGGTCGAGTCTACAGTCGATTCTACATTTTCTGCTATATGTTAGAAGACTAAAGACGAGTTGCATTTGATTATCTAAAGACTTCTTCTTAATTCAAGCATTCATCATAAAGATTGTCGGTTTAGGGGAAAGCACTAATTGGGGGAGAGTTAAATGCCAAAGTTAATCCCCAATTAGACTTGCTCACATTCTTCAGCAAATTGATTCCCATAAGAGTTCAAGTGTTCTTCTCAAAAGATTTCAAGTATTTGGGCTTACAATATGTTGCTGATTCTGAAGTGTCAAAACCAGCAAGGGGGAAGGAGACGCACATCTAAACACAAAGCGAGTAAACTTGATGAACTTAATACTTCTAAGTAACTGAAGATATCCCGGGAAGACAAATGTTATTACCACAGAGAAACTCAAGGTTTGACTCATGGCGAGTAAACTTGATGAGCTTAATACTTCTAAGTGATTGAAGATATCTCGGGAAAACAAATGTCATGACCGCAGAGAAACTCAAGGTTTTACTCATCAAGGCTTTTAGTGTTATTATTCTAAAGACGTGGGGGAAGTGATGTAAATGAAAGTTTCTGAAGATAAAAGATAGGTACCGGTGTGTGATGATCTCGATGTTATCGCAATCAACAGGGGAGAGAGAATTGTGTACATTAAGGGCGCTCAGCTGTCTCACTTGAGGGCTTAATGAGTGATTCAGAGATATAATCACTTATTTCGGAGTTGACATCCGCAGAGATTGTCATCCACAGAGATAATCAGTGATTCGGCCTACTTCTTCAATGTTATCGGTTGTTCTCTCTTTGGGGAATGTGTGTACTTTAGGTCCTTGAGCTTCATACACGATCATCAGGGAAGAAAGCCATTGTTTACCACAAACATTAGGGAGGTGTTTTCTCTCCGGGCATGATGTGTATTCGGGAGAGTTCTTGGATATTGGTTTACTTCGGGTTCTTGAGCTTCATACACGTTCATCAGGGAAGAAAAATGTGAACATGGGAAGGTGTTCTTCATTCCCCTCATGAAGTGTATTCGGGAGAGTTCTTGAGCATTATACTAAGAGACGGACTGCATCATTTCAACTACACGGGGGAAGTGTTCTCTTGACACCTTTTAGAATGGATCGTTTCAGACTTCAGAGGAAAGGAAATTTGAGAAGATTATTTAAATGTGGGATGATACGTTGTTGTTGTTCTATTGAATGATATAGCCTCGAACGAAGAATCACGGTGATTATTCTTAAAAGGAGCAGCTGGGTTTATGATAATGGTGTGCTTCTTTGTGCACCTGGCTGAAGCAAGCTTGAAATAGAGCTTCGAATCTGCTCAACATAAGGATTTTCGATTTGGGGGGAAGCTGCCAAAGTCTCACTTTTAGATGGTTCAATTTCTCTCATTCAGGAGCCTCGAAAGCTTTGGTGGTGGAAGTTTAAGAGATGACGAATTCTATCTTCTACGACGTGCTGCTCGATATCCTTATCTCGGTACTCGTATCATCATATTCTTTTACTATATCATCTTCTCTATCCTTGTATATATTTATTAAAAAAAACCAAATACAAAAATATAAAACCAACAAAAGAAAATAGAAAAATATAAAACCTTCAAAAACCCATAAAAATATAAAACCTCCAAAAATATGTTTTCCCAGACATGTCTTCTGGTATCGATAACATCTACGGTCTTAGAAATGTCATTCAATAATGGCACGGGACCATAGATGAAGTTCGAGCAGGAGGTGTAAATATTCTTTTCTAAATATGTCAAAAACTATGGCTTACAGTTATCTCAGACTATAAACCGCGCTTCAAAAAAAATGGCTTGCTATTATTTCTGATAGCAACCCGGTCTTCAAGAAAGGAAAGTGTTGCGCAAAAACAATTTTTCAAATATTTCGTGCACTTATCCTAAAACAATTTGAGGAAAGTATGTCGAAGGACTGCTGTTCCTACACAAATGTTTTTCCGTCTAAAATTCTTCAGAAAAATATTTGTTGTTTTCAAAAAATGGTGGAAAATGAGTTGCTTGAAAAACAATTTGTTTCAGAGTTTTCATTAAATTTGCAAACTCAATCAATGACTTCAGCGCCTTTAAACTTTTCAATAAAATGAGTCATTGATTGAGGGGGAGAATGTTTTCAAATTTATATCATCTAACGAGCTTTCTTTATTATCCTAATATGCTTAATTAAAAATGATGTTAACCTATGTTGAAGGACTAGGTGCCTAGGATAAGATTGTTAGGTTTAGATGATTATAGTTTGATAAACACATTATTCCCATAATTTATATGATCTGATTAATATGTTGAATTGACTGTTATTAGTCGATTGCTGTTTGGGTGATGTCGACCACCATATATCTGTTTGTGTTCACTAACGTATGCAGGTATTTTGGTATTAGAATGTTCCCGATCCGGATCCCACATAATATGATGATTGGATGCCGAAAGGAAAGGGTAACTATATCTTGGGTTGACAAATGAAGAAACGGAGCTTAATTTGACTTCTATAAAGAGTTGGCATAAATGCAACGTAAGAGGTCTCACTGCATCAGCAGATGGTTTTCTTCGAAGTGATTGAAGAAACGAAGCTTAATTTGACCTCAGTTGGCATTAAAAATTGCAACGTAAGAAGTCTTACTGCATCAGCAGACGGTTTTTCTTCCAAGCCCTACAACAACAACGGAAGCTTCTCAACCACCTAACGTATCTTTGTGCAGGAAAATTGTGATGATACCATTTTTTTTAAACAATTTTTAAATAATGTTGTTTTGAAAATGGAAAAATATTGTTTTGAAAATAAATTGAACTTAATTTTAGAAATCACCGGACTTCATTTTATCAAAACTTAAGTCACTCAATCATCGACTACGGTCATCGATTGAGGGGGAGAGTGATTTATATTAGAATATTCTCAAACGATATTTCTTCACAAAAGTTCCGGTTTGTACAATAATAAGTGGTGATCTAAAGATTTAATGTTATGTCATGGTATGATTTTCTTTAAAACTAAAAGATCTTTCAAAATGAAATTTTTTCTGTTCTTGTTTGATTGTGAAATTGTTTTATTTTACTTAAAGATCTCTTACAACTTTCATACGTGACACTAACAATCTTTAATTTCTTAAACTGTTCATTATCCATCATTTTTCAAAATTAAATCTTGCCACGTCTTTCCCCAAAATCTTCTAAATGATTTAAATCAATCGGGATCCAAAATCTCAATTGGTTTGAAATTTTTGATCGGGGGAGAGATCGTGATTTAAATCTCAAATCGGTTTTAAAGGGTGATTGTTTCAAAGCACTCCTTCCTTCATATGCCAAACGATTTTAAAATATATAATGCACATGATTGTGGAGGAGCATTTAACCAAAAAACTAGAAGAGTATTTAAACAAGGCCACATATTCTCCCATGTTTTCCAAACCTTATTAAATCACTTGGGATCCAAAATCTCAAAGGGTTTGATATTTTTGATCGGGGGAGAATTTGTGATTTAATTATGAAATTTGAGAAAAGGTGATCGTTTTGATTCAAGTATGCATACTGCTCTCTCATATGTGCTAAACCCTTTCGAATCTCGAAGCACATATTGAGGGGGAACAAATGGTTTTTTAATGGCTAGTGTGATCGTAAATGTGCTTCAAAAGAACTCTTTCCTCTATGTGATAAAATGATTTCAAATATCCTATGCACATATTGAGGGGGAGAATTTACCAAGAAAATTAAATGGCTTTTTCTATGAAAATAGTGATCAAAGAAAATATTTCAAAGTCCTCTTGCCTCCATGTGTTAAACAATTTCTAAATCATATGCACATGTTGAGGGGGAGGTTTTCTAAATGATCAAAATATTAAGGTACAAAATGCTTTGATCTCGTATCACAAGTACCTTGATTGGTTTTCCAAATGATTTTTCAATTGGTTTCAAGGAAGAATGAACTGTACCAAAAGACCGACCATTTTATTATATGCATGGTGTTATAAGGATGGTTAGGTTAGGTATTCGTTCCCACGATCCTGCCAGAGCCGGAGGGATCTACCCAGGGACAATCCACTAGATAGTGTAGAGTCCTTAGGTATGATGAAAAAAAGGAGAAAAGTGAGATATGGGAAGAGTGCGGACTGAGACCGAGCTAGTACTGGAATAAACCCAACAAGGTTCTAGTTATGACGTCTCAGTAAGCACTGAAGGGGTTGAAGAATGAAAAAGAAATGAATGTGAGAAAAGGGTGAAAAGAAATAGCCCCCCAATAATTCAACCTTAGGGCAGAAACCGGGTTCAATTCATATGCTACTGGTGGTTACTAAGGTAACACTAGTATTGAAGACAAGACGTCATGGACCCAGTGACGCATTGCACTAAACTTCCCAAGCTACTCAAGTTCCTCTTAAAAGGACTTGTTTCATTCTCACGGGGAACCGACATTATCTATCGACTTTCTCTTAGAGATTGTTGATATTGAAGAAGGAGACCCTCTCCCTAGTCTCCGGCATAGGAACCAAATGTGCACAATTGAGTCTAGAGCCAAGAGATCATCCACAATATCTCATTAGGACACAAAATTAATGAAGACTTACTGTTTCACACAATGTGGAAAGTAAGAATATATTAAGAGTCCTACGCATTATCCTTGTGGTATTGCCAGAACATCCGAGTGATATATAAAATATTCACAATGAAGATGGAAATCCTTCTAGAGCCAACATCAAAAAGGCTCTTGGTGGGTGACATGTGAGATCTTTTCTATAGATCAAGCTTGTGACAACTGGACAGAAACGATGGGGCGATTCACTCTTGAATCAACCTTGGTCCAGGAATGGAATTGACGAATGCTTTTGGAAAACCGTTCGATGTGCAAATCTTCTTTTCTATAGCACGTCGAATGTGTATTCATATTTCAAACACAAAAAGTATCTCTGATTGAAAAAATACTTTTGGAAAAACCATTTGATGTGCGAATCTCTTCTTTTCTCTAGCACATCAAATGTGTATTCTCATTCAAATACAAAAGGTATTTTTGATTGAAAATTGATCTTTCTCATAAAACCTTCGTCGTATTGCAAAACTCTTTCTTCAAGCAATACGCGATTGTTTTCAAATCATTTTTCATCAACCAGTGAATCTCAATTCGCTGGTTCACTCACTCCGTGTTGTCTTCTTTGAGACGTTCTGGTTTGAGAACGGCTAGAACAATTGCGAAACCCTGTCAAGGAGATTCTTCGGAATTATACCTGATCACAGGCAGTACTTGTACTGATCAACGGGGAACCGTGGGCCGTGTACCTCAATTCAACGAAAGTGATCAAAGACACTTTCGTGTGTTTTATTGCCAACTGTTGTTTGCAGGTACATTTGGACGGTTGCAGCTGATCAGAATTGAGGAGTCAATCCAAAGCCGCATGCTCACAACATCCACTCTTAATTGAAGAAATCATGAATGGTGCATATATACAGAACCTGGCTCAGATATTTCTTATACTATGTTCCTGTTGCGCTGCTGCAAATATCTTGAACCAGTAAAGCTTCCGCTAGTCTGATGGAAAGATGTCATGATCCTGAAAGTGTGAGCATGTCGGTCCGAAAGTCACAACTTCACTTGATTGCAACACAACTATGGATTATCCAGAGAGATTTGCTGTGGCTGATGATCTCAATGAAAGCTTAAAGATCATCAAAGATGTGGATTAGTTCAAAGACCTCCACTGAAAGTACTAAACTATGATGACTTTGAAGTATCACTGCTAAAGCACAAGATTGGGGATTTGAAGAATTGAAGTCTACGAGCTCAAGAACGAAGTCAAGAATAGAATGCTAGGATTCAAAATGTAAATCATGGGGTGACCTCCCTTAGGGGGAGATTGTTAGGAATTGGTAATTCCATGATAAAGTGTCGGTCACCCCAATTAAGGTCTAGTATATGTTAGCTCGTAGACGTGTCGGTATTTATGTTATTTATCAGTTTATTAGTTAGTTATTAGTTTAGTTTAGCGTAGTGTAATACCGTGGAGGAAGGACGGGTCTTTACCCACTGTATACCTGATCCACAGGCCGATAGGAGGTCGTATTGTCTGTAAGTATAAATACCCCTTCCATCCATGGAAGGGGTGGTGCTTTCAATCTAACCTTTTACATTTTATTGAAGCAAGTCTCTAGCTTGAACACCCATCTCTCTACTTTCTCTCTCTAAAATGGCTATCATGTATTTCCATCATCCAAGACCACCTGAATCATCAAACACAATAATATTATCGATCCTACACAGTCGATGTGCTAGAGAAAAGAGTTTTAAGCACAACGACCGGTTTTCAAAGGTATCTGTCAATCCATAACCTGAACCAGGATTGATTCAAAAATTTGAATCGCCCCATTGTTTCTGTTCAGTTGTCACATGGTTAATCTATTGGATAGATCTCACATGCCACCCACCAAGAGCGTGTTTGATGTTGGCTCTAGAAGGCTTTCCATCTTCATTGTGAATATGTTTGCATATCACTCAGATGTTCTGGCACTACCACAAGGATAATGCGTAGGACTCATAAGATAAAATCTCTCTTTCCACATTGTGTGAAATAGAGAGTCTTCATTGACAGTGTCCTAAATAGATTTATTTGATGATCTCGTGGCTCTAGACTCAATTGTGCACATTTGATTCCTATGCTGGAGACTAGGGAGAGGGTCTCCTTCAATATCAACGATCTCTAAGAGAAAGTCGATAGATTATGTCGGTTCCCCGTGAGAATGAAACAAGTCCTTTTAAGAGGAACTTGAGTGGCTTGGGAAGTTGTAGTGCAGTGCATCACTGGGTCCATGATGTCTTGTCTTCAATACCAGTGTTACCTTAGTAACCACTAGTAGCATATGAATTGAACCCGGTTTCTGCCCTAAGGTTGAATAATTGGAGGGCTATTTATTTTCACCCTTTTCTCATTCAATTCTTTTTCATTCTTCAACCCCTTTAGTGCTTACCAAAATTTCATAACTAGAACCTTGTTGGGTTTATTCCAGTTCTAGCTCTATCTCAGTCCACACTCTTCCCATATCTCACTTTTCTCCTTTTTTCATCATACCTAAGGACTCTACACTATCTAGTGGATTATATCAACATCACTTTCCTGATCAAGATTAGTAATTTTCATACTTTGTTAAGGATAATTTTCGAAAGGATGAGGTATTCAAGAAATTGCTCCCCCTCAATATGTGCATAGAGATTTGAAAGTGTTTTGCACATATTAGGGAACCTGCACGTAGAGACAAATCAATCACGTTTCAATTTTTTGTGGTATAAAAGGATGCTCCCCCTCAACATGTGCATGGAAAATTTGAAATCGTTTGGCACATGTGGGGAGGAAAGCTTGCTAAACACTTATGAAACCATTTATCGAATTATCAGTTTAAATCCATTTTAAATCACAAATTCTCCCCCGATCACAATTTTAAATTCATTTGAGATTTGAAAAATTGATTTTGAAAGCTTTTGAGGGGAGATGTGACTTGATTATGAGAAACATTTAACCGATAAGGATCAAGTTTGAGACTTTAGACTCCAAAGATTAAACATGCTTGAGTATCTTTTGAAAACATAACAATAACAAAGGTCTTGTACCAATTGTATACAATATTGTAAAACATTGTTCTTTTTGATTATTCAAGAGTAGACCTTTCTCGATTACGTGCCAATTGTTTGAAAAATGCTCTTTTTAATTGAAATCATTCTCCCCCTCAATCAATGACATATGTTGTTGATTGAAGGATTTGACAAATGAAAAACCCGGATGATTTTGAAAAGTAGAGTTCGAAGTATTTTGAAAGCAATTTTATTTTCATCAGATAACAAATATTTTTCAGAAGAATCATTTGAAGGAAAAATATTTGAAAGGAAACATTTGTCTTTTTAACGACAAACATTTGTTTTTAGAATCAGAGCATGAGGTTTGAAGATTTAAGATAAAACATTGCTCTGTTCTTTCTTTGAAAAACGGGTTACTGCCTGAAATGACAATAAACCAAAGTTTCACTTTCTCCCAAAAATATATTTTGATTTTTTTTTTTTAATTTTTTTTATGAACATTCGAACAACATCTAAAGACCCGTGTCATTCTTTGAATGACAGCACAAAGACCGTAGATATTATCGAATCGAGAAAAACATGACAAAATGACAAAATTTATTTATTTATTTATTTTTGAGATTTTTCAAGATTTTCAAATTTTTATGGATTTTTGAAAGTTTTATATTTTTCTATTTGCTTTTTGTAGGTTTTGTAATTTTGTATTTTGCTTTTCGAAAAAATATTTACAAGAGATGGATGAAGAAAGACCTTTACTCCTCGTTTTCCTCTTGAAGACGTTTGAGTGTTTCCGGTTGTAGACTCTTTAGGCCAAGTCGTGGAAGGATAAACTCAAAACGTTCTCTAGTAAGAGCTTTGGTGAAGATGTCTGCTAATTGGTATTCAGTTCTCACAAAATAGAGTTCCACCACACCGTTCTCCACTTGCTCCCTGATGAAATGATGTCAAATGTCGATGTGCTTTGCTCTTGAGTGTTGAACGTTGTTGCATGAGAGAGCAATGTCACTTTTATTATCACAGATAAGAGGATTTTTTTGAATTCAAAGCCATAGTCAGATAATTGGGATCTCATCCATAGGATTTGAGCACAACAAGATGACATGGCTATGTATTCAGCCTCTGTAGAGGACATAGAAGTACTCATTTGTTTCTTTGAAGACCAGCTCACAAGCTTATCACCCAAAAACTGAGCACCTCTAGACGTACTTCGACGTGTATCTCGACATCCTGCATGATCCATACTGCATAGGTCGTTAGTGACATACCGGTGTCCTTCGGTACCAAAGTCCCATATTGATGGTTCCTTGGAGATACCGAAAGACCCGTTTAACCGCTTCAAGGTGCTTTTGGTAGGCTTAGCCTGATATCTAGCACACATGCAAACAGCGAACAGAATGTACTGTCTGCTGGCTGTGAGGTACATCAGGGATCCAATCATACTACGATATTTCGTTTGGTCTACCATGATCCCTGAGTGTTCCTCATCTAGTTTAGTACGCTCAATCATGGGAGTGTCAACAGGGTCACAAGAATCAAATCCAAATTTCTTTAAAATCTCATTTGCATATTTAGATTGATTTATAAAAATGCCTCCGGGACTTTGTGAAATTTGTAATCCCAAGAAAAATGACATTTGTCCCATCATTGACATTTGAAATTTGGAACCCATTTCATTTGAAAACGGTCACATTCATTGGGTCAGTCGAGGCAAAAATAATATCATCAACATAGATTTGAACGTGAATTAAATGTTTGCGACTTTCACGGTGAACAATGTTGGATCAATTGCTCCTTTGTTGAATCCAGTAGATAGAAGAAACTTTGATAGCGTATCATACCATGCCCTTGGAGCTTGTTTCAAACCGTAAAGAGCCTTCTTCAAACGATAGACGTGAGTAGGATGCTCTGGATTCACAAAGCCTTCAGGTTGGCTGACGTATACGACTTCTTTAAGGTCACCGTTAAGAAAAGCCGTCTTTACATTCATCTGATAGACTACCATGTTCTTACTTGCAGCATTAGCCAAGAAGATTACGATTGCCTCGATACGAGCAACTAGAGCAAATGATTCTTCATAGTCAATACCCTCCTCTTGACGGTATCCTTTTGCAACCAATCGAGCCTTGTTCTTTAATACATCACCATGCTCATCAAGTTTTACTTTGAAGATCCACTTTAGAGCAATGATTATAGCACAGTCAGGAGCAGGTACTAATTCCCATACATCTAGTCAATCAAACTCAATAATTTCTTCTTGCATTGCATTGAACCAGCTGTCTTCATTCATGGCAGTTTTAACATCTTTTGGTTCGACCTTGGATAGTACGGAGTTGAAGAAGCACCATAAGGCATTAGTTGCAAGTTGTTTGCGAGTGGATACTGGACGAGAGGGATTTCCAATGACGTTGTCCAATGGATGATCATGTGTCTATTTTCTAAAGTGTTCGTGTGGTTGTTGTTGAGGAATTGAAGTAGCAGAGTCGATTTCTCCTGATGAAGATGGTTCTGATGATGATTCAGGAGCAAATATGTTTTCAAATGGGGCATCTTCAGGAGTAGCAAAGGGATTATCTCCATCATAGGTGCCAGACACACTTCCATGATGTACACTCGATGATTGATGATTTGTTGATGAGACAGAGTGATCAGCAGCAGGCGCTTCTTGACTTAATGACATAGAAACTGAAGGGTTAACTTCGTTGACAGGGATAGGAATAGCCTCTGTTGATGGAATTGGTAGATCATTAGCACTTGGCTCATAGTGTTCATCAAACATTGGATCAAACAATTTGTTAGTGCAAATATTACGATATTTAATCTATACATTCTCATTTGTTTTGTTGATGACAAACATGTAACTTGTAATACATAACATAAAATGTATAAGTTACTTGTAATTATATTTTGTCTCAACATACTCTCAACACCTCTCGACGACTCAAGTCCTTGTATGCTACAACACAGGTTCGTACATGTTTGTTATGTTGCATTATGATCAAACCCCCAACAAACCAATAAACATGTTTAGTTAAATAGTTTATGTATAACAACTAGTGTTTACATATTGGGTAAATATATACATAACTAGTATGTATTATAATGGGTAATATAAATGGGTAGAAACTTAAGTATTTGACCCATTGACCAAATACATTGAATGTAGTTGGGTAAATGTAGGACCTTATATCTATCAACTCTATCACCCTAACACTAATATGAAGCTCGGAAATGGTGACTTGAACATGTATATGGGGCGTATGTATTGTGAGAGAAAGATGAAAACATGAAGTTTATTCCATATGAAGAACACACACTACACACTCAAGCACACACACCAAATGACTAGGTGTGTGCCTTTTATACTTCTTACATAAAAGCCTTATGGGCTTTGGATGGGCTTTGTTAAGTTCGTGGATTGGGCTTACATTATAACATGACTAAACGTGACATAACTATTAACCGGTTAGCTTGGCCCAATCCACGAGCCCAATGACTATTCTATTACAATATCTAACACACATTACAAAGTTCCTAAACGTGAATGACCATCACTTCTATTAAATAATTGTTAAGGCTAATAGTAAAACCCAAAGTCCATGACCCATACCCATTTGCATGACATCATGCATAAGTCATATATGGATAATATCCATTACCCATGATATTGACCCATACCCATAAGACTAGATACATTGTACTCATTAGATACATTGTACCTAAAGGAATACCCATGGACCAACCCATAACCCATGACCCATGACCCAAAAACCATGGGCAAAAGGGAGCGTCCTACGGATCCCTCAAAGTACCCACGGATCCCTGGAATTACAAGGGGCCGGATCCCTCCTTGGGGCAGAACATGGTTTTGGTCTTTTTGCCTATAAATAGCAAGCCACTTCTTACCATTTCTTAACACCTTCACACATAGTTTCTCTCCACCATTTCTAGGATATTGTGATCATTAGGAAACATGTAAACCACCCTCATCTCATATGATCATAATACTTCTAACTCTCATTTGTTGTAAGCATACTCCTGAAGTAATCCTCCAAAGCAAGCTTAGAGATCTTACTCCCTTACCTACTGAAGTGATCACCCATCACAAGATACAAGCTCATGAAGATCTTCTACAACAAGCTTGGGAAACTTTTCATCTTCATTCATAGAAGACTTACTACATCATGCTTTAGGTTCTTGATGTTTAATTTAGGATTTCATATCCATTAGACACATTGTCTTAGATAATGTCTAGTATCATATTCTTGTATCTATGACTAGACTAGATGATTTATGTGTTTGTTCCATAAAACACAAGGTTTGTTATGTTGGGCTACAAAACATAACGTGTGTCATAGATGTGTCAAAGGCATTAGTGAAGAGTGCCGAAGATCCGTGTCAATGGCATTAGTGAAAGATGCCTAGGGTGTACATTCGATATGGTGTGTTTCGATGTACAAGATAGAGTAGTATTGGATCTAAGGATATTGATATCCTTGATGGTGTTGTAATAAGGAGTGGATCTCCTTAAGATTAGGTGTTGTGTTGTGATGGGTAGTAGTTCCTCCATAGTAATGGAACTAGGTGCTTAGCCTAGTACCTAATAAAGGGTAGGCGACGTTGTGATAGGATTAGTTCTCCTTGGAGTGAAAGAACTCGGTGGTTAGCCTAGCACCGTATAAAGGGTAGGCGACGTTGTGTTAGGTGTGGTTCACCTTGGTGTGAAAGAACTCGGTATTTAGCTTTGTGCCGGAAAAAGGTGTAAGAGACGTTGTGAAGGCTTCTCCGCCATAAGGAGATTGGTGTAGTGTTTACGAACTCTCGAGTAGGTGACTCGGGGAGTGGAGTAGGGCAAGAAAGGTGTCCTTGTAGCCGAACCACTATAAATACTCGTGTTGGTTTGTCTATCCTTTTACTTATCGCTTTACGTTTATTCTTGCATTACATAGTTTATTTTCTATGTGGTTGATGTCTATGTTTGTGATGCATACTTGGTATTTCGTATAGTCATAAACTATATTTAACACTTTACATATTATGACACGCTTGATCAAGAAAAAGCAACCGGACTAATAATGGTGAAACTTGATTTATAATGAACCATTAATGTTGCGGAATCTTATGTGATATTAAGGGGTTGGCCTTACATGCCGTAATGCGTTAAATGTATCCTCGCGTCGAGATTAGCAAATGCAATGGTTTATACTATATTTGATACAAAAGTTCTAAGTTTGAAACGGAAACGTATAACCCCCCCTCTCTACGTTTTCACAATTGGTATCAGAGCGGGTTGGCTCTAGTTTTTAAAACAAATGGTATTCAAAACGAGTAAGGTCCTTGTATCAAATTCTTGGTGAAGTCAAGCATAATATGAAAAGTGTTTTGTTGATATTTTTTCTATTTGAAGTTTTGTTGTTAGATATCTTGTTTTTCAAGCTTGAATAAAGGTAAAAATGGATAATATAACTTCACTAAAAAATCAACAAAAGTTAAACCCTTTCGTCGAGTCAAAACGTTCATTTTTGTAATTATCTGTCAGATCCGCGGATCCCTCAGGTTACACTGGACGGATCCCTCAAGCAAGGGATCCGTGGTATAGAAGACAGTTTTTGTCTGAATTTCAAAAATTCATAACTTTTTAACCATAAGTCGTTAGAAGTCGTGCCACCTATCGTTTTAAAGGTATTTGAGTCTACTTTCATTTAAAAATGATTTCATAAACTGATTCAAAACAAAAATTTACAGAATCATTGATTTATAATAGAAAGTCATTTTTCGGTCATAACTTTTGCACAACTTTTGATCTAATTGGAGACGGATGTTTTCATCTTCGAATAACAATGCGTCCTCTTTTGAAATTAAGGTTTTGATCATATTTATAAACATAAAAGAAACTAATCAAGCTTGGTATACATGTTTATATTTAACACAAAGCGATGAAAAGGACTTTCGTATGCCATGCTAAACGATAAATTGTCTTCTTTGCATTACTTGATTATTTGCTTATCTCAAATAGCTTTTGTGCTTATTTGATTGAATAACATATGTGGTTTCCTTACCTTGCTATTCATTCTCTTGCTTGTCAATTTAGTAACTTTCTACTAATCAATGTGCTACTTGAAGGAGTGTTTGGGATAACATCTAGTTGTGTTAAAAATGTTAGTTTTATAAGTTGAAAAATGTTTAAAACATATAACACACCTAATGGCTTTTTGATTGAGTTTGTCATGTGTGCAACATAAATGTTTTATGTGCTTATATGATTTCTTGATTTCATATTTTTTTGTATCGTTTTCTAAAAACAACAAGAATGTACATCGGATCATAACCTACACTTGTGTTGATGATGTCCTCTCCCGTTTTCCTTTTCATGATCGCTCTCCAAGCTTCATAGTAGGATTGACAACTTGATTATTTCATCCGATATACTCAAGTAAATTATTTAGCAAACGCAAATATAATTTTTCATATCCGAAAGTCCAAACTCGAGCTTTCCAACAACATAGGTTGAACTAGCTCATCCAACCATTTTTTTTCTCACCATATGGACAACTTTTAATTTTTTTACACCTTCTTCACCTTAGTTGTTTCAAGTATATTATTAATAAAAACGAAGCAAAGTATCATCATTGTTACTCTTCGATAGACCATTGTAGGAATATAAATTTTCCTAACTTGAGAATGAATACTGGAGAACTTATTGCACTAGAAACTCAATTTGACCTAACGGTTGAATTGCTTCCTTGATAGAAGTTGGGTATGTGGAATCGCCCGTAAAAATGGTCGTGTTTAGCCGTAATTGAGCACTGCTAGTAATAGTCTCATATTCATTCTCTCACCTGAGAAATTTATACTCCTATGTTTTCCTAAAGTAAGTTTACAATGGAAATACTTTGCATTGTCTTAGGATTACTAATCAAACAAGTTGTAAAATTAAATTTTCTTTTAATTAATCACAACCACTTGCCTCATAAAGCGATTATCTTGCTTTGATCGAGAAGAGCTACATGACTTCATGGACGAAGCTCATCGTATGCTAATCACCATCCGTAATGACTAGATTGTCCTAAACTAGCACCTCACAACTCTTTTGTCTTGAACACCATCATGTGCTCTTTTCTTTCTAGAAACATACCTTGCATGTCATTGTTAGTGTAAATGATTTACTAATCTAGACCCTAAATCTGTTTTGGGCTTCTTGAATAGTGCTTGTTAAGTTTGCTAAACCTGTGTGTTATTTGTGAGCTAGATCTCATTTGATTGCCTATATGTTATCTCTACATACTCTCCTTGCTTTGCTTAATGTGTATACATGTATACTTGCTGTAGAAATCATTAGTTTCATAATTTGAAACATAGAGTAAAATTCTGCAACTATTCTGTTAAGAAAATCTGTCTTTGACGTCGGATCCCTTAGATGTAACTAGACGGATCCCTCAAGTGAAGGATCCGTGGGATCCGGGTGGACAGAAGTTCCTTTTTAGCCTCCTTGCATCAATCCAACATTCCAGACCTTATTGGACTAGTTAAACATGCTACATTAGGATCACTTAAACTTTCCTTAGGCTCAGTTGATCTCACATTCAAAGTATTTTTTATTTATCATTACTTCAAAACTCACCATCTTTCCGCTCCAATGTTTACACATTGTTCCTCTCATCTCATAATACTTAGTTTGATATTTCTCTCAATTTTAGCAAATTGCTTTTAGTCATCTTTACCTCAAAATAGGCCAAAAACTAGTTTTTAATTTCTTAAGATTTTTAAGGAATTTTCCAAATCTCTCTTAAGTCATCATCTGATCTCTAGGATCATTTAACACCACTTGACACTCTCAAATTTCTTATTGTCATCTTTGATCATCCACTGGTGCTCATAAAGTCCCATTTCTTTCCATAAAAGGCAATCATTAGCTACCATCACTCATTGCTCTTGATCATTTAAGTACTCTTTCATTTAAGACACTTAGGAAGACTGAAACACTCAAGGATGTATAGGCTTTAGACCTTACAAACATCATTTTAATTTTTTCCTACCTGCTGAGAGCCGGATCCCTAAGATTAGCCTAGACGGATCCCTCATTGGAGGGAACCGTGGGACCCGGGTGACAGATTCATGTCAACTCTAGCTAAAACGATCATTTAAGTCCATCTTCATATAAGACACTTAATAAACTGAGTAACTTAGGATATGTAGGTGCTAGACCTTGCTAGAACCCAATCACCTCATTTTCACCTTATTTGTTAACCGGATCCCTAGACTTAAGCTAGCCGGATCCCTCTAATGAGAGGAACCGGAGGAACGCGGGAACAGTAGGTACATTATCTCTTTAGATAATCATTTCAGATTTCCTTTTTCCATATAAGCACTTGTTCAACACTTAGGATTATCATTTTCGTATATGTTTATAAATGAGTTGCATTTATATGATTCTATACGTGTTCTTTCTTTTTGTTTCATGATTTAATGTGAACAATTTATCCATTTGTATAAATATTTTCCTTTTGTACTAACTCTTTTGGATTCATGTAGGATGACAATGGTCGATTTCACCATTAAGTCAATTTGTGCTTGATGAGTGCTTATTCACTCATCATTTTTACCCATCTAAGACCACAAAAACGTCTAAAAACACTGAAATATAACACACCTAATGGCTTTTTGATTGAGTTTGTCATGTGTGCAACATAAATGTTTTATGTGCTTATATGATTTCTTGATTTCATATTTTTTTGTATCGTTTTCTAAAAACAACAAGAATGTAACGGATCATAACTACACTTGTGTTGATGATGTCTCCTCTCCCGTTTTCCTTTTCATGACGCTTCCAAGCTTCATAGTAGGATTGACAACTTGATTATTTATCCGATATACTCGTAAATTATTTTAGCAAACGCAAATATAATTTTTCATATCCGAAGTCCAAATCGAGCTTTCCAACAACATATTGAACTAGCTCATCTAACCATTTTTTTCTCACCATATGGACAACTTTTAATTTTTTTACACCTTCTTCACCTTAGTTGTTTCAAGTATATTATTATAAAAACTAAGCAAAGTATCATCATTGTTACTCTTCGATAGACCATTGTAGGAATATAAATTTTCCTAATTTGAGAATGAATACTGAGAACTTATTGACTAGAAACTCAATTTGACCTAACGGTTGAATTGCTTCCTTGATAGAAGTTGGTATGTGGAATGCCCCAGAAAAATGGTCGGTTTAGCCGTAATTGATTAACGCTAGTAATAGTCTCATATCTCATTCTCACCGAGAAATTTATACTCCATGTTTTCCTAAAGTAAGTTTACAATGGAAATACTTTGCATTGTCTTAGGATTACTAATCAAACAAGTTGTAAAATTAAATTTTCTTTTAATTAATCACAACCACTTGCCTCATAAAGCGATTATCTTGCTTTGATCGGAAGATACATGACTTCACGATGCTCATCGTGATGCTAATCACCATCCGTAATGACTAGATTGTCCTAAACTAGCACCTCAACTCTTTGTCTTGAACACCATCATGTGCTCTTTTCTTTCTAGAAACATACCTTGCATGTCATTGTTAGTGTAAATGATTTACTAATCTAGACCCTAAATCTGTTTTGGGCTTCTTGAATAGTGCTTGTTAAGTTTGCTAAACCTGTGTGTTATTTGTGAGCTAGATCTCATTTGATTGCCTATATGTTATCTCTACATACTCTCCTTGCTTTGCTTAATGTGTATACATGCATGTCAGAAATCATTAGTTTCATAATTCGAAACATAGAGTAAAATTCTGCAACTATTTTGTTAAGAAAATCTGTTTTTGACGCCGATCCCTTAGATGTAACTAGCATCGGATCCTCAAGTGGGATCCTGGGATCCGGTGACGAAGTTCCTTTTTAGCCCTCCTTGCATCAATCCAACATTCCGCCTTATTGGACTAGTTAAACATGCTACATTAGGATCACTTAAACTTTCCTTAGGCTCAGTTGATCTCACATTCAAAGTATTTTTTATTTATCATTACTTCAAACTCTCACCATCTTTTCCGCTCCAATGTTTACACATTGTTCCTCTCATCTCATAATACTTAGTTTGATATTTCTCTCAATTTTAGCAAATTGCTTTTAGTCATCTTTACCTCAAAATAGGCCAAAAACTAGTTTTTAATTTTTTAAGATTTTTAAGGAATTTTCCAAATCTCTCTTAAGTCATCATCTGATCTCTAGGATCATTTAACACCACTTGACACTCTCAAATTTCTTAGTGTAATCTTTGATCATCCACCTGGTGCTCATAGTCCCATTTCTTTCCATAAAAGGCAATCATTAGCTACCATCACTCATTGCTCTTGATCATTTAAGTACTCTTTCATTTAAGACACTTAGGAAGACTGAAACACTCAAGGATGTATAGGCTTTAGACCTTACAAACATCATTTTAATTTTTCCTACTGCTGAGAGCCGGATCCCTAAGATTATTAGACGGATCCCTCATTGGAGGAACCGTGGGATCCGGGTGATGTTTATGTCAACTCTAGCTAAAACGATCATTTAAGTCCATCTTCATATAAGACACTTAATAGACTGAGTAACTTAGGATATGTAGGTGCTAGACCTTGCTAGAACCCAATCACCTCATTTCACCTCATCTGTTAACCGGATCCCTAGACTTGCTAGCCTCCCTCTAATGAGGAACCGGAGGAACCGTGGAACGAGGTACATTATCTCTTAGATAATCATTTCTGATTCCTTTTCCATACAAGCACTTGTTCAACACTTAGGATTATCATTTTCGTATATGTTTATAAATTAGTTGCATTTATATGATTCTATACGTGTTCTTTCTTTTCGTTTCATGATTTTATGTGAACAATTTATCCATTTGTATAAATATTTTCCTTTTGTACTAACTCTTTTGGATTCATGTAGGATGACAATGGTCGATTTCACCATAAGTCAATTTGTGCTTGATGAGTGCTTATTCACTCATCATTTTTACCCATCTAAGACCACAAAAACGTCTAAAAATACTGAAATATAACCAATTATACTGCAGATATCCTTGGAATGTGTTTTTATGTGTTTCAGGTACAAAAGGATCGAAAACAGGGCAAAAACGGACATAAATGAGCTTGGAATGACAAACGTTTTCATGGACGCCGAGCTGAGTGGATTTTCTACATTTTTGGATCCCGGGACGCATATTTGGAGTGAGAGTGGGGAAAACAAAATTAAAACCGAACCCTAAACCAAATTACCTTTCTACCCTTTACCCGAACCCAATTTACCACTTTTACCCTTAAAATGTTTTTTACTAAAAACAATTGTTTTTATTTTTAACCATTTTTATTTACAACAATTATTTTTATTAAAATCAGTTTTTATTAAAAATATTTTTCTCTCGCTAAAAAAAAAAAAAAAAAAAAATACAATCATTTTAAAACAAAAACTAAAAATAGATTTTACTTTTAATTACAAATACAAAATACAACCTTACTAAAGCTTTTCACCTAAACCCTTGAACCTTACCTTTTTGCACCCATCCACCCATTTAACCTTATCCCATCACCCTTTCACCTAAAATACTTTTTACCCATTCCCTAATTTACCCAGTCAAACTCATCTGAGTAAAACCAAACACCAAAACCTCCCTTTGGCGCCAAGATTACAACCCCCCTTCTCTCTCTCCCCTGTCACTCTCCTCTGCCCCACTTCACTCCCGAAGCAAACAAGAGAGTGTCACATGATCGCCCAAGCCATGTCATCAATCCAAGACTCCACATTAGATCAAACGGCTGAAAAGAAGAGATTGGGGACCAAGTTTATATCAATGGTTGTGAAGGGACAAGAGAAGCACAAAGCCCATTCTATCTCACAAAGAATACACAACATCAGGACAACAGGCTGAAGACAGAAGTTTCTTTTTTGTATAAATAGCCGTTTAGAGTTATTGTAGTCTTTGTCTAGAATTTCTTATTCTAGTTCCAATTTTACTTTCCTTGTCATTTACATTACATGTCAACTTTAATTTTCAATGTACTTTAATTTCAAGTTAATTTAAAATTCCAGTTTTGCAAATTACTTTATGAATCTGCTATTTTATTTTTGAATGCACCTTTGATCAAGATTGTTCAAAGTTTGTTTTTAAGTCAATGTGAGCTTGTGTTTAAGCTCACAAGTTTGTTTTTAAAACTTTCACTAGTCTTCACAGTTTTGAGTTTTCAAGTCTAATTTTTGAGTTTTCAATGTCACATTTTTAATTCTGTCAGTAGCTAAATCAGTTCCAATCTGTCCAACTGTCACTTTTTTCGCTTAATATTAGGTAGGTTTAAGTTAGAATTAGGATTTAATTTGGTGTCTATAAGTAGTTAGGAGTATCAGGATAATGCGTGTTAGCTTATTTTCTATTATTGAGCTTATTAGCATGGTTATTTTTACCTTTCAAAATGCCCTTTTCTTTGTGTCCTGCTGTCCCAACTGCTCCCCTTCACTAGCCCATTAGAAGCCCCATATAAGCTCTCATTAGCTCACTTTTAGTTTTTTTAGAATCTTGTATATATGTATTTTATTTGTTCTTAGTTTATTTAGGATTTATAGTTGTTAGAGTGCTTATTTACAAGCTTAAAATGCCCATGCTAGGCTGTTTTAAAACACTTGGTGCAGCAGCTTCCTTAGTTTTTTTTTATTAGCTTATCATCTTATTGATTGCTTAATTTAAATCCATTTAGTGCCCTTAGGTAACTTAGCTTAGTCTACATTAGTTTGTTAGCTTATAATTAGTTTCTTGCATAAGCTTTTATTTCTTTTAGTAGCTTAAATTTCCTTAGTTGCCACTTAACCAAACACCCCTTTAGTTTATAATTTGCTGCACTAATTAGCTGTTACAGCTTATTATAAGTTTTCCAAGCTTATGTTTTTGCTAAAAATATTTAATATAGTGCTTAAATTAAGTTGGCAAAAGAAAAAATAAGTAGCCAAAATGGTAAGAAGTGGGTCTCGAACCCCTAATATCCTGCCATTTACCAGCACCTCACACACCACGCACCAACTCCAACTGCCCTTGGGTCTTTCTCATGTTTTACTTTACACGATTTATTATTTGAGTACCCTTTTAGTTCTTAGCTTATTTACTAGTATTAGCTTTTTAACTACTGAATTCCAAAGACAGTGGTAGGTTTTTATATTTTTTATAGATTTAGTATTATTAAAAGTATTTTATGTAATTTTCTTAAATTTTTCTAAAAATGTTTAGTATTTTTAATTAATTAATTAGTTAAAATTAGTTTTTAATTCGTAATAAATAAAATAAAAGTCGAAAAAAATACCCGGCTTTTTCCTAAAATCATTTTTAGTCATTTAGAATGTAGGAAAATTAATTTTAAGTTTGCAGGGTTAATATTTTTACATTTTCACTTTTAAAGCGCGAGACCCGCACGCGCCCGATTTAGGTATTAATTACGTTTTTAATTAGCTTTAAGTTTCCCGTAGTTTCCCTTGGTATTTTAGATTAATTTTAGGACTCCCGTAGATTTCCTTAGTGTAGTTTTATTGCTTTCCTTTAAATTCCCGTTTTACGTTTTATTGCACTTTAGTTAATTTTAAGTTTCCATTTACATTTATTGTTGCCTTAGATTAGTTTTTAATTTCCCGTAGTAGCTTTAGCTTAGTTTACTTGCTTTATCTAAATTCCCGTCATTTAGTTTAAAATTCCAAAATTTAAAATTCTTTGTATTTAAGCATCCAATCCCAAACAAAACGCCATCAGTTCACATCGTTGAAACGACCCGTAATTACTTGCCCAGGATTACTTACTAGTATTTCGCGGGTTTCATGCGGTCGAATTTTTTCTAAATGGTTGATTGCATTTTCTCGCTGTTATTTCGTAGTTGATATTTTTATATTAATTGACTAATTGACCCTCAAAAGGCCAACATCAATTGCGCCACCGGGAGTTGTGTTGCTACAATATACTGGTTTGACATTATTACTTGAAGATCCTTCCTCGTGAAGTTATTCGCCAAAAACCTTAAACACGAAAATATTTTTTGTATATATATAAACCCAAAACCCAAAAATATTTCTTTTTTCAAAATTTATTTTCCTTTTATGTTTTCTATTTATAAAACAAAAAATATTCTTCTTTACCCTCTCGATTCGATAATTCTTTCCTCTTATCTCTTATTTTGATTCTTATGGACTCCTTCGACTATTTCACAGTGTTGTAATTCACGTTTGGGATATGATTATCGATGTTATAATCATATGTGCCCAGCTTTCAATAATCCTCAAAATTTTTCGACTACCCTCCAGCCGAGATATCTTCATACGATCCATGTTATTGTTATGGGTGTGGAGATATGGTAGATTTGTCGAACGATTTTCGTTGTTTACGGTGTATGCCCGAGATACATTCTAATATTGAAGAACCCACCGAGGGTCACGGAGACGATTTCTTTGAACGTCGTGCTTTTCTTAACAACATTGAAAAATTTCAAGCCTTGTCAAAAATATCGAAAATGAATGATAAGTATAAAGAACCCTCGATTCCTACCTCCCGGAGGGAGATGGAACATGTTTCAACCCGAGGTGATTCCCGTTTGTACCTCGACTAACTCAATCGAAGTCTAGAATCGATCCTTATCTTTCACGATTCACCGTTACAGTTCGTTGAGTTACAACACACCGAAACTACATTATGAGCTTAAACGATTTCTAAACAGAAAGAACGGAGACCACAACGAAGTGGTGGAAATTGCTAGCTCTCAGAGCACACCACTTGTCCCATCTCTAGAATCTTCAATATACGACCCCTCTCTCATTTCTGAGCCTTTCATTTCGACCTTTCCCTTCTCTCACGCCGGTTGAGAGAAGTGACATTCTTTTGGAAGAGGTCGATGATTCTATTTCTTCAATAATCGTTGAACCCGTTGACTCTCTCATAATGGGGGATGAGCATCTTAGTACTATTCCGGAAATGGAATCGTATAATGTTGAGATCCTTGTCCCAATCTCAAGAGAGTCCGAGGTTGTTTTTGATGATATTTGTGGACGAGCCTTCTCTTGATAATTGAATGATCATGTTGAGATGTTCTCCGATTCCGATGAGAGGGAGACATCGATTTCATCGACGATTTACCTTCTGAGCCCGTTCACATAGAAGAAGATAATGAATTTGAGCCAGAAGAAGAAGAGATTGAGCCCGATGATATTCAGATCGAGGATGGAGCATTACGTGAAACATTGTTGAATGTTCATCTTCTCATTTCAAAAATTGAAGCCCTTAACGATAATTCAAGTTCGCCTCCTATCTCCGTTAAAGATAGTGATTTCTCGCCCGAATTTGAAACTTTCCGATTTGATGAAGAGATTAGTGGCAATCCCACTATTGGTGATGTTCATCCTCCGATTCTTGAGCGATTCTACTTTGATGTTGCTGTGAACCAAGTTATGAGTGAGATTTTCGATACTCCGGCTGATGACCCGATCATTGAGGATGC
Source organism: Chrysanthemum makinoi (assembly GCA_910596185.1). Lineage (NCBI taxonomy): Eukaryota > Viridiplantae > Streptophyta > Magnoliopsida > Asterales > Asteraceae > Chrysanthemum > Chrysanthemum makinoi. The sequence continues at coordinate 26,186,772 of OU343224.1, read as the reverse complement.
TATTGATGACCCAATACCACCGGGTATTGAGGATGTTGTGAATGACCCCGAGGGGGATATGGTTGTTCTGGATGGTTTTCTTGACTCTACTTCTCTTGATGAGTCGACCATCACGTATCCCGTTGAGCCGACATGTGAAGACAAAATATTTAAACCCGGGATATGCATTGATGAGTTCTTCATTGAAAAAGTTTTATGTGATAAGGATCCTCCGTTGGATGCCTTCTTTATTGAGCCTACACCTCTTATCCTTTACCATTTTCTTTTGGAGTTTTGTCATTTTGATCCTTCATCCCTTCTATCCACCGCAAAACCACCGGATGATGGATCACTCTTTCTTGATAAACCTTTTGTAAGTTCGAGGATTTAACCTTGATGTGCAAGCCCCGACATTTCTTCCCTCCCAACCCACCCGTTTCATTCCTTCGAATGAAGAACCGTTTTGACCCTGGTATCTCTCCACCATTTCTTCCCCATGGACCAATGAATTGGTCGAGTCAAGCTAGACTCGGTTAACAAAAACAGTAGCATTTCATGGGTGTCCACCCATGTTTCTGACTTCTTTCTATTTTCTGACACTAAGTGTGGGGAATTTCACTGTTGTTTGCTTGTTGTGTGTTTGCTCTCTGTTTTCAGAATCCCAGATCGTGATGATTGATGCCGTTTTCAATCCAAGCCCAATATCCGATCTTTTTGCTAACGATTATCTAGGGATATCTTTATTAATCCTTTTTGTGAAAAAATATTTTGCTTCCACACTTGGCTAGTAGTATTACCTTTTTTCGTTCTATAGTTTCTCCGCCGGCCGTACTTTGAATATTGAGGGCAATATTCAATTCTAAGTGGTGGGGAAATTCTAGCGAATTTTGATCACATATGTACCTTCTAGTACCCTAGCACCCCCGGTTTGACCAAAATTTTTAAATTTTTATCGTTTTAAGTCAAGTATTTACATTTTCAAGAAGTGCTTTGCACAAAAATAAGGCATTAATGCCGTATTAGTGATAGTTTAGTCTTGATTCGGCTAGAACAAGGGAATCCCGATCTAGAGTGTTGATCTAGTGCTCTTTAACATTTAGGCTAAGGTTTTACACGTTGTGCAAATGAAAATGCTGCGTGGAGTATTCTCTTTAGAGCATAAAGGCTATTTTTCTCCCATAAGCTAACTAATTGGACCTAAATATCGCAATTTCGTTGTCAAACTTTTGAACATTCAAAATCGTCTTGTTACAATAAAAGTTTTTAAGCAAAATTGATTTAGAGTTCGAGTTCAACTTTTTATTTAAATTTCGGAAAGCACTTTCTTTAAATCAATGTTGCAAAATGAAAGTATCGAAAGTTGCTTGAATGATGCAAAAAGTTGCAAGTTTAAAGTTTAAAGTCAAAAGTGGAAAATAAAAAGTGAAAAAAAAGGTGAAAAAAAAAGTTGAAAATGAAAAATGAAAAATGAAAAAAAAAAAGAAGAAAGAAAGATATGAGTTGCGTGAAGAAAAGCACTATGTTGCTTATGAATAAATGTGCGAAACTTGCTTTTTCTTAAATTTAAATCGGAAGTTGAACTCGTATTCGTCAATATTGTCTAAAAGTTTGCGGAATTTGGAAATCCTTGATTTCAAAGATCCCGAAAGATCCGATACTATTCTCAAGGGTGAAAACCTAGCCTCCTTAAAAGGACAAGCTGAGAAGAAAGTCGCAACATGGAATGATCTCACCTTTGAATCTTGAATTTCTAAATTGTTGTCGGTTGTAATCCATTTAGGTTTAGTTTTAACTTAACGGTAGCTTCGTAAATCTTTGGAATCAATTCTCCGATTTCTGGTACTATTCTCAGGGTGAAAACCTAGCCTCCTTAAGGATAAGCGGAAAGAAAGCCGCTACATGGAAAAGGCTCTTCGATCCTTAGACTTTCATCGTTTCCAGTGAGTTAGTACTTTAGTTAAGTGGATAACAACCATAACAAATGTCGATTTCAATGGTCAAACTTTTGAAAATGAGCACACTCACTTAAATTGTATAAATTGCGGGAGTAAAAAGTAAAGTCTCGACTTACATAGATTATTGATATAAGTAGTGTTAGCATTTTACAAAAACGTTTGCACAATAAATTTAAGCTTGGTTTGAGAGTATAAAAAGAGGATGACGACATAATTCGGAGACACCCATTTGTGGTGAATCCCGTTCCGTGATGCCATGTTTTGATAATCAAGCATTTTATTTATTATCGTTCAAGTTTAAATTTCTCGTAGTTGAATAAAAATTCGAAACGGGGTATTATTGATATTTTTGATCATTTCATTACTTCATATGATCGGATTGCTAGGGACTAGCAATTGATAGTGTGGGGGATTTGATGAGTGCTTATTCACTCATCATTTTAACCCATCTAAGACCACAAAACGCTCTAAAAACACTGAAATATAACCAATTATACTGAGATATCCTTGGAATGTGTTTTTATGTTTCGGTACAAAAGGATCGAAAACAGGGCAAAAACGGACAGAATTGAGCTTGGAATGGAAAACGTGCTTTGCGGACGGAGCCGGGAGTGGATTTTCTACATTTTTGGATCCCGGGACGCATATTTGGAGTGAGAGTGGGGAAAACAAAATTAAAACCGAACCCTAAACCAAATTACCTTTCTACCCTTTACCTGAACCCAATTTACCACTTTTACCCTTAAAATGTTTTTCACTAAAAACAATTGTTTTTATTTTTAACCATTTTTATTTACAACAAATATTTTTATTAAAATCAATTTTTATAAAAATATTTTTCTCTCTCTAAAAAAAAAAAAATACAATCATTTTAAAACAAAAACTAAAAATAGATTTTACTTTTAATTACAAATACAAAATACAACCTTACTAAAGCTTTTCACCTAAACCCTTGAACCTTACCTTTTTGCACCCATCCACCCATTTAACCTTATCCCATCACCCTTTCACCTAAAATACTTTTTACCCATTCCCTAATTTACCCAGTCAAACTCATCTGAGTAAAACCAAACACCAAAACCTCCCTTTGGCGCCAAGATTACAACCCCCTCCTCTCTCTCCCCTGTCACTCTCCTCTGCCCCACTTCACTCCAGAAGCAAACAAGAGAGTGTCACATGATCGCCCAAGCCATGTCATCAATCCAAGACTCAACATTTGATCAATCGGCTGAAAAGAAGAGATTGGGGACCAAGTTTATATCAATGGCTGTGAAGGGACAAGAGAAGCACAAAGCCCATTCTATCTCACAAAGAATACACAACATCAGGACAACAGGCTGAAGACAGAAGTTTCTTTTTTGTATAAATAGCCGTTTAGAGTTATTGTAGTCTTTGTCTAGAATTTCTTATTCTAGTTCCAATTTTACTTTCCTTGTCATTTACATTACATGTCAACTTTAATTTTCAATGTACTTTAATTTCAAGTTAATTTAAAATTCCATGGCAAATTACTTTATGAATCTGCTATTTTAGTTTGAATGCACCATTGATCAAGATTGTTCAAAGTTTGTTTTTAAGTCAATGTGAGCTTGTGTTTAAGCTCACAAGTTTGTTTTTAAAACTTTCACTAGTCTTCACAGTTTTGAGTTTTCAAGTCCAATTTTTGAGTTTTCAATGTCACATTTTAATCTGCTCTTGTCAGCTAAATCGGTTCCACTATCCAACTCACTTTTTTCGCTTAATATTAGGTAGGTTTAAGTTAGAATTAGGATTTAATTTGGTGTCTATAAGTAGTTAGAGTATCGGATAATGTGTTAGCTTATTTTTCTATTATTGAGCTTATTAGCATGGTTATTTTTACCTTGCAAAATGCCCTTTTCTTTGTGTCCTGCTGTCCCAACTGCTCCCCTTCACTAGCCCATTAGAAGCCCCAAATAAGCTCTCATTAGCTCACTTTTAGTTTTTTTAGAATCTTGTATATATGTATTTTATTTGTTCTTAGTTTATTTAGGATTTATAGTTGTTAGAGTGCTTATTTACAAGCTTAAAATGCCCATGCTAGGCTGTTTTAAAACACTTGGTGCAGCAGCTTCCTTAGTTTTTTTTTTATTAGCTTATCATCTTATTGATTGCTTAATTTAAATCCATTTAGTGCCCTTAGGTAACTTAGCTTAGTCTACATTAGTTTGTTATTTATAATTAGTTTCTTGCATAAGCTTTTATTTCTTTTAGTAGCTTAAATTTCCTTAGTTGCCACTTAACCAAACACCCCTTTAGTTTATAATTTGCTGCACTAATTAGCTGTTACAGCTTATTATAAGTTTTCCAAGCTTATGTTTTTGCTAAAAATATTTAATATAGTGCTTAAATTAAGTTGGCAAAAGAAAAAATAAGTAGCCAAAATGGTAAGAAGTGGGTCTCGAACCCCTAACATCCTGCCATTTACCAGCACCTCACACATCACGCACCAACTCCAACTGCCCTTGGGTCTTTCTCATGTTTTACTTTACACGATTTATTATTTGAGTACCCTTTTAGTTCTTAGCTTATTTACTAGTATTAGCTTTTTAACTACTGAATTCCAAAGACAGTGGTAGGTTTTTATATTTTTCTTAGATTTAGTATTATCAAAAGTAATTTATGTAATTTTCTTAAATTTTTCTAAAAATGTTTAGTATTTTTAATTAATTAATTAGTTCAAATTAGTTTTTAATTCGTAATAAATAAAATAAAAGTCGAAAAAAATACCCGGCTTTTTCCTAAAATCATTTTTAGTCATTTATAATGTAGGAAAATTAATTTTAAGTTTGTAGGGTTAATATTTTTACATTTTCACTTTTTAAAGCGCGTGCGAGACCCGCACGTGCTCGATTTTAGGTTAATTACGTTTTTAATTAGCTTTAAGTTTCCCGTAGTTTCCCTTAGTATTTTAGATTAATTTTAGGACTCCCGTAGATTTCCTTGGTGTAGTTTTATTGCTTTCCTTTAAATTCCCGTTTTACGTTTTATTGCACTTTAGTTAATTTTAAGTTTCCATTTACGTTTATTGTTGCCTTAGATTAGTTTTTAATTTCCCATAGTAGCTTTAATTTAGTTTACTTGCTTTATCTAAATTCCCGTTATTTAGTATAAAATTCCAAAATTTAAAATTCTTTGTATTCAAGCATCCAATCCCAAACCAAAACGTCACCGTCAGTTCACACCTCGTTGGGAAACGACCCGGGTAATTACTTGCCCGGTATCACTTATCGAGTATTCGCGGGTTTTGCGTGTCGACCTTTTTTATAAAACGGTTGATTTGCAATTCTCTCGCGGTTATTTCGTAGTTGATATTTTTATATTATAATTGACTAATTGACCCCTCAAAAGGCCAACATCATTGCTCATTCGCACATTTCGTTTATATATTCCTAATCTTGCATCATCCTAACCATCTTACTCCACTTTTATCACCACTCACAAAGTCATCATGTCTACCACCTCTATTGAGTCATCAACCAAGTCAAAGATTCACCTTGATACCTTTCATCACCTCTACCACAACTTCCATACCTTTAAGTCATAATGATGATTTCTATCACTATCACCGTGTCCAAGGTCTAGTTCATGAACTACGTGATGAAGTATGTCTCATGTTCTACCACATCCTACTTATGTCAACCACAACCTCAAACCACAAGCTACTTGTGTCAACCATATCCTACAAGTGTCTCACTACAACTACAATTCATGGTCGCTCAACCATCCTTCACAAACATCTATGTTGTCAATAGCCAAGTGAATTTTCGAATGAAATCGTCTCATCCCTAAGCACATTTTTTTTCTTCTTAACTTGAACAAACCTTACAACCTCTAAACCAACCATGATGATGCAAGTAGTAGGATCATTCTCTTTTTAACACTAATTTTTTTCTGTAGGTTCTTCTTGACTCCTAGAAGGACTTCCCGAGCATTTATAATGTGCATCATATTTTACCTGTCCAAGGACGAACATAATTTTGCACTAACTTTTTGTTTTGTAGATTTTCTAAACATACTAGGAGAACTTGACGCTCTCAATAAAGGGGAGTTTTTCGTCAAAGCAATAACATTGCAAATTTTGCAATAATTTCATCTTAGCCTTCCTAAAAAACTTGACGCCTTTAACAAGAGGGAGCATGCACACATTCATTCTTCAAAATTCCTTTATATTTCAACAAAAGGGAGATTTCTTTCTCATCATATATTTTTCCTTTTTCTTTTCCTCTTAACACTAACCTTGATGTAGGTTAAGCCTAAAAAATTTGATCCATTGAGCCGTTGGCAATAATGGTTATAATTCAAAGGATGTTTCTATTCTTTTCATGTGATTCTCTAGGTTCCTTCCTCTTAAAGCGAGATCACCACCTTTTGAAGACGTGCAAGCTCAAGGTCATGAGTTGCTAAGCTTCATCATTAGTGTTTCGTGTTGAAGGTATTGGCGTGGTGTGCCAATTGGAGCAATAAGGTGTTTTCATCTTAACTTCACTAGGGATGATGAAAACTCGCCATTCTTGGGAGAAATTAAGTTTAAAGGACACACCCTTTTTGTTCTCAAAAGGGGAGAAGAGTAAACGAAGAAGGTAATGCATAGGAAGTACGGACACAAGTAACTTTGACATTTTACCTATCTATTACGTTTACATATATTTTGTCATCATCAAAAAGAGGGAGATTATTAGTGCAAATATTACGATATTTAATCTATACATTCTCATTTGTTTTGTTGATGACAAACATGTAACTTGTAATACATAACGTAAAATGTATAAGTTACAAGTAATTATATTTTGTTTAACATACTCCAACACCTCGACTCGACTTCAAGTCCTTGTATGCTACAACACAGGTTCGTACATGTTTGTTATGTTGCATCATGATCAAACCCCCAACAAACCAATAAACATGTTTAGTTAAATAGTTTATGTATAACAACTAGTGTTTACATATTGGGTAAATATATACATAACTAGTATGTATTATAATGGGTAATATAAATGGGTAGAAACTTAAGTATTTGACCCATTGACCAAATACATTAAATGTAGTTGGGTAAAACCCAAAGTCCATGACCCATACCCATTTTCATGACATCATGCACAAGTCATATATGGATAATATCCATGACCCATGGTATTGACCCATACCCATAAGACTATATACATTGTACTCATTAGATACATTGTACCTAAAGGAATACCCATGGACCAACCCATAACCCATGACCCAAAAACCATGGGCAAAAGGGAGAGTCCTACGGATCCCTCAAAGTACCCAGGATCCCGAATTACAAGCGGCCGGATCCCTCCGAAGGGATCCTTGGGGCAAAACATGGTTTTGGTCTTTTGCTATAAATAAAGCCACTTCTTACCATTTCTTAACACCTTCACACATAGTTTCTCTCCACCATTTCTAGGATATTTAGATCATTAGGAAACATAAAAACACCCTCATCTCATATGATCATAATGGTTCTAGCGCTCATTTGTAAGTATACTCCCGAAGTAATCCTCCAAAGCAAGCTTAGAGATCTTACCCTTACTCTTTGTGATCACCCATCACAAGATACAAGCTCATGAAGATCTTCTACAACAAGCTTGGAAAACTTGTCATCTTCATTCATAGAAGACTAACTACATCATGCTTTGGGTTCTTGATGTTTAGTTTAGGATTTCATATCCATTAGACACATTGTCTTGGATAATGTCTAGTATCATATTCTTGTATCTATGACTAGACTAGATGGTTTATGTGTTTGTGCCATAAAACACAAGGTTTGTTATGTTGGGCCACAAAACATAACGTGTGTCATAGACGTGTCAAAGGCATTAATGAAGAGTGCCGAAGATCCGTGTCAATGGCATTAGTGAAAGATGCCTAGGGTGTACATTCGATATGGTGTGTTTAGATGTACAAGATAGAGTATGGGATCCAAGGATATTGATATCCTTGATGGTGTTGTAATAAGGAGTGGATCTCCTTAAGATTAGGTGTTGTGATGGGTAGTAGTTCCTCCATAGTAATGAACTAGGTGCTTAGCCTAGTACCTAATAAAGGGTAGGCGACGTTGTGATAGGATTAGTTATCCTTGGAGTGAAAGAACTCGGTGGTTAGCCTAGCACCTTATAAAGGGTAGGCGACGTTGTGTTAGGTGTGGTTTGCCTTGGTGTGAAAGAACTCGGTATTTAGCTTTGTACCGAAAAAAGGTGTGTCGACGTGGTAATGCTTCTCCGCCATAAGGAGATTGGTTTAGTGTTTATGAACAGTCGGTAGGCGACGGGAGTGGAGGTAAGGAAGGTGTCCTTGTAGCGAACCACTATAAATCGTGTTGGTTTGTCTAACCTTTTACTTCGCTTACGTTTATTCTTGCATTACATTGTTTATTTTCTATATGGTTGATGTCTATGTTTGTGATGCATACTTGGTCTTTCATATAGTCATAAACTATATTTAACACCTTACATATTATGACACGCTTGATCAAGAAAAAGCAACCGACTAATAATGGTGAAACTTGATTTATAATGAACCATTAATCTTGCGGAATCTTATGTGATATTTAGGGGTTGGCCTTACATGCCGTAATGCGTTAAATGCATCCTCGCGTCGACATTAGCAAATGCAATGGTTTATACTATATTTGATACAAAATTTTTAAGTTTGAAACGGAAACGTATTCACCCCCTACGTTTCACACAATTTCTTCAAATCATCTTCCGAGGTACATGAGTTCTTTGGTGGATTTGGAACAAGAGTAGAAATGATAGGACTACTTGATGAAGGTTGAAGCGCGGGTCCAGAATGGATTGTCTGGAGCCATTTGCCCATGCTCATCGAGCGTGACGTGAATGGTTTCCATGATATCTCGAGTTCTTTTGTTGTAGATTCGGTAACCCTTCTTGTTTGATGCATAACCAACAAAAACTCCAATGTCCCCCTTAGCTCTTAATTTACCTAAATCTTGACCGTCATTCGTTGGATAGCACAACGCACCAACGAAGGTGAAAGACCCGTTTTCGTTTATGGACAAGTTCGTATGGAGTTTTTCCATGAGATGTATGAGAGGAGCGATTTTGTGCGTAGCAGTGGCAATGGCTTCAGCCCAGAGAAACATTGGAACCTTTGAATAAATTAGCATTGTTCTTACGGCTTCCACAAGAGTTCGGTTTCGTCTTTCAACTACACCGTTCTGTGAGGAGTTCGTGGAACACTTCTTTGATGACTGATTCCAACACTTTCATAAAATTGACTTAAGTCTTTATTAACGAACTATGTGCCATTATCACGAACAATTCAACCGTATTGTTAAGTCGAACTGGCGCTTGATAAGTTTGATTATGACATCCGAGTATCATCCTTTGTCCTCAAAAACTTTACCCAAGTAAATCGAGAGTAATCATCAACAATGACTAAAATATATTTCTTCCCATTAATCGTTTGCACTCTCATTGGTCCGCGCAAGTCCATATGAAGGGTATGAGAACTTCCATTCGAGTTTGTGGGTTTGGGTTTGTGGGTATATTTCTTGCTTTTTCCCAATTGGCATGCTGAACAAAGATGATATTTTTCATATTTTAACGGTAAGCCTCTTACAAGATCTTTTTCGAAAGATTATTGATGGTACCGAAGTTCAAGTGATTGAGACGACGATGCCATAACCATGACTTTGTTTTGAAGCCTTTACGCGAAGAGATTGAGAATACTTCATCATGTCTTCGATAGAGATGTGTATAGATTTGAACCTCGAGTTCCTCTTGTTCCACACCATCGAGTTCTCTAACGAAACAAGTATGTTTTCTAAATGCCACTTCTGATCGAATCAATGAGAATTGACAACGAGAAAACAAGTTATGACCAAGACCTTCAACATAATATACCTGGAGATTACACTTTTACCAACAACATAGTCTCCATAACCCATAATTGCTCCAAAATGGTCGGTCCCGAATCTAACAGTCCCGATGAATTTACTCACGGTTCATGAGCTGCGGCGTCTCCAGTCATATGCTTGGAACAGCCTAAGTCCAGGTACCACAAAACGATTTGAACGATCTGCAGTTGAACACAGACAAGAATGGATAACTAGATAATTGGAATCCCCATGCAAGAATGGGTTTCATTTGGTTAGTAACATTGATTGGAACATCCACATCGGAAGTGGAAACAATGGAATCATCGAATATTGATAATTACAGTGTCCGTATTTGACCTATTCAAAGTATGTTCACTTCTTAAAGGAATAGTTCTACCACTAGGCATCCATTTTCTAATTTGCATTGACTTAGCAAATTTAGGGCAAGACTCATTAAGATTAAACTTACGGCCAGTGGGTATCCATTGATAACCAACATTACTAAATTTTCTTCCTGTGGGTTTCCAATGTTTTTCTAACTTTCTTTCGCTTTTTGCCTTTAGCCTTCTTAGCTTGATTTTGACATTAGCAACTTTAAGCGGGCATTTAACGACATTAAGCAAAACATTCACACCACATTCATGATCGTGCTCGAAATCAAACAGTCATCATTACAAGGTTTTGCGATAGCGTAATTGAATTAATTACATGACGCTTATAGCTAATACTAGAATCAACACGATTCTTTTTATTCAACTCAAACTTAAAGTTCCTAGGTTGGTCTTCTACTCTCTTCCATTGCACATTCTTAGCTCTGAGGTCCTATCTTGCTTTGTATTGCCTCGAGGCTTTGACCGCTTGCTTTTATGTCAATGACTCTCCAAGAGGGAATTATGGGAACATTAGTTGGTTGGGCTACTTTTTGCATTCCTGAACTAGGCGTGCATGGATCAGAACTACTTGTAGGCACTTTAGAGTTCACTTTCTTAATACTAGGCATAGAATGGGTTGCATAATTGGCACTAGGCATAGAACAAGGCATCACGGCTTTATCTTTTGCACCTAAGGATTTAGGACATGTTGCTCTTAAACATTCTAGCAGCTCTTGAGATCGTTTTGCCTGAATGCAAACAAACCTAATCTCTCATCAAGTGGCTTATTTATGAAATCCTCTTCTACAATCTCACGGAGACATTCTAGACTATCCTTAAGGTAAGAAAAATAGTTATGAAACACAAGTTTGTTATTTCTAAGATGAGGAGGAATGTATTTAAGATCACCAGATATATGAAAAGTCCTGCAGATGACTTTGATGCAACATTCTCATTAAAGATAAGTGGCATTTCCTTTTCCTGACTCCTGATTCTCAATTTCCTTTTTGTAAAGATGTTATTTTTCGTTCTTGTCACGAGTGACTTTCATTGAATCATATAACTCTTTAAAGTGTCGTTTAACCTTTTCATTTTCTTCTAGAAAACTCTCATTTTCTTGTTGTAAAACATTAACCAAGTTTTTAAAGATGAAACGTTTGAGAATATGAGAATCTAAAGGAGGAGGCATTTGGGAGCCGATTCGTTGTTCTTTTCACCCTTTAATTGTGAAATTTAGGCTTTCAACTTTCGATGATGTTACAATGAGCTTGAACTGTTCACACGTTTGTTTATTTCAAAAAGTGCATCAAACTCTGGAACATTTGAGGATGTCTTGATGTTTGAGATTTTGACATTTTCTTTAAGATGTTGATATTTTAGTTGCAAATTAAAATGTTCAACTTCTAGTTTAGAAAACTGTTTTACCAAATTATCGTGATCATCCCGATCAATTTTCATCCAGTTGAGTTTTGATTTCAAGCTCAATGACACGATCATGGAAACTTTCAAGGTAACGTTAATTCATGAAATTGAGAAGCAGTAATAGAATGCTTAGTAACAGTATAAAACACATTTGAGCCACACAACTTAATACTAAGTTCTGATTTAAGTTATGAGTTCTTCCTTTCAATTTCATTATATTTGAGTTCCCGTTCATAATCATTTACCTCAACAATCATTGCATCAAATTCCTTTTCCATTTCTTTGATATTTGAGTTAATCCCTTTTTGAAGACTCTCAAATTGACCTTTTAATTGTTTAAAGAAGGGCATGACCTCTAAATAACATTCTTTAGTTTGCTCAAAACCCTTTCCCCTTCGTTATCCCTCAGAGGTGCTTCTCTTCTTACATGTCTTCTCAAATCAACGAATAGTTGATAAACAACATACTGTGATTGATTGTCTTGCTATTAGTGGCAATAGTTCTAGGAACTAAGTGCATAGTGCAGAGCATTTTCCTAAAGGAGTGTTTTGTTTAACAAGTACATTAACTTTTGTTTATCCATATCTTTCTTCCAAAAATGCATTCGGGGTTAATTGAGTTTGAGGCTTAAACATGTTCGGGGAGATCCAATTTTCTTAGTGTAATCATGGGGTTTGATCATTATGTTATTCTTTTTACACGCATGATCGTTAAGCTTCTTATCCATTTTCTCCCTAGATGCATCATCTAATTTTCTATCCTCTTCCGTGCTTCCTATACATGATGGTTTTTTCCTAGGCTTAAGAATTTCATTGCCATCATAGATTACCTCGTTTACCTCTTTCTTTCTTACCATACTTTGGGATCCTTTATAATGGGAATACTATGCTTATCACTTAAGACTCTATGCTTAGTGACCATGTGAAGGTCAATGGTGTTCTTATGCGTACAACTTATTTTCAAGCTTGTTTTTCAAAGTTTTTAGATTAGAAAAGTCATTCAAAGTTTTGATTCCTTAGCGTTAAATTCTTGTTTAAGCACTTTAACATTATCTTGAAGCTCTTGCTTTTGCTTATCAGTTTTAGAAAGCTTTTCTTGTATGATTTTTAACTCTGTCTTAACATTCTTCTCTAAAATTACTTTTTCTAATAATTGCACGCATTTGGTCATCCATTTCCCCGCTACGGGTAGTTAACTCAAACTTATCACGTTGTTCATAAATAGCAACTTGTTCTTTATAGGCATTCAGTTCAGAGGTAATAGAATCATCGGGGGCACATCAGGTGTATTCATAAAAACATAGTCATTATTGACTGAAGATACATCACTTGCTACAATCTCACTTTCACTTTGTGTCACATATTGATCATATGGGACAATATTACTATTACCCATTATCAATATATCTGAACCATAAGTTTCAAGAGATTGTACTTCGTTATGTATCTTTTGCTCATCAACCTCATCATATAGTTTTAATACCTCTGAGATGATTGATTCTTTGGATGGACCATCCTGTTGTGGTGATGGGACCTTTGGAGAGATCATAGGTGAGATGCCAGCCATGAAGATTGTGCAGGGTAGGTTCATCATCGACATCGAGTCAAATGCATCACGATCGCAACTTGAAATGCATTTTGATGATTGTGACCTATTTCCGTTGGTGCTCATCTACATCGGCATCATATGTCTTAGCATTCCCTTGAAGAAACAACAACTCCTCTTCATCCAAGCGCTCCATTATCGAGCTTGCACAAGCAACATCTTGTCTCTGAAGTATTACGCATTCTATGGGCGTTTTGGAGATGTGCAGTTCCTTGCAATATGTCCCTCACCACCACAGTTGTAGCATTTGATTGGCTTTGCTTGCCTTTGATTGGCATTTCTTCCGATTCGATTTGCCACATATCCTCCACTCTACTACCACCTGCTCCAACCATCCTTGTTCATATCGTCTTCCTTGCACATTGCACCACAACCTTACCATCTTTGACATAGCTTGATTGTGTGGATTGGATCTTTTCGAGATTATTGTTGGTGTGTGGGAAGGAATTCATATTTTGACTTACCATGAGAGATAGTTGATTGATGAAGTTTTCCCTGAGTGTGTTTGAGTCGGAGGCTTATATCTTTGGATCGGGATGAGCTTGTAATTACCATTACCCGTGGGTATGACTTAAGAAGCTTTGGTGGTAATTCCAAAATTGGTGTAGAAGGCTGTTGAGTCATTTGACGAACTAGTTTCTCCCTGCTTAGATTTGAAATGTTCAAGAATCCTTCGTTCAAACATAGCATGTCTCTCATTCTGGAGAAGGAAGGCATACAGTTGCTCATAGTTGGTGTTCTTCAATCCTTTGGTTAGCTTCCCAGAGGTGACAAATTTGTGCCATTTGGGATTCATGTTGTTCACAAACTTTGAGTTCAACTGAATATTTGGCATGGTCATTTTGATATTCCTCATATCATTCACAAGCTTGTGGAATCTCACGTAATATTCATAGACACTTTCTTCTGGTTTCATCTTAAAGTGCTCAAATTCATCATACAGATGTGATTCTCTGTCTTCCTTAGTTAATTGAGAACCGAGAGAAAGCATCTTGACATTATCCCAAACGCCTTGGCTTGGTGTTGTGATTGATAAGCTTGTAGATATCTATTGGAAGACCTTGAAGTATAATGTTTGAAGCCATGATATCAGCATCGAATCTCTTATTCTCCTTATCATGAGCTCATCATACATCTTTAGTCGTCCAATCCAAGATCATTGTTCCATCTGCAGCGATATCAATTATGTCTCTTGTAGTCTCAATCTGATAAGGTCCTTCATCAATTGACTTGAGAATGTTGACTCCATTTTCCTTTCCCGGACAATACAACCTAATTCGTTGAGCCCATGAGTCATAGTCAGTTCTATCAATCATGGGTGGACGAGTTATGCGAACCGGTGCTGCAGCGTCCTCAGCTATAGTAGAGATGATTGTAGGCACGTTGGTAGACATGTTTACAGATTTCACGGGATTTTATAACTCTATGATTAAACCGGGAAATAGATTCTTTCACCGGATTTTACTAAATCAAGAGAAAACCGTATTAGAAACAAATATTAACCAAGTCTTTATAACCCTTGAACCAAATTGCTAAGCACAAATTGTTAAGTAGCAACTCGCTAAACCTCAAGTCGCTTGTGAATCAAGTTAAGCTAACTAGTCGCTAAGACCCAGTCGCTGAACACAAATTAACTAAAGCACCAAATCGCTAAGCATACAAGTCGCTAAAGAACAACTCGCTAAGTATCCAAGTCGCTAAGAGTCAACTCGTTAAGAACAATAAGGACAAGTTAAACTGAAACAATAGAGACAAGTCGCTCGTCAACAAGTAAGCTAGCCAAGTGGAACCTCCACACGTTGTCTTGTTTGTCGGCTTGTCTCAATAGACAAGTCGCTAAGATCAAGTCGCTACGAATTAAAATACAACTCGCTGGAAATTACTAAAGCAAGTCGCTACGAAGAAAAGCACTCCGAGACACAAGTCGCTAAGTTGAAAAACTTCAAAACCACGCTTTTCAATCCAAAACAAGCTCAACCACAGTGATTCAAGCTTTCCAAATCAAAACCCAAGCACATACAATGATTCTAAACACAAAAGTACACTCAAAATTCAAACTTTAACATAAGAAATGATCCAAATGATACAAAAACCACTAAAATTTTTCAAACCCAAAAACCCTATAAAACCACTAGAAATCCAAGGATATGTAAAAGAGATGATCAAACCATGGCTCTTGATACCATTTGTAACATATTGGATTTCACAAACACATCAAATCATGATCAAATGGAGCGTATACAATAAGGTTTTAGAGAGAGAAATAGTTAGAGGTTTGGGAACTTAGTGTGAGAAAATGAAAGTATTATTATGAGCTCCAACCCTCTACCTTGGGAGGTAGAGGGTATTTATAGTCTTACACAAAACGCCACCTACGGGTTGTGGATCAGGCATACGATTGGGTAAAGACCCGTCCGTCCTCCACGGAGTTACTTAACTAACTACTACTTAACATTAAATAACTACGACTACGAGCTTTCTAACGATTACATATACTTGAGGTGACCGACACTTTAATAACTGGATTTACTAAATCCTAACAATTTGCAATATAATCCTCATATGGATTACATTTCGTTACGTCCTCTTGCAAAGTTGCAATCATTAAGGGGGAGCGTTTTCGTCACTACGACGAAACCATTTGCAACCATAAGTTGCAATACATTTGCAACCATAAGTTGCAACCATAAGACGAGAACTCTTCCCGTCACTTGCTCTCTATATTTTTTTCTTTTACATGTTTTTCTTAAAACATAGTGTTAGTTTCTTTTTGACGCTCTTTTTGTTTCGACAAAAAGGGGGAGAAGAGAGTAAAAACTCCAATTCGAACTTTTACGAATTTTGGTTTTACGTTAAAATAATTTTATGTTTTGTCATAACAAAAGGAGAGATTGTTAATACAAATAAGCGTAAGCGTTTATTTATATTTTCACGATCTTAATGTTTTAATCGATAGCAAAAGTAAAATCATTTTTATGAAACAAATAAAATACGTAAATGGTTTGAGCCAATAGTGTACTAACACACTTACGTATTTTCATAAAACACTAAAACAAGTATAAGTGATTTTATGATTTAGTAATACATATGTACAACAACTAGTGTTTACATATGAGGCAAATATATACATAACTAGTATGTATTATAGTGGGTAAAAGCTACAACCCATGGAGCATATATCCATAACCTATGATATTGACCCATATCCATTTGACTAGATGCATTGCATCTATTAGGTACATTGTATCTAATGAAATACCCATGGACCAACCCATAACCCATGACCCATGACCCATAACCAAAAAACCCATGGGCAAAAGGGAGCGTCCCACGGATCTCAGTTAATACACTGGACAGATCCCTTAAGGGAGGGATCCGTAGGATCCGGGGAACAGTAACTAGTTTTCTTCTATAAATAGTGAGCCATTTCTTCCTTTTGGGTTGCCACTCTCACACATACTTTCCCCAAGTATTGTAACTCTCTAACCATTGATCCTAAGGGATCTTTCTATGTAGTTTGTCTTTTGTTTTTGTGTGATTCTCTAGGTTCCTCTTAAAGGCGAGATCACTACTTCTTGAAGTCTAGCAAGCTCAAGTCCATGAGTTGCCATGCTTCGTCATCATCAAGACTACTGAGGTTCTCTTGTTGATAGTTCTTTCTTCCTCCATTGAAGTGTTTGTTAATACAAATAAGCCGTAAAAATGTTTATTTATATTTTACGATCTTCTAATGTTTTGTCGATAACAAACGTAAAATCATTTTAACGAAACAAATAAAATACGTAAATGGTTTGAACTAATAGTTTTCTAACACACTTACGCTTTCACATAAAACACTAAAACAAGTATAAGTGATTTTATGATTTAGATACATATGTACAACAACTAGTGTTTACATATTAGGTTAAACATATACTTAAACTAAGTATACTAAAATGGGTAAAAACTAAGTGTATGCTAAAATGGGTAAATACAAGTATATACTAAATGGGTAAATACTAGCAAATGGTACCACTTAACCAAGTTCATTGTATCCTTAAGATACATTGTATCTAGAAAGAAAACCATGGATCAACACATAACCCATGACCCATGACCCATAAACAAAAATACCCATGGGAAAAGAGGAGCGGACCACGGATCCCTAGCTTTGTGCTAGCCGGATCCCAACTGGTAGGGATCCGTGGGATCGGGAGCGATAGAAATTTTCTCTATAAATAGAGAGCCATTTCTTCCTTTCTACTCATGACTTCACACACATACTTCCCCAAAGTATTCTAACCCTCTAACCTCGGATCTAAGTGATCTATGTAGTTTGTCTTTTGTTTTTGTGTGATCTTCTAGGTTCCTCTTAAAGGGGAGATCACCACTTCTTGAAGACGTGCAAGCTCAAGTCCATGAGTTGCCATGCTCCGTCATCATCAAGACAACTAAGGTTCTCTTGTTGATAGTTCTTCCTTTCTCCATAGATGTGGGGTTGAAGGCATTAGTGAAGAATGCCAAAAGTGTCAAGATGAAAGCATTAGTAAAAGGTGCTCATCATCCATGTCAAAGCATTAGTGAAGGATGCTAAAGGTGTCAAGACGAAGGCATTAGTGAAGGGTGCCAAGCATTGTGTCAAAGGCATTAGTAAAGGATGCCTAAGAATCAAATCAAGTTGCATTTGGGAAGAATGCCTAGGTCATATATCGATAGGTGCACGTTATACATATAAGTATTTGTTTATTTACAAGGATGGTGATATCCTTGATGGTGTTGTAACAAGGAGAAGATCTCCTTTAGATTAGGTGTCGTGTGCGTGAAGGGTAGTAGTTCCTCCATAGTAATGGAACTAGGTGCTTAGCCTAGTACCTAATAAAGGGTAGGCGACGTTGTGAAGGATTAGTTCTCCTAAGGTGTGAAAGAACTTGATGGTTAGCCTAGCACCGTATAAAGGGTAGGCGACGTTGTGTTAGGTGTGGTTAGCCTTGGTGTGAAAGAACTCGATTATTTCGCTTTGTGCAAGAAAAAGGTTAAGCGACGTTGTGAGGCTTCTCCGCCACAAGGAGTTGGTGTATGTGCTTACGAACTCGGGTAGGTGACTCGGGGGAGTGGAGTAGGGCAAGGAAGGTGTCCTTGTAGCCGAACCACTATAAATAACTTGTGTCGTGGTGATGTGTTTCTTACTCTTTATATTTCATTACACGTTTATATATCTATCTATCGTCAACATAAACAATCAAATAGATTGACATAAGTAGATCTAAATATTTAAAAAGAAGTTTTAAATTGGTAAAACTATTCAACCCCCTTCTAGTTTTCCACAATTGGCATCAGAGCTTCGTTACAAGTTTCTTAGAGTATGTTGTACTTTAAAAACTTGATACGATCCATGTATGTTTGAAAACTACAAAGAAGGATTATCTTCGTCATATTTTAAAATCATTATATTGTTTATTGTTGGACAATGATAGAATGCTCTAACATTTTTTTTTCTAAGCATTATCCATACTTGGATTTGGAGTTACCAAGAAGAGCATAAAGAATTTATCTAAATATTTCTTTTCGCGAAAAGAATATTTGTAAGTATGATTACTAATGCGTACTTTTTAATTTTATTATTGAAATCTTAGTTGCATGATTTATTAGTAATTGTTTTATTAGTTATCTATATTAAAGTCATCATCAAAATAGTATTCTTGACTTATTTT
>OU343224.1:26134202-26167780 GCA_910596185.1 Chrysanthemum makinoi | reverse complement strand
AAATGAAGTCAATCCTTCCGCCTCAATATCATTAAGTCAAGAAGCTGATCACTTATCTCATCAACAAATCATCAATCTTCAAATGTACATCATGGATCCGCTGCATCAATGATGAAGTTAATCCCTTTGCTACTCATGAAGATGCTCCGTTTGAAAACATATTTGCTCCCCGAATCTTCATCAACCATCTTCTTCGTGAGACATCGACTCTCGCTACTACCCTCAACAACTACCACATGAACACCTTTAAAATGGACTCATGATCATCCATTAGACAACATCATTGGAAATCCCTCTCGCCCCAAGATCAACACGGAAACAACTTGCAACCGATGCCTTATGGTGCTTCTTCAACTCTCGTGACTCTAAGATCGAACCAAAAGATGTTAAAACCGCCATGAATGAAGATAGCCGGTTCAATGCCATGCAAGATGAAATTCATGAGTTTGATCGACTTGATGTATGGGAATTAGTACCGCCCAGATGTGCTATGATCATTGCTCTAAAGTGGATCTTCAAAGTAAAACTTGATGAGCATGGTGATGTTGTAAAGAACAAGGCTCGATTAGTTGCTAAAGGATACCGCCAAGAGGAGGGTATTGACTTTGAAGAATCTTTTGCTCCGCTTGCTCGAATCGAGGCAATCGAATCTTTTGGCTAATGCCGCTAGTAAGAACATGGTAGTCTATCGATGGATGTAAAGACGCATTTCGAATCCGGAGATCTTAAAGAAGTCGTCTACGCCGCCCAACCCGAAGGATTTGTGAATCCGAGCATCCTACTCACGCTTATCGCTGAAGAAGGCTCTTTACGTTTGAAATCAAGCTCCGAAAGGCATGTATGATACGCTATCAAAGTATTTCTTCTGTCGACCGTGCTTCATCAAAGGAGCAATTGATCCAACATTGTTACACAGAAAGCGGCAACGCCTTTAATGCACGTTCAAATATCGTTGATGAGTATGATCTTTACCTCGCTGACCCCAATGAATGTGATAGTTTTTCAAAAAAAATGGGTTCCAAATTTCAAATGTCAATGATGGGACAAATGTCCATTTTTCTTCTGTGTCGATTACAAATTTCACAAAGTCCCGGAGGCATTTTCATTAATCAATCTTAATATGCAAATGAAATTTTAAAGAATTTGGATTGTATCACGTACACCCCGTTGACACTCCCATGATTGAACGTACTAAACTTGATGAGGACCACTCGGGATCTGGTAGACCGAACAAAATATCGTAGCATGATTGGATCCCTCGATGTACCTCACTAGCTAGCAGACCAGACAGCTTGTTCGCTGTGTGCATGTGTGCTAGATATTAGGCTAAGCCTACTAAAAGCACTTGAAGCGGGTAAACGTGTCTTTCGTATCTCCAAGGAACCATCAATATGGACTATGGTCCCGAACAACGGTATGTCACTAACACCTATCACATCTGATCATGCAAGATGTCAAGATACACGTTGAAGTACATCAGGAGGTGCTCAGTTTTTGGGTGATAAGCTTGTGAGCCGCTGCAAAGAAGCAATGAGTACTTCTATTCCTCTACAAAGCTAATACATAGCCTGTCATCTTGTTGTGCTCAAATCCTTTGGATGAGATCCCATTATTCGACTATGGCTTTGAATTCAACATAATCCTCCGTATCGTGATAATAAAAGTACTATTGCTCTCTCATGCAACAACGCAAACACTCAAGAGCAAAACATTGACATCCCCATCATTTCATCAGGGAGCAAGTGGAAAACGTGTGGTGGAACTCTATTTTGTTAAGTCGAATACCGTTAGCAGACATTTCACCAAAGCTCTTCAAAGAGAACGTTTTGAGTTTATTCTTCCTCGACTTGGCTTGAAAAGCCTTCAAACATAAACACTCAAACGCCTTCAGGAAGAAGAAAGAGTAAAGGTCTTTCCATCATCTATATCTTTGTATATATTTATCCAAAAAGCAAAATACAAAATTATAAAACCCTATAAAACCAAATAGAAAAACATAAAACTTTCAAAAATCCATAAAATCGAAAAAATCGAAATCTTCAAAATATTGTCAATTTGTCATGTTTTTCTCTCTTCGATTATATCGGTCCTTGTGCTGTCATTCAAAGAATGACACGGGACTTTAGATGTTGTTCGAATTTAAAAAAAAAAAAATCAAAATATTTTGGGAGAAAGAGAAACAATGGTTTATTGTCATTTTCAGGCAATAACCCGTTTTTAAAAGAAAGAACAGAGCCATGTTTTATCATGATTTCAAATTCCATGCTCGGTTTCTATAAACATTTATCTGCTGAAAACTAAATGCTTTGAAAAATAACTCGGTCTCTATTTTTGATAATCATCGGACTAATTTGTCAAAATCTCTATCTCTCAATCAACAACCTATGTCATTGATTGAGGGGAGAATGATTTCAATTAAATTAAAAAGTTATTTGGCATTAAATTGTTTTCAAAAGATGTACATGCATGTTTTATCAATGGAGTTTAAAGTCTTAAAATCCGATCCGTATCGCTTAAAACGCTTTCAAATCAAGTCACAATTCTCCTTAAAAGCTTTCAACATCAATTTAAATCTATAAGAGACCACAAATCTCAAATGATTTGATAATTGTGATCGGGGGAGAATGTGTGATTTAAATTGGATTTAAAACTGATGGTTTTATAAGAGTAATTCTGTCCTTGCCCTTCCCACTTGACAAACGATTTTCAAATTTTCAATCCACATGTTGAGGGGGAGCATCTATCTTAAACCTATGATTTGAAACGTGATCATTTATCTCAATGTGCAGTTTCCCTCTAGTATGTGCAAAACTCTTTTCAAATCTCGAGGCACATATTGAGGGAGCAAAATCATGAAAACCTCATCCTTCCCCAAAATGCTTTATCTACTTGATTCGATTAGGGAAGTGATGTTGATATTTTTAGAAAATGGTAATCAAAGAAGTTAATTCTTTCTCTTGCCTCCGTGGGGAAAACTATTTCAAATACTTGATTCACATGTTGAGGGGAGGTCTTCTTCTAAAATATCAAAACAATCCGGTACAAAATGCTTTGTTAAAATATCATAAGTATCTGGATTGATTTTCAAATGGTTTTCAATTGGTTCCTATGGCGGATGAACAATACCAAAAAGACCGACCAACTTTACATTATGAATGGTGATATAAGGGACGATAAGTTAGGTATGTGTTCCCATGATCCGCCAGAATCGAGGAATCTACCTGGGGACTATCCACTAGTTAGTGTAGAGTTCTTAGGTATGATGATAAAAGAGAAAAATGAGATATGGGAAGAGTGCGGACTGGTCCTAGCTAGTACCTGAATAAAACCCAACAAGGTTCTAGCTATGAAGTCTCGGTAAGCACTGAAGGGGTTGAAGAATTAAAAGAATTGAATGAGAAAGGGTGAAACAAATAGCCCTCCATTTATTCAACCTTAGGCGTAAACCGGGTTCAATTCAAATGCTACCGATGGTAACATCGGTATTGAAGACAAGACGTCATGGACCCAGTGACGCCCTGCACTTCAACTTTCCAAACCACTCAAGTTCCTCTTAAAAGGACTTGTTTCATTCTCACGGAGAACCGACATTATCTATCGACTTTCTCTTAGAGATTGTTGATATTGAAGGAGGAGACCCTCTCCCTAGTCTCCGATATAGGATCCAAATATGCACAAATTGAGTCTAGAGCCACGAGATCATCATTAAATCTCAATAGAACACTTTCAATGAAGACTCTCTGTTTCAACACACAAGTGGAAAGAGAGATTATATCTTGAGTCCTACGCATTATCCTTGGGTATTGCCAGAACATCTGAGTGATATGCAAACATACTCACAATGAAGATGGAAAGCCTTCTGGAGCCAACATCTAACAAGCTCCTGGTAGGTGGCATGTGAGATCTATTATACAGATCAACCATGTGACAACTGAACAGAAACAATGGGGCGATTCATTCTTTTGAATCAATCCTGGTTCAGGTTATGGATTGACGGATACCTTTGAAAAACCGGTCTTTGTGCTTTAAAAACTCTTTTCATTAAGCACGTCGACCGTGTACTAATTTTTCAAATCAAAAGGTGTTTTATGATTGATAATTGATTTTCATTAAAACCTTCGTTATATTGCAAAAACAATTTCTATTGAGCAATACACGATTGTTTTTCAAATCTCTTTTCATCAATCAGTGGATGTAAATTCGCTGGTTCACTCACTCCGTGTTGTCTTCTTTGAGACGTTCCGGTTTGAGAACAGCTAGAGCAGCTGCGAAACCCTGTCAAGGAAATTCCTCGAATTATACCGATCACAGGAAGTACTTGTACTGATCAATGGGGAACCGTGGGCCGTGTACCTCAATTCATCGAAAGTGATCAAAGACACTTTCGTAGGCTTTATTGCTAACTGTCTTATGCAGGTACACCCCGACGTTTGCAGCTGATCAGAATGAAGCGGTCAATCCATAGCCGCATGCTCACCTAACACATTCATCTCAAAAGAAATCATGATTAGTGCATCAATGACTCTGATATTTTCACTCCATGCTTCTGCTACGCTGCCGCCAATATCATGAATCAACTAAAGCTTCCGCTACTCTGATGAGAAGATATCATGATCCGAAATGTGAGCATGTCGGTCCGAATGTCACAACATCACATAATACCAACACCACAATGGATGTATCAGAGATTTTCTATTAGCCGATGATCTCAAAAGCTGGCTCAACATTATTATCACGTGGATCAGTAAAAGACCCACTTTGATTAACCAAACATGCAATGAGTGGAATCAATGACTACGAGCTTCGGAGCAAAGTACTACATCAAGAATGCAAGATCAATTGTTAATGTATATCTGATTGTATTCAATGTCATTTTAGTATATGTTTGAGGTGACCTCCCTTAGGGGAGATTGTTAGGAATTAGAAATTCCCTCGTATTAAAGAGTCCGGTCACCTCAAGTATATGTAACGTTTAGAAAGCTCGTAGTAATAGTAATATTTAGTTAAGTAGTATTTAGTTAAGTAACACCGTGGAGGACGACCGGGTCTTTACCCACTGTATGCCTGATCCACACCCCGATGTGTGGCGATTTATGTAAGACTATAAATACTCTCTACCTCCCAAGGTAGAGAGTTGGAGCTCATAATAATATCTTTCACTTTCTCTCACTAAGTTCCCTAAACCTCTAACTTTCTCTCTCTAGAATTCCATTTATACGCCACTTTGTGTTAATGGTTTGATGTGTTTGTGAAATCCAATATCCAACAATAACTTTCTCTCTTATAATTACTGTTGGGTTCAGTAAATACCCAAACCCCTTAATCTAGGATTTGAATAGAAAATACCCTAAGTGTTTAGACCGTTAAACACTAACAGGTCACTGAGTGCATAGTCTCTCAGTGAGCCATCTTCAGGATACTCAGTAAGAGGCGAAGAAGTAGTCTCTCCACTCAATAAGGCGGAACTTAAGGGGTGAAGACTGAGTCAAGAAGAAGATGGTGGATTCAGTGAGTGATGACAATAACTCACTGAATCCCTCAACTCCTTACCAACTGCTAACACTGAAGACAAATTTGACTAAAGACTGAAGGCGGAGAAGACTGAAGAATGGGCGGACAAAACGGTTATGCCTGAAGCGATAAAGACGGAGTGCTTATCTCCAAGAAGTCAACTTTCCATGAACGTCTCAGCATCAGTACTGACAAGTAGAAAGTGGCTTTGTCCCTTACCAAAATTAGCCTTTGTAAACAGAGACAAAATACATCAGTATTTTGTCTCCTGTAACCTTT
The DNA here is from genome assembly GCA_910596185.1 of Chrysanthemum makinoi. Taxonomy (NCBI): domain Eukaryota; kingdom Viridiplantae; phylum Streptophyta; class Magnoliopsida; order Asterales; family Asteraceae; genus Chrysanthemum; species Chrysanthemum makinoi. The sequence continues at coordinate 26,161,990 of OU343224.1, read as the reverse complement.
CAATTTGTCACTTAGGATAGAGTTAAAACTCATACTTGTATAAATAGCATAAGAGATGGAGTGACAGATTTAAGCTTGTGAATTGTAAAACATACACACACACACACAAGCCATCTTTCACTCCTCCAAATACAACTCAGTCCCTGAGATAACTTAGTAGTTCCATAGTAGTTGTGCTCAGACTTAGCCTGAGCTTAGTGAGGAGTACCAACCCTTTGTCATTTCAATCCCAAGTACTATTCCACAAGTACTTGGATAATGTATTCTTTTTTATTGATTTCTAATAAAGAATATTATGTTGAAAATTTATCAGTGTGTTTTGCTTACATCTTACTTCAGTCATTGATTCACTATTATCTGTTTTTAATACTTAACTGTTTTATACGATAGTGAATAGGGAACAACAAGTGGTATCAGAGCAAGGCTGATTATAAAACCTTTTTTTAAGCCGCTCTAAAACGTTTTTAAATCAGGATCCTTATGGCTGAAATTGATGTACCCCAACTAGTCGACAAAAAGGGTGGAGCTTATTCAGCTGTTGCCCCTAGACTTGAAGTTGGTAAATTTAACAAATGGAAAAAGCGTATGCTTTGCTATTTGATTGGGATGGAACCTTATTATATCAAGTGTATAAATGAAGGTCCATTTATCCCAAAGACTGCTGAAGGTTTGCCTAAACCTGAAGCTCAGTGGACTCAGGATGAGAGGAGAGTGGTCAACCAGGACCAAAGACTCAAAAGTATCATCATATCATGTCTTCCTGATGATATTATGGAGTCAGTCATAAGCTGTAGTACAGCTAAACAAACCTGGGATGACCTGGTCCACAGTCATGAAGGCTCATCTGATACCAAAGAAAACATGATAATGGACCTGAAACTTGAGTATAACACCTTCAGGGCTAAGGACTCAGAAACTCTGTCTCAAACTTACACCCGATACAAAACTCTTTTAAATGAACTGTCTAATGATGGTGTTAAGTTGTCCAAACATGAAATCAATGTTGGTTTTGTCAATAGTCTCCCTGAGAAGTGGCTGAATTTCTCTCAGGGACTTAGGAATGCTAATCATATCCAGAATCTTGAACTTCCTGAAATTTATGGGAAATTTGTCTATGAGGAAAACCTCATCAACAGACGATACCCTGACTTAAAGAAGTCTCAGGAAGTCAAGAAGTCCCTGACCACCACTTCAACACCAATATCAACTGCTTTTTATTCTAACAGTGTGGTTCAAGATTTTCAGGAAAACTCTGATGTTGAGCCTGATGAGAGATCAAGTGAGGAGTACCTAAATGACCTGAACATTGAATTTCAGGAAAGGGCACTCCTTGCTAACTCTCGAAGGTTTATAAAAAGAAACAAAGGTTTTTCAAATGCTAAAGCAAATGAGGACACTGAATGCTTTAAGTGTCACAAAAAGGTCATTTTGCAAAAGACTGTTTTTCAAAAACAATTTCTGAACCCTCTTACAAACCATCAGGGTCAAATCGGTCCTCAGGCTTTAGTAAATTTCAACCAAAAATCTATCAGTCTCATCAAAATTTTCAAAACAAATCTGATCAAAACAAAACTGTAGATTTTGAAGCTAAGTACAGGAAAGTCAAAGCTAAGCTTGCATTGCTTGAGGCCAGTCCCTCAGAAACAACAAACAATGTTAAATCTGTGCAGGGTAAAAACAAAGGCCTTGTTGCTGAAACCTTCGACTGGGATGAAGAGCCAGTCTCATCTGATGATGAAATGGTGCATGTCAGTGCACTGATGGCCCTCTCAGAAGAGGACAAGCTAGCTGTTGGGAAGAATCATGCCAGGAATGGAGAGTGGGTCAACATCACAATGAAGAAGGTAAATATTTTACTTTCTATGGATGATGACTCTGATTGGCAGTCTTATATGAACTATATCAATGTTGACCTTAAGTTTGTAGAAGAGCAGCGATTAAATCTTTTTTCAAAATATAACAAGCTAAGTTTTGAACAGAATAAGTATAGGGATGAACTGCTTCTTTAAAAACAAAATAAGCTTGAGGCTATCACTTTGCAAATTCAAAACACTGAATTAGTTAAAAGAAATCAGGCTCTTCAAGATGAACTTAAGAAAGAAAAGGATATCATTGTTAGTTGGACTGCTAAGAATCCAAGGGTCTTTGATGTTGTAGGAGCCCCCAGTAGCAAAAAGAGAGTCATAGGTGAAGATCATCTCCCTGACTCTCACGACAAAGACCAATCTCCCAAACCTTTTGTGTCCGGTGGCATGATTACCAATGTGTTGACTATTCCCAAGCCCAGTGATTGGATTGAACGGGTTAATCCTGAGAGTAAGCTTCCAAATTTCGATTCTGGAAGAATACTAGAGCCTGAGAGTCAAGCTCTTAAGAGCATGCTTGGACTTCCTGATGTGCCCAGTAGTACTGAACACATCTCGGAGTCTGAAGCAGAATCTAATGCACCGCTTCCAACCCTGAAACCTCTTCAGGGTGCTGCTCCTAGCTCTGAGCTTACTCCATTACAATTCAATCCTCACTCACCAAAAGAAAGGTCTGGACTTGGTAGAACCATCCTGAAAAGACCAACAAAACCAATCCAACAAGAGTCTACCCCCACTGAGACTTCCACATCCTCTGTCCCCACTGAAGCTGACCAAATTCAGCAACTGACTGAACTTGTGAGGAAGCTAACTGATAAGATGGAATCCATCGAAAAGGTTCCTGAATCAATCAAGGAAACAAAGTCAGCCTCCTCTAGTTCCTCAAAGTCAAAATCCACCACCAAACCCAAGCAGAAGTGTGATCTATGCCACTATACCAGTCATACCACTGACAACTGTTATAGAATCCTTTTTTGTATGATCTGCAAAAAGGATGATCACAGAACTTCTGATCACTTACAATATGTAAGTTCACTCAGTAAAGCAAACTATACCAAAGTTGGTCATCAGTATGCTTCAACCTCCAAATCTGCTCAAAAGTTTAGAGCAAAACCCTTTCCTCCTTGCCCACACTGTGGCTTTAATGATCATCATCCTGATGATTGTCTCATGAACACATGCTGTGATATTTGCGGAAATCCAGCTCATGAGACATCCCAGCATGACAGTGTCATCCAAGCAAGGAGAAGTTCCAAGCAACCCAGAATCACTGAGTCATCCTCAGTCTCCAAATGCAAAACCTGTGGTAGCACAATGCACTCAACCACTGACCATGAGTCAATTGCCAAATTCAAACAGACCTTTAGGCCCAAGCCCACTAGTATGTGGGTCAGCAAGAGAAACTAATCCAGTTTACTATTTGTGCAGAGACACGCCAGGGAGCCTATTTGGCATCTAGATAGTGGATGCTCAAGAAGCATGACTGGTGTTAAGGAGTATCTGCACAAGTATGTAAAGGAACCAGGACCCAAGGTAGTATTTGGTGATAACTCATCATGTCCCACTGAAGGTTATGGTTCAGTATACTGCAATGGAATAGTTTTCTCTAGAATAGCTTATGTCAATGGTCTCAAATACAATCTCATCAGTGTCAGTCAACTCTGTGATGCAAAGTACATTGTGCAATTCAATGACAAACAAGGCACCATTTTCAATGCCAACAAAGAAGTTGTTTTGATAGCTCCTAGAAGAGATGATGTTTATGTCTTAGACATGTCAACTCTTTCTCAAAATGGAACTTGTCTCTTTGCCAAAGCCACTGAAACTATCAACTGGTTGTGGCACAAGAGACTCTCACACTTAAATTTCAAAAACATCAACAACTTGGCAAAACAAAACAAGGTCCTTGGCTTACCATCACTGGTTTTTGCAAAAGATAAACCATGCTCAGCCTGTGAAAAAGGCAAACACCAAAGAGCATCTTTCAAAACAAAACAAAATTTCTCAATCAAAAGCTGCCTTCACCTCCTGCATATGGATCTCTTTGGACCTGTCAGTCCAAGATCAATCCAGCATGAGAAGTATACACTTGTCATTGTTGATGAGTTTTCAAGATACACTTGGGTATACTTTCTTTCCAAAAAGAATCAGGCAGCTGATACAATAATGTCATTCATCAGGAACATTGAAAACCAAAATGACATTACTGTTAAACAAATCAGAACTGACAATGGTACTGAGTTCATAAATGAAGAGCTTGAGAATTTCTGTGATGAAAAGGGAATCTCCCAAAACTTTTCATCTCCTTACACCCCTGAACAAAATGGGGTAGCTGAAAGGAAAAACAGAACTCTCATTGAGGCTGCTAGAACCATGTTAAATGGCTCAGCATTATCAAAACATTTCTGGACTGAAGCAGTCAAAACAGCCTGTTACACTCAAAACAGGTCAATCATTGTCAAAAGACATAACAAAACCCCATATGAGATATTCAAAGGTAGACTTCCTGATATCAGCTACTTTCATGTGTTTGGATGTCCTGTGTTTATTCATAACCACAAGGATCATCTAGGCAAGTTTGATGCCAAAGCTGATGATGGATACTTTCTAGGTTACTCACTGATCTCCAAAGCCTTCAGGGTATTTAACACAAGGAGACAACAAGTTGAGGAAACCTTTCATGTCACCTTTGATGAGAGTTCAGAGAGCATCAGGTTCACCAACACCTCAGTGGAGGAAATAGGAATTGATAACTCATCAAGATATCCTCCTGATGAGTATAACACTGAAATCAATTCCTCATACCAAGCTGATGCTGACATCTCATATTATGTCTTACCTCACAACCTTCCCCAACCAACTATCAGTGAATTCATTGATAATCAATCAGTCCCTGCTGGGATAGGTAACACTGAACCAAATGTTCAGGAACCTGTGATTCAAGAACCCCAACCTGAACAAGACATCTCAACAGATGATCTAAATGATTCTGTGGCTCCTGCACCTGAATTCACTCCTGAGTCTCCAGTGACCTCTTCAAGCTCAGATCCTAGACCACAAAGTAAGTGGACAAAATCTCAGGACATTGAGCTTGTAAACATCATTGGTGAACCCACTGAGGGCATGCTTACAAGAAGCATGGCTGCTAAACTAACTGCAGCTTCAGCAAATGAATGTCTATATGTTGATTACCTATCAGAAATAGAACCCAAAAGTGTCACTGAAGCTCTAAAACACCCAAGTTGGGTTCAGGCCATGCAAGAAGAACTTCAACAATTTGATAAAAACAAGGTCATGACCTTGATCAAATGTCCTCAGGATGTCATTGTCATAGGAATGAAGTGGGTTTTCAGAAACAAAACTGATGAAAACGACACTGTCATTAAAAACAAAGCCAGACTTGTAGCCAAAGGTTACAGTCAACAAGAAGGCATTGACTATGATGAGACATTTGCTCCTGTTGCAAGAATGGAAGCCATCAGGATCTTCCTTGCATATGCTACCTACATGAACTTCAAAGTTTACCAAATGGATGTAAAAAGTGCATTCCTGAATGGTGAACTCAAGGAAGATGTGTATGTTCAGCAACCTCCTGGCTTTGAGAGTAGTGAATTCCCTGACTATGTCTGCAAGCTTGATAAAGCCCTTTATGGACTAAAACAAGCTCCCAGGGCATGGTATGAAACTCTCTCAGCCTTCCTGATTCAAAACAAGTTTGTCAGAGGAAAGATAGACAACACATTGTTTATCTACAGGACAAAACAAGATGTGATACTGGTCCAAGTATATGTTGATGACATCATCTTTGGCTCAACAAACTACACTCTTTGCAAACAGTTTGAAAAACTGATGACAAAGAAGTTTGAAATGAGCATGATGGGTGAACTCACATACTTCCTTGGACTACAAATCAGGAAAACTGATAAAGGAATCTCCATCAGTCAAGAGAAGTACACCATAAATCTCTTGAAGAAATATGAGATATTTAACTGTGCCTCAGTGAAAACACCAAGTATATGTTGATGACATCATCTTTGGCTCACTGATGTATCTAACTGCTTCCAGACCAGACATACAATTCTCAGTCTGTCTAATAGCAAGATATCAGTCCAATCCCAAAGAATCCCATCTCAGTGCAGCCAAAAGAATACTCAGATACCTGAAGGGAACTCCAAGCCTTGGACTCTACTATCCAAAGTGCTCAGGGTTTGATCTCAAAGGATATTCTGACTCTGATTATGCTGGCTGCAACATGGACAGAAAAAGTACCTCAGGGTCCTGTCAATTTCTTGGAGGAAAACTGGTTTGTTGGAGTGCTAAAAAGCAACAATCAGTGGCTATGTCTTCAGCTGAAGCTGAATATGTGGCTACTGCAGGGTGTTGTGCCAATTTTTTATGGATGAAAAGTCAACTCAGTGACTATGACATCCATTACAAAATGGTACCCATCTTCTGTGATAACACCAGTGCTATTGCAATCTCCAACAACCCTGTCCTCCACCAAAGAACCAAACACATTGATATCAGGTATCATTTCATCAGGGTCCACATAATGAAAGGAGACATAGAGCTTCATTTCATCCCTAATGATTATCAACTTGCTGATATCTTCACCAAACCCTTAAATGAACCTACCTTTAGGACACCGAAAGCTGAATTGGGAATGCTAGACATTGAAAGTCAGCAACCTGAAAACCAATCCCAATCTCAGTAAGTTTTCTGTGAAATGGTTCATCCTCCCTGAACAAAACCCCAAAACAACCCTCTCACTGAATGAGTAAGACTCATTCAGGGACCCTGACTTTAGACACTGAGCATTGAATGAGTAACTAAATGCACCAAGTATCAGTTACTTAAATGTCCTAGGTTGGTAACCATGCCAATTTAATATAGGAATATATGTCTCTTTGTCTTACTGTCATCCAAGTCAAGGGTCTCTCAAAACCTTACATCATCCCACTTGGCATTAAATGCCTCCTCTCACATGAAATATCTTGTGGATATTTTATTACTGCAGAACGCACTTTTATTGTGCACTGCAACTGTTCCTTGAAAACCGGGATTTTACTGCGGGTAGTGGAGTGGTGGCATTAAATGAGGAGATTCAAAACGTTTTAAAAAATTGAATTTACAAATCCTCATTTATACAAGATTTACCCCTCTCACCACTTTATATATACCCCCTTCAAAACCTCAAATAACACACACAAAGAATTTATGCATCAAAACTCTGTCAAAATTTCTTCTCAAACCCAGAAATCTTTATGTTATTAATCTTCAAAACAAGTTTTTCAGTAAAATCTTCTCTGTAATCAATTTACAAAAGGTTTTTCACTACAAACTTAAGAGATTCAAACTCTTTGATTGTTCTTGTCAAGATATCTTTTTCAAAACCCTAAAACCCTTTATATGGAAATGGCAAGAACACAATCTCTTCAGTTTGCACCACAGTGGGTAGGGGATCTCAGTAATGTTGAATTTAAAACAAACAACGTTATAGGAAATTTTGAATACCCCCCAAATGTCCCAGCCTATAAGGACATAATGAAGTTTTTATTCAACTGCCCACTGAAAAAGGCCTTTACTCAGTCCGCATCAATTCTGTACCAAAACCTCCTCAGGGAGTTTTGGGCTACAACAATGGCCTATGACCCGACACCCTCAACTGATGAGACTGACCTCAGACCCCTCAGGGAGTATCTCATCAAATTCAGTTTGTTTAATGGGGAAAGATCAGTCACCCTGGACTATAAAACTTTTTGTACTTCAACAGGGTTAGACTATAATAATGGAGTCTATGTTGCCCATCCTGAACCCTCCACAGTTAAGGATGGGTTGAAACAAATTGTTTTGGATCCAAAGTTTTTGGACAGAACCCCAGTCACCAAGAACTCATTTCCTGCGGCTTGGAAGATCCTGTTCACATTTGTGATTCAGGTTCTCGGCGGGAACCACTCATCCACTGAACAAGTTAACTCTATTCAGTTGATGGTGGCATACTGCTTGATGAATGGGGTCACTATCGACATTGGGGAGATCATTTACAGTGATCTCGTAACCAAGCTACTGAGCAAAACTAGGACGAAATACGTTTCGTATCCTAGGTTTGTCTCATGTGCTTTACAAGTGTTACTGGGTTGCAATTACCCTCAGGAATTTAAATACACTGCTTTACCTGGTGTCCTGAGTCAATCAAATTTTCAAAAGGACCCATCCCAAGTCACTGATATTGAATTGACGGCCCATATGGTTGCTGTAAACAACCAAAGGGACTCAGTGTCTCCAAACCCTGCTCCTAAAAAGAGAAAGGGGAAGTCTCAGGCTGGGACTAAGACCAAACCCAAGTCTCAGAGCCCTGAGGCTTCTGGAGCACAGCCTAAAAGGCACAAAAAGCCCCAGACTGAAAAGACACCCAAGGGTGACCAAGCAACATCCACCCTGGTGACAACGAAGGACACTGATACATCATAGTCAGTGCCCTTGGTCCCATCTACTACTACCCAAGATCTAAAGGGAAACATACAACCCCCTGGTAGGGGAGCGCCTTCCACACTACCCAAGGATGACATTCGCAAATCACAGCTTTTGTCTGAGGGCCAACTAAATGATCCCAAAGACTCAGAGGGAAATGAACAACCCGCTGATAGGGATCTCACTGCCACTGATTCTAAGGATGGCACTGGGAAACACCCACCAGTGCTTGAAGGGTCACTAGGGGACAAAGACTCAGAGGGAAATATACCACCCGCTGATTTGGAACCCATCACCACCACTGGTTTACTGACGGTTGCTGAGGTTACTGAAATACTTTTCTCTGATGAAGAACAAGCTGAAAGTGAAGATGAAATTCTATCAGTAGGAGAAGAAGTGGACGCTGATGTTCAAACTGAACAAGAGCATCAGCCTGATCCACAGGAGCCTAAAGAGTCACCTTTCCAGCCTGAAGAAAATGACTCTGACTCTTCTGCATCTTCCTGTCCTGAAGAATTCAGAAAGTTTGATAATACTCTTCCACTGACAGAGAGGCAACTTGTTATGTGGATCACTAAAGCTTCAAGGAAGCTATACTCTGGGGTTACTGAAACTTTATGGGATCAACACACTGAAGCTGCTGCCAGCTATGCAGATCTGAAGGCTGAGGTACAAGCATTTGATGCAAACACTGATGAACACAGGGATCTTATGTACCAACATCTTCATAGACTGGATAAAAATCTGGTTAAATTTCTCAAGCATCTTCAGGGTTGTGGTGTTACAATTGATGAAATCAGGGATGCTGTCAAAGAAGACCCAGCACTCAATTCTAAAGTGCTGGAGGCTACTGAGGCTTACTTGAAAATTTCCTCAGACCTCACTGAACTAATAAACATGCTCAAATCCGCAAATGTTCAGGGTATTCGGTCTTCAGTTCAATATCTTCAGGCTACACTGGGTTCTTTGGATGCTCAGGTGACTACTTTGGCTAAGGCATCATCTTCAATGGCTTGGAATCTTAGGCCTAGAATGACTGCTTTGGAACTCTCTCAGGCTAATCTGGCAGAACAAGTCACTGATCTTCAGAAGGATACAATTGACATTAAGGATATGGTCACGGAGATCTACCAAGCCTTCAAAGGTCAAGCAACACCAACTCCCCCAGTATCCGAGGCAACTCTTGCTCTCACTGACGTTGCAGAAACAGTTGAGGGGGAGAAGACCACTGAAGAGACTCCCTCTCACACTGAGGGGGAGCCAGCTCGACCAGTCTCTGCAACACCAATATCATCAATCCCAACAGTTTCAGCAACACCCTTATCATCAGCCCCACCAACAACAACAATCATGACAACAACACCACCCTTTGTAGCATCATCTTCCTCAGGCCAGGAAAAAGGAAAGGCCATAATGAAAACACCTGAGCCTGAGAAGATTCCCTATACGATCGGCAACACTCAGTACTTGCTCACTCCACAACAACTAAGTGCCTATCTTGCAAAGGAAGAAAGGAGAAAGAAACTAGCTGAAGAAGAAAGAAAGAGCAAGGAAGCACTGGTACAATTTGTTGCTGTGGAAGCATAGAATATTTGAATAGATCCTAAAAAGCTTCAAAAGGGTCAGGCTGGACAGAAGTTCAAGGATTCTCAGGCTGCTAAAATGGTAGAAATGAAAAATAAATTGGATGAGAAGAACAAGAGAGCTGCAGCCATCAGGCAAGAAAGAATTGACCACTACAACTGGTCAATGACAAGCAGAAGGATGCCTGAGATAATCACTGATGTCAGAATCATCCCTAAGTCCAAAACCACTGGCAATGAATGTCTACAGGGGGGATGATAAAAGACATTTCGAGGTTCATGATCCCCTGAAATTCACTGACTTTGGGATCACTGAACTTGATGAGCTTGGTCCTATCATTGAAAAGAAGCAGAATGAGGTGGTTAAGGAGCTGATGAAAATGCTTAGCAAAAGGTATAAAAGACTGAGGGAAGCACCAGCAATACTGGGGATTCAACCTGCCTTAACTGCACCTCAAGGATCTCAACCTCAATCATCACAGAGCAAACGAAAGAGGGTTGAGTTCCAGCCTGAGATCAAAGTGCCTGGACTGGAATGTAATGATGAAATCAGGGATGCTGTCAAAGAAGACCCATCACTCAACTCTAAAGTGCTGGAGGCTACTGAGGCTTACTTGAAAAATTCCTCAGACCTCACTGAACTAATAAACATGCTCAAATCCACAAATTTTCAGGGTATTCAGTCTTCAGTTCAATCTCTTCAGGCTGCACTGGGTTCTTTGGATGCTCAGGTGACTACTTTGGCTAAGGCATCATCTTCAATGGCTTGGAATCTTAGGCCTAGAATGACTGCTTTGGAACTCTCTCAGGCTAATCGGCAGAACAAGTCATGATCTTCAGAAGGATACAATTGACATTAAGGATATGGTCACGGAGATCTACCAAGCCTTCAAAGGTCAAGCAACACCAACTCCCCCAGTATCCGAGGCAACTCTTGCTCTCACTGACGTTGCAGAAACAGTTGAGGGGGAGAAGACCACTGAAGAGACTCCCTCTCACACTGAGGGGGAGCCAACTCGACCAGTCTCTGCAACACCAATATCATCAATCCCAACAGTTTCAGCAACACCCTTATCATCAGTCCCACCAACAACAACAATCATGACAACAACACCACCCTTGGTAGCATCATCTTCCTCAGGTCAGGAAAAAGGAAAGGCCATAATGAAAACACCTGAGCCTGAGAAGATTCCCTATACGATCGTAAACACTCAGTACTTGCTCACTCCACAACAGCTAAGTGCCTATCTTGCAAAGGAAGAAAGGAGAAAGAAACTAGCTGAAGAAGAAAGAAAGAGCAAGGAAGCACTGGTACAAGTTGTTGCTGAGGAAGCATAGAATATTTGAATAGATCCTAAAAAGCTTCAAAAGGGTCAGGCTGGACAGAAGTTCAAGGATTCTCAGGCTGCTAAAATGGCTGAAATGAAAAAGAAATTGGATGAGATGAATACGAGAGCTGCAGCCATCAGGCAAGAAAGAATTGACCACTACAACTGGTCAATGACAAGCAGAAGGCTGCCTGAGAAAATCACTGATGTCAGAATCATCCCCAAGTCCAAACCACTGGCAATGAATGTCTACAGGGGGGATGATAAAAGACATTTCGAGGTTCATGATCCCCTGAAATTCACTGAGTTTGGGATCACTGAACTTGATGAGCTTGGTCTATCATTGAAAAGAAGCAGAATGCGGTGGTTAAGGAGCTGATGAAAATGCTTAGCAAAAGGTATAAAAGACTGAGGGAAGCACTAGCAATACTGGGGATTCAGCTTGCCTTAACTGCACCTCAAGGATCTCAACCTCAATCATCACAGAGCAAACGAAAGAGGGTTGAGTTCCAGCCTGAGATCAAATTGCCTAGACTGGAATGTAATAGGGAGCTACCTGAAGGGGTGAAGTTTGTAAACTGTCTTGTGATTGAAAAGCCTGAAAGAGGATTGTTCTTCATTGATGTCTATGGAAACCCAGCATTCCAAAGGTGGAGTGACATTGATCAGGCAGGTGTCGCTACAATGCTGAGCTACATACCTGTGGCCTCTTAAATTCAGACTCCTGCAAACGTCAAGTTCTGTGCTGACTTAAACGCCAAGATAAAAGAGCATCCTGGCAAAGTAACACTCATCACAAAGAAAGTCAAACTTGAAGCACTGGGGATCCATCTTGATTGACATCGTTATCATTTATCTTTTGTACTAGTGATAGGAACTATGTAATTGATCAATAAACGATGTATGTTTTGTTAAAATATTCAGTGTTCCTTATTATGTTCATTAGTACATTCAATGTAAGAAGAAGCCAATTGCTCACTTACACTGATCAATCACTTAGGCTATTTGTATATCCAAATAGAGGGAGACTGTTGGGTTCAGTAAATACCCAAACCCCTTAATCTAGGATTTGAATAGAAAATACCCTAAGTGTTTAGACCGTTAAACACTAACAGGTCACTGAGTGCATAGTCTCTCAGTGAGCCATCTTCAGGATACTCAGTAAGAGGCGAAGAAGTAGTCTCTCCACTCAGTAAGGCGGAACTTAAGGGGTGAAGACTGAGTCAAGAAGAAGATGGTGGATTCAGTGAGTGATGACAATAACTCACTGAATCCCTCAACTTCTCACCAACTGCTAACACTGAAGTCAAACTTGACTAAAGACTGAAGGCGGAGAAGACTGAAGAATGGGAGGGACAAAACGGTTATGCTTGAAGCGATAAAGACGGAGTGCTTATCTTCAAGAAGTCAACTTTCCTTGAAAGGCTCAGCATCAGTACTGACAAGTAGAAAGTGGCTTTGTCCCTTACCAGAATTAGCCTTTGTAAAAGTGAGACAAAATACATCGGTATTTTGTTTTCTGTAACCTGTCAGTTTGTCACTTAGGATAGAGTTAAAATTCATACTTGTATAAATAGCATAAGAGATGGAGTGAAAGATTTAAGCTTGTGAATTGTAAAACACATACACACACAAGCCATCTTTCACTTCTCCAAATACAACTCAGTCCCTGAGATAGCTCAGTGGTTCCATAGTAGTTGTGCTCAGACTTAGCCTGAGCTTAGTGAGGAGTACCAACCCTTTGTCATTTCAATCCCAAGTACTATTCCTCAAGTACTTGGGTAATGTATTCTTTTTGATTGATTTCTAATAAAGAATATTATGTTGAAAATTTATCAGTGTGTTTTGCTTACATCTTACTTCAGTCATTGATTCACTATTATTTGTTTTTTAATACTTAACTGTTTTATACGATAGTGAATAGGGAACAACAATTACACATACATACTATTTTCTGACAAGGATGTGTACTTACTCTCACGTCGTATTCTAATCGTGGGGTCCGTCCCCACGGTAAGGCTAACGGTTTACTCTTCTTGTGCAGGGAAACACATCAAACTACTTGGATTAGTACAAGACCAGCCTGTTAATAGCTTGTTGGCCCAGTCCGGCAAGCTACACTCACCTCCATTACAACCCATCACACTTTTTGTACTAACAAGTTGGCGCCATCCGTGGGACCCAGTACACAACTGCGTTCCAGAAAATACTCACCATGAGCGCTCGGTTCGGACAAACTCCCGCCTTCGTATCCACATTGCGGAGTACAGAGGAAAGAGAAAACCACACGGTCTCAACAGATCTTGAGGGGCCTGCGTCTGACACAGCCCTCCAGAAGTATTGTGATAAGTACTTCGACCAGATCTTACCTATTATGACGGAGAAAGTTCAGAAACGGGAAGAAAGAGCCAAAGTGGTAAAAATCCAGATGGATCACCGTGAGGCCCCGCATCATCATGAATCGGAAATTGATGTGCTACGTGTGTACAAGTTTTAAATTTATAAAAGGTGAATTACCAATATTACCAATAACACATACGAGCAAGTATACTCGTCCGTTATAGCAAGATTATGAAGGTAAGTCGGGATCGTTCGCAGGGATTTGAGTGAATCTAAACACAAGTTTGAATCAACAGAGTCTATCCAAAACATATAACAAAGCAAATAGATATAATGAAATTCAGATGATTAAAAACTACACTTGCTTAAACTAGTTTCATATCATAGATTAATGTGATTGTGTTAACCTCTTAACATGTTGGTTATGATAATTAGTTGGTGTACTAATCTATTGTTCTTACAAGTTAAACCTTCGTCAAGATTTTAGTTCATAAAAACAAGCATTACGTTTAACCAATCAATTCAAGTTTCATAAGTCTACATACATAAACTTAAACACAAAAGCATCAAATAATGGGTTAACACAATCACATTTGATTCTCAACATACATAATCAATTCAAGTTTCATGGTCAATACAAAAGGTAACCGATCATAGACAAAAGGCTACAATTGATTCTCAACAACTAATCTTACGACCTTTTAGATGTTTCCAACCAATCCAATTTGATAATCAAAAAGTGTTTCTATTACAACCACACCTTAGTTCCTTTGTATAATCAAGAATAATGGGTAAAAACAATCATCCATAGACAAAATGATTATAACTAGTTGAATAACAATAAGTTCTTTCGACCTCTACGATTACTATCAACTAGTCAAACTTGATTAACAAATGTCACTATGAAACTTTAGCACAATTGGATCTTAGAATCAACTTGAAATTGAATTAAAACATGTAAACACAATCACTAACTAATCATATGACAATCAACATCATTTAAGCAAGTGTATAAAGAAACTAGCCACTCATAGCAAACATAAACATAAACTCGGAACTTTGAACATTAGAAAACATGATTAAAAGTCTTACAATGCTTGGAATAAGATTACAAATGGTGAAGTAATGATTCCCAAAGTATTGGGGTAGACTTCTTGGTGATTTGGCCTCCAAATGTGGAACTTCTGGAACTCCAAACTTCCCTGGACTTCTAAGGACGAATTTGAGAGCTTAAAAGCTTTGTTTGATGAGTAGAGAGATTTGTATTGAAGTGTGTGTCTCATATGCTCACAAATGGCCTCTATTTCTACTAGTTCCAAAGCCTAGGGTATTAATTGTTGAACTTGGCCTCCAAGGAGTAAGGAAGGGACTAGAATACACCAAGAGAAGGACCTAGAATCGTTTGGATGCAAAGGGGAAACTTAGTGATGAAGATTTGGCAGATACAGCTTCTCCAACTGGATCGGTTACAGGACCAACCGATCCGGTTGGTCTTCTACAAAAGAGCCAACCGTTCCGGTTGCGGGTGGCGACCGAACGGTTGGTGATGGCATTTTGGCATTTTTGGCAGTTTTCAACCGATCCGGTTGCACTCGCAACCGATCCGGTTGGATTTCCTGAGTTACGGAAACTTGGTCTTTACTTTCTTTATCTTGTAGAACTTGGTTCTTCAATCACTATGGTCTTCAAAGGTACTTGAGATACTGATTTGTGCTTGATCTGCTTCACTGAAACGGGAATCTTCTATTTGCTGAACATTTCTTTACTTTCCTTCCGTTTCCCTGCACTTGGTTATAAACACTAGACAAACATCCTTTGATGCGTTTAAGCACTAAAATCACGTAAATATAACCAAATAACGTACACAAAAGCACGCATAACACTACTAGAAACATGTACAATCTGAGCGTTATCAGAAATACCAAGGGGAAGGAGAGACTTGCGGAAACAGCTCGAGTCAATAACGCGGCGGAACACGCAAAGTGGTAGCGGCTGAAGACGCACCCGGTCTAGGTCACCCAAAAGGAAAGAAGATGGACGGGAAACGGTGTTCAAAAGGTTGCGCAAGAGTGTGTTTCACTGGCTCGGAGACAAAGAAGAAAGTATTTTTGTGTACTTCAAAGACCCCAGGCAGCCAGTCCGCCATGTTATCGAAAGAAAAGAGGAGAGTAGCCACAACGACTCCCAATCACAACCGGTAAGACCCGGATTCAGAAGGCACAGAAACGTAAGAGCTCGATCACGGAAAGTGGACAGCTGCTCAGGAGATGGGTCGAACGGAAGTGGATGTCGGAGGTCCGAAGTCAGAAAGCGGAAACCACGTGATAGCAACGACTATGACCTGGCCAGACCCTGGGTCTTCAAGGAGACTGATCCGTTTACTCCACGTATCCGCTACTTCGAGATGCCAATGAAAAAGCGGATGCCAGCCAACGTGAAAACATTGGGAGTGGAGACCAAGAGGATCATCTTAAAATCTTCCAGGCAGCGGCAAAGGTAGAGCGATGGGCCATGCCAACTTGGTGCCACATGTTCAACTACACACTAACTGGATCCGCTAGGGTCTGGTTTGACGATCTCCCGCCCCAGTCAATAGACAACTATGATAAACTGAAGTGGTTTTCTTGACTAACTTCCTCCAGCAAAAGAAGTGTATCAAAGATCCCGTAGAACTTCATCATATCAAGCAAAGGGATGGAGAGCTAACGGAAGATTTTTTAAGAAGGTTTAAAGAAGAAACCAGGGGCATAAAAGGAGCCCCAGAAATTATGAGAGTCTCAGGATTCATTCATGCAATCACCGATCAGGAGCTGACTAAGAGATTACATGACAGAGTCCCAAAGTCAATGAGCGAAGTGATGAATATAACCGCCTCCTTCCTAAGAGGAAAAGCAACCGCGGGAAGCCATGAAAAAAGAAGGTCTTGGATACATAGACCAATAAAACGAGCAGCATTCAAGTATCGTCAAAGTTTTAAAAGAGAACTTAGAAATAAACCAAGAACCAGGGAAAGGCGACAAGGTTTCCACAGCCTACAAGAACCTCCCGTAGAAACACCGGCACAAAGAAGAGCGAGATCTCCAAACCCGTCCTCAATCACCGCGGTCGAGGAAAAAGTTGATGGAAAGTTTTGCGAATTTCACGGAAAGACAAGACATACCACGGAAGAATGTCTACACTTAAAAAAGCAAAGGGAAGACAGGAAGAAAGGGCCAATGACAGAAGTAGAAGAGCAACAGGAAAAAGCCAAGCGCTAAACTTTAAATAATATATATATATATATATATATATATATATATATATATATATATATATATATATAAACATGTATATAACAGGATGCTCATGATTCATTAATGCCACGTTTTGCCCAGTCAATGCCACGTAATGCCATGTAAGCTAATTATGCCACATAAGCAATCTAGAATTAATTTGTTCAAAAATGACAGTGGAGGGGTTCGAACTTGGGATGTTGGGTAAGATTAAGAAGCATGATAACCACTAAGCCAACACATTTTTTGATTATATCTTGCGATTCTAAATCTATAAACCTATGCACCCCATGAGATCAATATTAAATTCGCTACAATTTAGCTAACCCTATTAAACATACTAAAACAAATCCTAATTCATTCATGTATTAGGGTTTTTATTTACAGAACAAAATCTGCTGGATCATATATCTATGAACTTTCAAACATACAGGTCAAGGTATGTTTATTTTATATATATATATATACGTATATATATATATATACGTATATATATATACGTATATATATATATATATACATCTTTACATGCTGCACCTGAAAGAGATAAAGTATTTTTTTCTTTGCTTAGTATTTTTAAATATCATACGTGTATGTGGATAGCAATATTTGTTCTGATATCTAAGTAATGTTTTTAGTATTGTTATAGTTTCACTCACGACCGTCCCAATTCATCATCTGGTAACTGAATACGAATCTAAGTATAAATCTTCCTTATTCAAGATTTTGTTTAAAAAGCCTAACTCTCTTATTACATTCTACAGGATCGAATCTATAATCTATCTTTAAGGGACATCCACCAATCAGATGTGAGATTCATCATCTTTAAGATTCATCATCTTTAAGTGACAATTCATTATCTTTAAGATTTTGTTTATCAGATTGTGGGTCTTTGTTAACACTTGTTATGCTTTACTCGTGTGAGATCTGATATGGCACTCATACATCTTTAAGGGACGGAATGAATCTTGTAAGTTATGAATTTGTGGCCTGCCAAGCTTCAAAGAAAGGTGTTTTGATTCTAAGTGAGGTACTGAATCATCTTCACCAATCTCCCTTAATATTCTTTCTCAGCTTTTCCATTTGTAATCATTTATAGGAATTTTGTTTAAGGGATGCTCATGATTGATGATGATACAATAAAGGTAAGTCATTGACTACTCCGTAATCAATGCTCCGTAATAATTTCAGCTTTATCAAAGTTATTGATAAAGAAATTATTCATGTTTAATTTCTTCATGTATTAGGGATATTGACTAATTAATCAAGTCAGAAATTAATGATGATACAACAAAGGTAAGTTTTGGGATCTATTGTAGCTTAATCATTGTTTGTATGTTCATATATCAGGGTTTTTTTTAACTAAAATTGGGGATCTATTGAAATTAAATATATGAAAATCAGGTAAATAGCTGAATATGTATACTATACTTTCATTATAATAAAATTTTATGATAATGTGGGTGGTTTTTAATCTATCCAATATTGAAATTATTGCAATAATGATTTCAGGCAATTATCCGGGCTCTATCACGCTTGATTTTGAATTTGGTATACACGTGCATGTGATTGCAAGGGTCATGAGATATTCATTTGGTAAATAACAAGTAACAACATATACAAACAAGCTCAAATAATAGCCTAATATGTGTCTTTATTATTCAAAGATATCATATTAATTTCTATAAATGTTTCAGCCTGTCGTCATCCAAGACCAAAACTGTACTTCATGATTTTATGCAGCTGGTGTTATTACCAATGGGTTAAAGGTAACTTTTTGATCTGATTGAACACTTCACATTATATAGTGGCTTTCTCATTAACCTAAAGTTTTATGTGTTCATCTAACCTTATTCAGTTAATCCTGTAAGGTTCGTAAAGAGAAGTCTATTTATCACACTCTGAATATGCTCAGCATCGACTTGACAAAGAAGTGTCTTGTGGCTTAGATTGTGAGAGGGTGGTTAAGTTGCAAGTAATTATGTAAAATGGAATAATCAGACTAAGCTGTAAGACCACAAGCTCAAACCTTACTAGGTACTCATTTGGGGGTGGCTATTAGTCAAGATTTTTTAAAGTATATACTTATCCTCGACTAAATTGGTACAAATTCTGATCTTTTATATAACGACAAAAACCCCTGGAATTTGCAAAAGAAACCGTGAAGGGAACAGATCAATACAATGGATATAATTTACTACTTGCTGATATTTTGTCCATGAATATGGTTTATGTAATGAATAGTGTGAAATAGTTAAGTTAAGGGCATATACACTCTAGATAAAGCCAACAAGTGTACTAAGAAGGATGTTAAGCGATGACAAGGTTGACACGGTCTTCAGGCTAAACCACTATCCACCATATTTGGACCATGTACACAAGAGCAACAGCAGAAACCTGATTAGGTTTGGTTAATGTACCCATTTCATAATGACTGAGGACTGGGAAAGTTTCTACAACTTTTTTAGCCCAATAAAGGTGCCTAATGATGCAGACGGGATTGAAGAAGATATGGTAAGATCTTACTAAAATTGTATATCAAAACTCTTAATTTTGTGTTATTTTTCATTTCAAACAGTAAAATAATAAAAATGACATTGTGACCCCTATTTTTTCATGATCTGTTCATGCACAACGCTACAGAACATGGCAGGAACAGGCAGCCCACAGTTGATGAAAGTTTGCACCGCTACATCCTATGCTTCTGCGGTAATATGTGTTTCAATCTCTTTTTTACATATTTTTATAAAGATTTATAATCTTAGAAGTGAAAGCAGCTATAGAGCCTATGATTCAGATTATAAATGGTCAATCTAGCATAGTGATTTTAATTATACAATCTATTGGAATTGCATTGGGAGCGATGGTCGTGTCCAATAGATTCTTTACACCCTCATTCTTAAAGCTTTCCATAGAAGGGATTTAGAACTTTATAAACTTGAAGCCTACCACAAGTGGTTAGGAAACAACCTCAAATACCCTCATTTTCGAGTGAAAACACCAATACAGATTAATGAGTGGTTCAACGAGAAAGCTACAAACATGGTAACTGAGGTGGGAAAGTACAGAAAGCAGAGGGCCAAATGATGATTCCATTTACAAGTCTATGTTCCAACTCCATGTATCGGATAACCAAAAGAATCATGCTTTCCTACCAAGACAACAATGACCAGGTTAGCCAAGAGGCTCTATTTGCTCAATTATCATTAATGATATCTGACATAGTGGTTGTTGTCTTTTAGCCACTTCTTATATTGTAATGCCTTAATGCTTCTTTAGATATGCATTCAAGTGTCACCGAAAATCAGAATTCTACAATTTCCCATTCATTTTCTTTTTAGTCTTTGATTTTGCTTATTTTTTGAACAAAATGTAGGATTTCAGGATGAGGAAGTTGTCATTGTCCGACCAAAGTTTTTATTTATTGTATCGTTATAGACCCGAGCTTCATACAGGTTTATAAAACCCTCATTAAGGTAACAAAAGATATTCCAAATGCGAAAGTTAAAATAACAACTTTTATACCTCTGCAATGGTACATACATATAAATATATATAGACATTCAACACCATTAATCAAGCAAAACCTGTTTGTTATACTCCTGGCTCGAAATAGCAAGTTCCATAAAACCCTCAGGGTTCATATTACCTATGCCTTCCATAAATAATGTCATCAAATTCTTGGAAAACCCGCTAACAAGCGCCACCCCATTCTCCTTCCCGGCCATTGGTGTTGCCCGTGAATCCTTCAAATTCCAAAACACAATCTCTGGCACTGCTCCTCCATACCCTTTCTCAAAAAATTTCCTCTTGATCGCTTGATAATCAGTCTCCCATGGATTACTTGATGCTTCATCAAACTCCATGTCACTAAACACAAAACATCCTCTTAATCATTTCATCTTCACTCAACCCACTTGCTGATGCAACTTCAAGTATCAAATCAAATACCTTTTATAAATTGTAATTCATCCCCCATTCCATTCTTTTAATGAATTTAGTCTTTGATTTTAGGGTAACATTATGTGGTGGAATGCCATTTGGTGCTTTGATTGGTTTGGTTGGAGTTTAGAAGCTAGGGATATTCAATCGAGCAAGGCTTTTGACATTGCGCATTCTGTTTCTGGTGATCTTAAGGGTACCCCTGTCAAGTTTCAGCCTAATGTAGTTCCTGGAAGAGCAGAGGACATTGGAATATTGTAACTAGACGGTGAGGTCTGAAATTTCAAAATAACTATATGAACTATATACATAAAAGAAGAAATCTTGCTTAGCAGATGTATTTTTGTGTAAAACGACCCAACTTTATATGAAGAGGTGTTTGGGACTGCTTATTTCAGGTGCTTATCTGCTTGAATGGCAAAAGTTTTACCCATGCGTGATTACGAGCACAGACTGCAATAGATGAATGTAAGCAGTTCTTTCGTAAGTTGGTGCTAATCATTTTTTAAGTTGGTGCTAATTTGCTAAACCTTGTGTAGGAGACCAGGGAAATAACCCTGAAAAGAATCCCGTGTCGTATCAGATAACCTATCAAGTTGCTTATAAATAGGTTAATTTATGTAATTTATCTCTACGGGTCATATGGGTAAAACGGGTCAAAAGTAAGACATCAGTGAGATTGTTATTTCACAAGTGGTAATCACGAAACCCATTATTTCACAAAGACAACAGGGACCATTAATGTTATTAATGACTGTTGTACGGTGCTGTCTTTGTAGTGTATATTTCAACTCTAAACGTTTGGCACTTTAGTCTTGGTGTTATTCAGGACAGTGATCAAAATTATTGCGACGATGCCATGCAAACAACAACAAATCCTAAATTATCTTATGTGAATTTAGATTTTTTAATGTGAGTTCTGTTTATACATGGTTAACCATCATATCGCAGACGCACGATAAGCAGGTGGACATAATTATGGGCCCAAAACCGGCATGGCAGAGGAGGTAACAAATACTTTCTCATGCTACATTCTTTCATGGGATTTTCCTTGTCTTTTTAGAGCCATATTGCATTTTAAGTTGAGTAATTATACAACATTATCATATTACCACCGGAAGAGATACCGTGATGATGACCGTCGTGATCCAGATGAACGTAGTGGTCCAGATGAACGTTTTAGCCCAGATATGACCAAGAGGAATACTAATCATGAATCTCGAAAAGACTGTGATCATGACTCCAGACAGGTAGTCCTTTCTCAATTGTTATACGAATTTTGGTTAATTTGTTTCGTTATAAAAACATAAATATTCACTTTAGATGATACAGTCTGAAGATTTTCTATCTTTTGTGTCCTAATACGGCGTATGCTTATTAATCAGGAGAAAAATCCGCATGAGGAAGATGATCGAAAGCGACAAAAATAAGTTCAAAATGTATCAGGATTTTTTCTTTGTGTAGAATATTGTTGTTAAGATTTATTTTTGATTCAAGGGTGTTTGAGGTTGGTGCCAATCTGATTAGGAGGTGTTTGGGGTTGCGTAGATCAGACAAATGAGCTGCACCTCAATGGAAATTATACATTATTAAGTTTTGGATCTATATATTTGGAAGTCTTTTAAAGCAACATTAACCGCTAATCATGCATGATTTAGAAGATATTCGCACAAGAAGTCTGCTTACGTAGTAATGAAGAACTAAACCCAAAAACTGAATTCTCTACATCAAACAAAAGAAAGTTATCCTTAAACTGATGTGTCCCGATAATGATTGCATGTTTAATTTTAGAATAGTTTTGTTGCTACCAGTAAGAAAGTGAATTTAGACCAAAAATCACAATCACTTCCCCCAAAGCCTATAAACTTATGATCTAGACTTCAGACGGTAGGTTTCAAATTGATATTCAAAACACGCCTTACTATACCATTTAATCATTTATTGATAGTCTTCGTGACAGTTATGTTTCTTTTGTTACAGGTTTTGATTTTAAGTGAAAACCTTCATTCCGTGACATCACAGTTTGATCAACTCAGAGTTGTACGCTTTCAAGAGGCTATTAATCGATCAATGCCTAGAAGAAAACCAAACGAGCTCTTGAGAAAACTTCTACTGATATATCTTACTCTAGCAACAGTCTTGAGTCAAGGGAACCAACGAATTTAGAGACCAGAGATGATGGTGAAATCCTAGCCGAACCCATAAAAGTTCAGCAACAACTTTTAGTTGATCAAACACGCGCTCTTCAAGTATTTCCTAATCACTATCGTGTTTTTCAACCCTTTATGTTATAAATCTATTGATTTGGATTATGTTGTATATCTAACAGGTTATAAGGGGAGAATAACTATAATGAGCTGACATAGAATTGGGCTAAATATGTCAAACAGGTTGAAAGTCTCCCAATTATAAGGCTTAAATCCTGCTAAGTTTTAAGACCTGAATTGCTCTATTTAGTCTGGCTGTGTTTCATGAAGTTGGAAAATGTATGGATAATCAGAAAGAACTTTTGTATATTATAGGCGGGACAAAGATGATATCTGGTGTAAGTCTTAGCTCAAGAAGTACAACAGGAGACTCAAGAACAAGCCTCTATTGATTCATGAAATATTTCTGGGTGTGTTAAACAGGTTGTTCTAATGAACAGAAAAGGAAATAATATATATGTTGAGAGTTCCTTCCTAGCTGAGTATATATATGTATATATATATATATATATATATATATATATATATATATATATATATATATATATATATATATATGTATATGAAGATAGAACATTTTAAGTGATCATTTGAAATTATAAACTAAGACTTACACCATATATACTTATATATGAGTGCGGATCATTTAAAGTTGAAACAATGTGCGGATACTTTTTCTTATAGAAATCACAAGTCGTGCAGCCCTTAGGCGGGCTTAAATGGCTAGTGTATATATATATATATATATATATATATATATATATATATATATATATATATATATGATCGTGAATATTTATGTTGTTTGATGATTCGGGTGGTCTAGGATCATGATGATATAAGAAAGCCATTAGAGAGATGAAGAGAGTAGAGAGGTTATTTCTTGAAAGAGAGTTGTTTTACAAAAAGTGAAAGGTTAGATTCAAGAAGCAACACCCCTTCCAAGGATGGAAGGGGTATTTATAGTTACAACTACTACGTCCTCCTATCGGACTGTGGATCAGGCATACAGTGGGTAAAGACCCGTCCTTCCTCCACGGTGTTACACTAAGCTAATCTACGCTACTAACTAACTAATAAACTACTAAATAACGTAAATAACTACAAGTCTACGAGCTAACTTATGCTAGATAATATTTGGGGTGACCGACTCTTCACTATGGAATTTCTAATTCCTAACAATCTCCCCCTAAGGGAGGTCACCCCATGATTGACATTTTGAATCCTAGCATTCTATTCTTGACTTTGTTCTTGAGCTCGTAGACTTCAATTCTTCAATTCCGCAATCTTTGTGCTTTAGTAGCGATTCTTCAAAGTCCGCATTGATTTGTACTTTTAGTGGAGGCCTTTAACTTATCCACATCTTTGATGATCTTCGAGCTTTCTTTGAGATCATCAGCCACAGTAAATCTCTGGATCACCCTTTATTGTGTTGTCATCATGTGAAGTTGTGACTTTTGGACCGACATGCTCACACTTTCAGGATCATGACATCTTTCCATCATAGTAGCGGAAGCTTTACTGGCTCATGATATTTGCAGCAGCGTAGCGGAAACATAGTATAAAAATATCAGAGCCAGGTTCTGTAGTTATGCACAAGTCATGATTTCTTCAATTAAGTGTGGATGTTGTGAGCATGCGGCTTTGGATTGACTTTTCAATTCTGATCAGCTGAAACCGTCCAAATGTACCTGCAAACAACAGTTTGCAATAAAGCTCACGAAAGTGTCTTTGATCACTTTCGTTGAATTGAGGTACACGGCCCATGGTTCCCCGTTGATCAGTACAAGTACTGCCTGTGATCTGGTAGAATTCCGAAGAATCTCATTGACAGGTTTCGCACTGTTCTAGCCGTTTCTCAAACCGGAACGTCTCAAAGAAGACAACACGGAGTAAGTGAACCAGCGAATTGAGATTCACTGATTAATAAAAAAAATTGATTTGAAAACAATCGCGTATTGCTTGAAGAAAGAGTTTTGCAATACGACGAAGGTTTTACGAGAAATATCAATTTTCAATCAAAAATACTTTTTGTATTTGAAAAGAGTACACATTCGATGTGCTAGAGAAAAGAAGAGATTCGCACATCGAACGGTTTTTCTAAAAGTATTTTTTCAATCAGAGTTACTTTTTGAATTTGAAAATGAATACACATTTGATGTGCTAGAGAAAAGAAGATTTGCACATCGATCGGTTTTTCCAAAAGTATTCGTCAATTCATTTCCTGGACCAAGGTTGATTCAAGAATGAATCTCCCCATTGTTTCTATCCAGTTGTCATAAGCTTGATCTTTTGAAAAGATCTCACATGTCACCCACCAAGAGCTTGTTTGATGTTGGCTCTAGAAGGCTTTCCATCTTCATTGTGAATATATTTAATATATCACTCAGATGTTCTGGTAATACAACAAGGATAATGCGTAGGACTCTTAATATATTCTTACTTTCCACATTGTGTGAAACAACAAGTCTTCATTAATTTAGTGTCCTAATGAGATGTTGTGGATGATCTCTTGGCTCTAGACTCAATTGTGCACATTTGGTTCCTATGCCGAAGACTAGGGAGAGGGTCTCCTTCTACAATATCAACAATCTCTAGGAGAAAGTCGATAGATTATGTAGGTTCCCCGTGAGAATGAAACAAGCCCTTTTAAGAGGAACTTGCGTAGCTTGGGAAGTTTAGTGCAGTGCGTCACTGGGTCCATGACGTCTTGTCTTCAATACCAGTGTTACATTAGTAACCACCAGTAGCATATGTATTGAACCCGGTTTCTGCCCTAAGGTTGGATTAATGGAGGGCTATTTCTTTTCACCCTTTTCACATTCAATTCTTTTTCATTCTTGAACCCCTTCAGTGCTTACTGAGACTTTATAACTAGAACCTTGTTGGGTTTATTCAGTTCTAGCTCTGTCTCAGTCCGCACTCTTCCCATTTCTCATTTTTCTACTTTTTTCATCATACCTAAGGACTTCTACACTATCTAGTGGATTTTCCCTGGGTAGATCCCTCTGGTTCTGGCGGATCGTGGGAACGAATACCTAACTTAACCATCCTTATAACTCCATGCATAAAGTAAAATGGTCGGTCTTTTGGTACAGTACATTCTTCCATAAAACCAATTGAAAAATAATTTGGAAAATCAATCAAGGCACTTGTGATACGAAATCAAAGCATTTTGTACCGTAATAGTTTTGTTCATTTTGAAATGCTCCCCCTTAACATGTGCATATGATCTTGAAATTTTTTAGCACATGGAGGCAAGAGTTCTTTGAAATAATTTCTTGATCACAATTTCCATAGAAAAAGCCATTTGATTTTCTTTGGTAAATTCTCCCCCTCAATATGTGCATAGGATATTTGAAATCATTTTATCACATAGAGGAAAGAGTTCATTTGAAGTACATCCACGATCACAAAATCCATTAAGAAACCATTTAGAAAATCAATCAAGGTACTTATGTTAAAACATAGAAATCTTTGTACCTTTAAAGTTTATTTTCTTTTTGAAATGCTCCCCCTCAATATGTGCTTCGAGATTCGAAAGTGTTTAGCACATATGGGAGAGCAGTATGCACGTTTGAACCAAAAAATGATCATCTTTAATCAAGTTTCATTATTAAATCACAAATTCTCCCCCTATCAAAAATATCAAACCCTTTGAGATTTTGGATCCCAAGTGATTTAATAAGGTTTAGAAAACATGGGAGAAAAATGTGCCAGGTTTAAATACTCATCTTGTTTTTGGATAAATGCTCCCCTCAACATGTGCATTATGTATTAGAAATCGTTTGGCACATGGAGGCAGGAGTGCCTTTAAAGGGCTAAAACCAATTCCATTTAAACAAATTTGAGATTTAAATCACGATCTCTACCCCGATCAAAATTTCAAACCTTTTGAGATTTGTGATCCCAATTGATTTAAATCATTTAAAAGATTTTGGAGGAAAGACGGGCTTGATTTAATTTTGAAAAATGATTGATACGGATAAATTTTAGACATTAAAGATTGTTAGTGTCAGGTATGATAGTTTTAAGAGATCTTTAAGTAAAATAAAACAGTTTCACAATCAAACAAGAACAAAAAAAAAATCATTTTGTAAAGACCTTGAGTTTTAAATAAAATCATACCATGACATAACATTAAATCTTTAGATCACCACTTTATATTGAACAAAACGGACTTTTATGAAGAGATATCATTTGAAAATATTTTTATTTTAAATCACTCTCCCCCTCAATCGATGACCGTAGTTGATGATTGAGAGACTTAAGTTTTGATAAAATGAAGTCCGGTGATTTCCAAAATTTAGTCCAATTTATTTTCAAAACAATATTTTTCCATTTTCAAAACAATATTTTCAAGATTGTTTAAAAAATGGTATCATTCACTACTTTTCCTGCACAAGATACGTTAGGTGGTATGGAAGCTGCTTCTGTTGTTGATGTAAGTCTGGAAGAAAACCGTCTGCTGATGCAATGAGACTTCTGACGTTGCATTTGTCATGCCAACTCTTCATAGAGGTCCAATTAAGTTTCGTTTCTTCATTTGATGATGAACAAAACCATCTGCTGATGCAGTGAGACCTCTTACGTTGCATTCCATGCCAACTTTTCTTAGAAGTCAAATTAAGCTCTGTTTCTTCATTTGTCAACCCAAGATATAGTTACCCTTTCCATTCGGCATCCAATCATCTTCTATTGTGGGATCCGGATCGGGAACATTCTTATATACCAATATACCTGCATACGTTAGTGGACACAAACAGATATATGGTGGTCG
>OU343224.1:26033298-26134102 GCA_910596185.1 Chrysanthemum makinoi | reverse complement strand
AAGTGCTAACTGGTTTACTCTTCTTGTCCAGGGAAACACATCAAACAACCTGGATTAGTACAAGACCTACTATTAATAGCTTGTTGGCCCAGTCCGGCAAGCTACACTTACCTCCATTATAACCCGTCACAATTTTTTTACTAACAAGTTGGCGCCACTGACCCAAGACACAATCATGCTCCGAAAATACTCACCATGAGCACTCGGTTCGACCAACCCCAGTATCCACATTGCGAGTATAGTGGAAAGAGAAACCACACGGTTTCAATAGATCTTGAGGGGCTCAAGGCCCACACGCTCCGAAGTATTGTGATAAGTACTTTGACCAGATCTTACCTATTATGACGGAGAAAGTTCAGAAACGGGAAGAAAGAGCCAAAGTGTTTAAAATCCCGACGGATCACCGTGAGGCCCCACATCATCATGAATCGGAAATACCAAGGGGAAGGAGAGACTTGCGGAAACAGCTCGAGTCAATAAAGCGGCGGAACACGCAAAGTGGTAGCGGCCGAAGACGCTCCCGGTCTAGGTCACCCAAAAGGAAAGAAGACGGACGGGAAATGGTGTTCAAAAGGCTGCGCAAGAGTGTGTTCCACCGGCTCGGAGACAAAGAAGAAAGTATTTTCGTGTACTCCAAAGACCCCAGGTAGCTAGTCTGCCATGTTACCGAAAGAAAAGAGGAGAGCAGCCACAACGACTCCCAATCACAACCGGTAAGACCCGGATTCAGAAGGCAAAAAAACGAAAGAGCTCGATCACGGAAAGTGGAAAGCTGCTTCGAGATGGGTCGAACGGAAGTGGGATGTCTGAGGTCCAAGTCGAAGCGAAAACTACGCGGATAGCAACGACTATGACCTGCCGCACTGGTCTGCAAGGAGACTGATCCGTTCACTCCACGTATCCGCTACTTCGAGATGCCAATGAAAACGCGGATGCCAACCAACGTGAAAACACATGATGGGAGTGGAGACCTAGAGGATCATCTTAAAATCTTCCAGGCAGCGGCAAAGGTAGAGAGATGGGCCATACCAACTTGGTGCCACATGTTCAACTACATACTAACTGGATTCGCTAGGGTCTGGTTTGACGATCTCCCACCTACCAATAGACAACTATGATAAACTGAAGGAGGTTTTTGACTAACTTCCTCCAAAGAAAAGAAGTGTATCAAAGATCCCGTAGAACTTCATCATATCAAGCAATGATGGAGAGCTAACGGAAGATTTTGCATGAAGGTTTAAAGAAGAAACCAGGGGCATAAAAGGAGCCCCGGAAATTATGAGAGTCTTAGGATTCATGCATGCAATCACCGATCCGGAGCTGACTAAGAGGTTACATGACAGAGTCCCAAAGTCAATGAGCTTGATGAATATAACCGCTCCTTCCTAAGAGGAAAAGCAACCTGGAAGCCGTGAAAAAGAAGGCCTTGGATACAAAGACCAATAAAACGAGCAAATAGCAGTATCACAAAGTTTTAAAAGAGAACTTAGAAATAAACCAAGAACCAGGGAAAGGCGACAAGGTTTCCACAGCCCGCAAGAACCTCCCGGAGAAACACCGGCACAAAGAAGAGCGGGATCTCCAAACCCGTCCTCAATCACCGCGGTCGAAGAAAAAGTTGATGGAAAGTTTTGCGAATTTCACGGAAAGACAAGACATACCACGGAAGAATGTCTACACTTAAAAAGCAAAGGGAAGACAGAAGAAAGGGCCAATGACAGAAGTAGAAGAGCAAACAGAAAGCCAAGCTAAACTTTAATATAATATATATATATATATATATATATATATATATATATATATATATATATATATATATGCTTGAGTTAGTTATGAAAAGTTTCTTAGAATGAAAAATAGAAGGAATGGAGGTGACATGTCTCCTTTTGCCATTATCACCCCACTCACTCTCGCCGGAATTCTCAAAAAAATTTTTTTGGGCAAAATTTTTTATTTTTTTTCCCGCCAAAAATTTCCCTCCAAATTTTTTTACTGCATCACAGTTATAAAGTTACTGCATCACAATCATGATTTTAGTGCATTAAAGTTATAAATTACTGCATCACAGTTTTAATGTTACTGCATCACAATCATGATTTTAGTGCATTAAGGTTATAATATTGATTTTAGTTCATCATAGTTGATGCACTTAACTATTAACTATGATGCAGTAAATTATAATAAAGATGCACCAAAACTTATTAGTGCATTAAGGTTATAATTTACTACGTCACAATTATAATTTTTGTGCATTAAGGTTATAAATTACTGCATCACAGTTATAAAGTTACTGCATCACAATCATGATTTTAGTGCATTAAGGTTATAACCTTGATTTTAGTGCATCATAGTTGATGCACTTAACTATTAACTATGATGCAGTAACATATAATAAAGATGCACCAAAATTTGTTAGTGCATTAAGGTTATAAGTTACTGCATTACGGTTATAAAGTTACTGCATCATAATTATGATTTTAGTACATTAATATTATAAGTTACTGCATCACAATTATGATTGTAATGCAGATTTTTATAACCGTGATGCAGTAATAAATTTTGGCGGGAAAAATTTGTTTGCCCTAAAAAATTTTTTTGGCGGATTTTTTGCGGGGGTGGGGTGGGGTGAGGTGACACATGTCACATGGCATGGTGATGTGGCAAAGGTGACACATGTCACCTTAACATGCCTTCTCATTCATTATAAGAAACTTTTTTCATTTTAACCCTACCTTATATATATATATATATATAACTCATGATGTCATTAATGCCACGTATTGCCACGTTTTTCCCAGTCAATGCCACGTAATGCCACGTAAGCTAATTATGCCACATAAGCAATCTGGAATTAATTTGTTCAAAAATGACAGTCGAGGGGTTCGAACTTGGGATGTTGGGTAACATTAAGAAGCATGATAACTACTAAGCCAACACATTTTTTGATTATATCTTGCAATTCTAAATCTATAAACCTATGCAAACTATGAGATCAATATTAAATCCCTACAATTTAGCTAACCCTAATAAACATATGTAAAAAAAATCCTAATTCATTCATGTATTAGGGTTTTTATTTACAGAACAAAATCTGCTCGATCATATATCTATGAACTTTCAAACATAGAGGTCGAGGTATGTTTATTTTATATATATATATACATCTTTACATGCTGCACCTGAAAGAGATAAAGTATTTTTTTCTTTGCTTAGTATTTTTAAATATCATACGTGTATGTGGATAGCAATATTTGTTCTGATATCTACGTAATGTTTTTAGTATTGTTATAGTTTCACTCACGACCGTCCCAATTCATCATCTGGTACTCTCATTGATTCAACTTAATACGAATCTAAGTATAAATCTTCCTTATTCAAGATTTTGTTTAAAAAGCCTAACTCTCTTATTACATTCTACAGGATCGAATCTATAAACCATCTTTAAGGGACATCCACCAATCAGATGTGAGATTCATCATCTTTAAGATTCATCATCTTTAAGTGACAATTCATTATCTTTAAGATTTTGTTTATCAGATTGTGGGTCTTTGTTAACACTTGTTATGCTTTACTCGTGTGAGATCAGATATGGCACTCATACATCTTTAAGGGACGGGAATGAATCTTGTGAGTTATGAATTTGTGGCCTGCCAAGCTTCAAAGAAAGGTGTTTTGATTCTTAGTGAGGTACTAAATCATCTTCACTAATCTCCCTTAATATTCTTTCTCAGCTTTTCCGTTTGTAATCATTTATAGGAATTTTGTTTAAGGGATGCTCATGATTGATGATGATACAACAAAGGTAAGTCATTGACTACTCCGTAATCAATGCTCCGTAATAATTTCAGCTTTATCAAAGTCATTGATAAAGAAATTATTCATGTTTAATTTCTTCATGTATTAGGGATATTGACTAATTAATCAAGTCAGAAATTAATGATGATACAACAAAGGTAAGTTTTGGGATCTATTGTAGCTTAATCATTGTTTGTATGTTCATGTATTAGGGTTCTTTTTAACTAAAATTGGGGATCTATTGAAATTAAATATTTGAAAATCAGGTAAATAGCTGAATATCTATACTACATTCATTATAATAAAATTTTATGAAACTGTGGGTGGTTTTTAATCGATCCTATAATGACATTATTGCAATAATGATTTAAGGAAATTATCCGGGCTCTATCACGCTTGATTTTGAATTTGGTATACACGTGCGTGTGATTGCAAGGGTCATGAGATATTAATTTGGTAAGTAACAAGTAACAACGTATACAAACAAGCTCAAATAATAGCCTAATATGTATCTTTATTATTCAAAGATGTCATATTAATTCCTATAAATGTTTCAGCCTGTCGTCATCCAAGACCAGGACTGTACTTCATGATTTTATTCAGCTCGTGGTATTACCAATGGGTTAAAGGTAACTTTTTGATCTAATTGAACACTTCACATTATACAATGGCTTTCTCATTAACCTAAAGTTTTATGTGTTCATCTAACCTTATTCAGTTAATCCTGTAAGGTTCTTAAAGAGAAGTCTATTTATCACACTCTGAATATGCTCAGCATCGACGTGACAAAGAAGTGTCTTGTGGCTTAGATTGTGAGAGGGTGGTTAAGTTGCAAGTAATTATGTAAAATGGAATAATCAGACTAAGCTGTAAGACCACAAGCTCAAACCTTACTAGGTACTCATTTGGGGGTGGCTATTAGTCAAGATTTTTTAAAGTATATACTTATCCTCGACTAAATTGGTACAAATTCTGATCTTTTATATAACGACAAAACCCCGAATTTGCAAAAGAAACCGCGGAAGGGAACAGATCAATACAATGGATATAATTTACTACTTGCTGATATTTTGTCCATGAATATGGTTTATGTAATGAATAGTGTGAAATAGTTAAGTTAAGGGCATATACACTCTAGATAAAGCCAACAAGTGTACTAAGAAGGATGTTAAGCGATGACAAGGTTGACACGGTCTTCAGGCTAAACCACTATCCACCATATTTGGACCATGTACACAAGAGCAACAGCAGAAACCTGATTAGGTTTGGTTAACGTACCCATTTCATAATGACTGAGGACTGGGAAAGTTTCTACAACTTTTTTAGCCCAACAAAGGTGTCTAATGATGCAGACGGGATTGAAGAAGATATGGTAAGATCTTACTAAAATTGTATATCAAAACTCTTAATTTTGTGTTATTTTTCATTTCAAACAGTAAAATAATAACCCCTATTTTTTCATGATCTGTTCATGCACAATGCTACGAAACATGGCAGGAACAGGCAGCCCACAGTTGATGAAAGTTTGCACCGCTACATCCTCTGCATCTGCGGTAATATGTGTTTCAATCTCTTTTTTACATATTCTTATAAAGATTTATAATCTTAGAAGTGAAAGCAGCTATAGAGCCTATGATTAAGATTATAAGTGGTCAATCTAGCATAGTGATTTTAATTATACAATCTATTGGAATTGCATTGGGAGCTGTAGGATCGTTATTTTATTGTGTTGATGATTCGGGTGGTCTTGGATGATCAAAATACGTGTTAGCCATTAGAGAGAGAAGTAGAGAGTTGGGTGTTTTCTTGCTAGAGACTTGGTATACAAAAGTAAGGAATGTTAGATTGAAGCACCCACCCTTCCATGGATGGAAGGGTATTTATAGTTACAGAATACACGACTCCTAACGCCTGTGGATCGTGCATACAGTGGGTAAAGACCCGTCCTTCCTCCACGGTGTTGCACTAAGCTATACTACGCTACAAACTAATAAATAAACTACTAAATAACGTAACTAATGACAAGTCTACTAGCTAACTTAAGCTAGATAACATTTGGGGTGACCGACTCTTCACTATGGAATTTTCTAATTCCTAACAATCTCCCCCTAAGGGAGTTCACCCCATGTTTTACATTTCAAATCCTAGCATTCTATTCTTGACTTTGTTCTGAGCTCGTAGACTTCAATTCTTCAAGTTCCGCAATCTTTGTGCTTTTGTAGCGATTCTTCAAAGTCCGCATTGATTTGTACTTTTAGTGGAGGCCTTTAACTGATCCACATCTTTGATGATCTTCGAGCTTTAATTGAGATCATCAGCCACAACAAATCTCTCTGGATCATCCATAGTTGTGTTGCCTTCATGTGATGTTGTGACTTTTGGACCGACATGCTCACACTTTCTGGATCATGACATCTTTCCATCAGAGTAGCGAAGCTTTATCGGGTTCAAGATATTTGCAGCAAGCAGTAGGAACATAGTATAAGAAATATCGAGCCGTGTTCGTAGATATGCACACAGTCATGATTACTTCAATTAAGTGTGGATGCCGTGAGCATGCGGCTTTGGATTGACGCTGTTCATTCGATCAGCAACCGTCCAAATGTACCGCAAAAACAACGCTAGCAATAAAACACACGAAAGTGTCTTTGACCACTTTCGTTGAATTGAGGTACACGCCCACGGTTCCCGCTGATCAAGACAAGTACTACCGTGATCAGGTAGATTCCTAAGAATCTCCTTGACAGGGTTTCAGTACTGTTCAAGCCGTTCTCAAACCGAACGCCTCAAAGAAGACAACACGGAGTGAGTGAACCAGCAAATTGAGATTCACTGATTGATGAAAAATGATTTGAAAACAATCGCGTATTGCTTGAAGAAAGAGTTTTGCAATACGACAAAGGTTTTATGAGAAAGATCAATTTTCAATCAAAATACCTTTTGTATTAGAGAATGAGTACACATTCGACGTGCTAGCGAAAAGAAGAGATTCGCACATTGAACGGTTTTTCTAAAAGTATTTTTCAATCAGAGATACTTTTTGAATTTGAAATGAATACACATTCGACGTGCTAAAGAAAAGAAGGTTTGCACATCGAACGGTTTTTCCAAAAGCATTCGTCAATACCATTCCTAGACCAAGATTGATTCAAGATTGAATCTCCCCATCGTTTCTATCCAGTTGTCACAAGCTTGATCTTTACAAAAGATCTCACATGTCACCCACCAAGAGCTTGTTTGATGTTGGCTCTAGAAGGATTTCCATCTTCATTGTGAGTACTTTTACATATCACTAAGATGTTCTGGCAATACCACAAAGGATAATGCGTAGGACTCTTAATATATTCTTACTTTCCACATTGTGTGAAACAGCAAGTCTTCATTAATTTTGTCCTAATGAGATATGTGATCTCTTGGCTCTAGACTCAATCGTGCACATTTGGTTCCTATGCCGGAGACTA
Organism: Chrysanthemum makinoi; assembly: GCA_910596185.1. Lineage (NCBI taxonomy): Eukaryota > Viridiplantae > Streptophyta > Magnoliopsida > Asterales > Asteraceae > Chrysanthemum > Chrysanthemum makinoi. The sequence goes on along the minus strand of OU343224.1, from coordinate 26,126,846 downwards.
GGGAGAGGGTCTCCTTCTTCAATATCAACAATCTCTAAGAGAAAGTCGATAGATTATGTAGGTTCCCCGTGAGAATGAAACAAGTCTTTTTAAGAGGAACTTGAGTAGTTTGGGAAGTTGTAGTGCTGCATCATCGGGTCCATGATGTCTTGTCTTCAATACCAGTGTTACCTTAGTAAACACCAGTAGCATATGTATTGAACCCGGTTTCTGCACTAAGGTTGAATTATTGGAGGGCTATTTCTTTTCACCCTTTTCACATTCAATTCTTTTTCATTCTTCAACCCCTTCAGTGCTTACCGAGACTTCATTACTAGAACCTTGTTGGGTTTATTCCAGTACTAGCTCTGTCTCAATCCGCACTCTTCCCATATTCTCATTTTTCTCCTTTTTTTCATCATACCTAAGGTCCTAAGGACTTCTACACTATCTAGTGGATTGTCCCTGGATAGATCCCTCCGGTTCTGGTGGATCGTGGGAACTAATACCTAACCTAACCATCCTTATAACACCATGCATAAAGTAAATTGTTCGGTCTTTTGGTACAGTTCATTCTTCCTTAAAACCAATTGAAAAATCATTTGGAAAAACAATCAAGGTACTTGTGATACGAGATCAAAGCATTTTGTACCTTAATAGTTTTGATCATTTAGAAAATGCTCCCCCTCATCATGTGCATATGATTTTATAAATTGTTTAGCACATGGAGGCAAGAGTTCTTTTGAAATAAATTCTTGATCACAATTTCCATAGAAAAAGCCATTTGATTTTCTTTGGTAAATTCTCCCCCTCAATATGTGCATAGGATTTTTGAAATCATTTTTATCACATAGAGGCAAGAGTTAATTTGAAACACATCCACAATCACAAGCGCCCTTAAGAAACCATTTTAAAACTCAATCAAGGTACTTTATAAATCACTTTAAAAAGCTTTCGTACCTCGATAGTTTGTTTGCTCCTTTAAAATGCTCCCCCTCAATATGTGCTTCAAGATTCGAAAGCGTTTAGCACATATGAGAGAGCAGCCTGCACAATTGAAACAAAACGATCACCTTTTATCAAATTTCATTATTAAATCACAAATTCTCCCCCGATCAAAAATATCAAACCCTTTGAGATTTTGGATCCCAAGTGATTTAATACGGATTAAAAAACATGGGAGAATAGTGGCCCTGATTAAATACTTATCATGTTTTTTGATAAATCCTCCTCCTCAACATGTGCATTGTGTTTGAAATCGTTTGGCACATGGAGGCAGGAGTGCCTTTAAAGGGCTAAAACCAATTCCATTTAAATAGATAAGAGATTTAACTCACGATCTCTACCTCGATCAAAATTTCAAACCTTTTGAGATTTGTGATCCCAATTGATTTAAATCATTTAAAAAGATTTTGGGGAAAGACGTGGCTTGATTTAACTTTGAAAATGACAGATAAGGACCATTTTAAGACATTAAAGATTGTTAGTATCAGGTATGATTGTTTTAAGAGATCTTTAAGTAAAATAAAACAATTTCACAATCAAACAAGAATAGAAAAAATTTCATTTTGAAAGACCTTGATTCAAAAGAAAAATCATACCATGACATAACATTAAATCTTTAGATCACCACTTATTATCGTACAAAACGGAACTTTTGTGAAGAAATATCGTTTGAAAATATTTTATTTTAAATCACTCTCCCCCTCAATCCATGACAGAAGTCAATAATTGAGTGACTTAGGTTTTGATAAAAAGAAGTCCGGTGATTTTCAAAAATTAGTCCAATATATTTTCAAAACAATATTTTTCCATTTTCAAAACAATTTAATCAAAGTTTTATAATATGTTTTAAAAAAATGGTATTCTACACAAAGATACATTAGTGGTTGAGAAGCTTCCATTGTTGTTGCTGTAGGGTTTGGAAGAAAAACCATCTGCTGATGCAGTGAGACTTCTTACGTTGCATTTTGAATGCCAACTGAGGTCAAATTAAGCTCCGTTTCTTCAATCACTTAGAAGAAAACCATCTGCTGATGCAGTGAGACCTCTTACATTGCATTTATGCCAACTCTTCATAGAAGTCCAATTAAGTCGCTTCTTCATTTATCAACCCAAGATATAGTTACCCTTTCCTTTCGGCATCCAATCATCTTCATTTGTGGGATCCGGATCGGGAACATTCTTAAATACCAAGATACCTGCATACGTTAGTGAACACACATACAGATATATGGTGGTCGACATCACCCAAACATCAATCGACTAATAAAAGTCAATTCAACATATCAATCAGTTCATATAAGGTATGGGATTAATGTGTTCATCAAACTATAACCATCTAATCCTAACAATCACATCCTAGAAACCTAGTCCTTCAACATAGGCAATTATATTTTACAGATAAGCACGTAAGATGATTAAGAAAGTCCGTTAGATGATGTAAATTTGAAAACATTCTCCCCCTCAATCAATGACTTATTTTATGAAAATGTTAAAAGCGCTGAAGTCATTGATTGAGTTTTCAATTTTTTACGAAAACTCTGAATCTGATTGTTTTTAAGCAACTCATTTTCCACCATTTTAGAAAACAACAAATATTTTTCTGAAGAATTTTAGACGGAAAAACATTTGTGTAGGAACAGCAGTCCTTCGACATACTTTCCTCAAATTGTTTTAGGATAAGTGCACGAAATATTTGAAGAATTGTTTAGCACAACACTTTCCTTCCTTTAAAGAGCGGGTTGCTATCAGAAAAAATAGCAATCAACAACCATGGTTTTAGCGCGGGTTACAGTCTGAAGTAACTGCAAGCCATTTGATTTGTGACATGTTTTGAAAAAGAATATTTACACCTCCTGCTCGAACTTCATCTATGGTCCCGTGCCATTATTGAATGACATTTCTAAGACAGTAGATGTTATCGATACCAGAAGACATGTCTTGGAAAACATATTTTTGGTATTTTTAGAAGAAGAACTCCCCCTCAACATGTGAATCAAGTATTTGAAATAGTTTTCCACACGGAGGCAAGAGAAAGAATTAACTTCTTTGATTACCAATTTCTAAAAAATATCAACATCACTTCCCTAATCGAATCAAGTAGATAAAGCATTTTGGGGAAGGATGAGGTTTTCATGATTTTGCTCCCCCTCAATATGTGCCTCGAGATTTGAAAAGAGTTTTGCACATACTAGAAGGAACCTGCACATTGAGATAATTGATCACGTTTCAAATCATAGGTTTAAGATAGATGCTCCCCCTCAACATGTGCATGGAAAATTTGAAATCGTTTGTCACATGTGGGAAGGAGAGCATCCTTATAAAACCATTTACCGATTATAGCTTAAATCAATTTAAATCACACATTCTCCCCTATCACAATTATCAAATCATTTGAGATTTGTGATCTCTTATAGATTTAAATTGATTTTGAAAGCTTTTGAGGAGAATTGTGACTTGATTATGAAAGCGTATTAACTGTTAAGGATCCATTTTGAGATTTTAAACTCCATTGGTTAAACATGCATGATTATCTTTCAAAACAATTGAATGCCAAATAACTTTAATTTCATTGAATATTCTCCCTCAATCAATGACATAGGTTGTTGATGAGAGATAGATATTTGACAACTAAACCAGATGATTATCAAAAATAGAGTCCAAGTTATTTTTCATAGCGTACCGCTTTCCCAGATAAATGTTTTAGAATCAGAGCATGGAATTTTGAAAATATGATACAGTATGGCTCTGTTCTTTCTTTGACAAGCGGGTTACTGCCTGACATGACAGTAAACAAAGACCGTAGATATTATCGAATCGAGAAAAACATGACAAATTGACAATATTTTTTGAAGATTTTTCGAATTTTTCAGATTTTTTATGTATTTTGAAAGTTTTATAATTTTATATTTTGTTTTTCGAATAAATATTTACAAGATAGAATAGATGATATAGTTTAAGAAGATGATGATACGAGTACCAAGATAAGGATATCGAGCAGCCCCGTTGTAGAAGATAGAAGTCATCATCCCTAAAACTTTCACCACCAAAGCTTCTGAGGCTCTTGCATTGAAGAAAGAAATCGAACCATCTGAAAGTGAGACTTTGGCAGCTTCCCCCAAACCGAAAATCCTTATGATGAGCAGGTTCGAAGCTCTATTTCAAGCTTGCTTTAGCCAGGTGCACAAAGAAGCACACCATTATCATAAACCCAGCTGATCCTTTTAAGAATAATCACCGTGATTCTTCGTTCGAGGCTATATCATCCAATAGAACAACAACGTATCATCCCACATTTAAATAATCTTCTCAAATTTCCTTTTTCACTGAAGTCTGAAGCGATCCATTCCAAAAAGGTGTCAAGAGAACATTTCCCCCAAGTAGATGAAAATGATGTAGTCAGCCTCTTTGTATAATGCTCACGAACTCTCTCGAATACACATCATGAGGGGAATGAAAACACCTTCGCATGTTCACATTTTTCTTCCTGGATGATCGTGTATGAAGCTCAAGAACCCGAAGTACACCAATACCCAAGATCTCTCCCTCAATACACATCATGAGGGGAATGAAACACCTCCCCATGTTCACATTTTTTCCCGATGATCGTATGAAGCTCAAGTATCCGAAGTATACCAATACACAAGGAAGGAATAACTGATAACATTGAAGAAGCATGCCAAGTCACTGATTATCTCTGCGAATGACAATCTCGGGATGTCAACTCCGAAATAAGTGATTATATCTTTGAATCACTGATTAAGCACTCAAGTGAAACAGCTGAGCATCCCCATGTACACCGCCTCTCCCCAATGAATCACACACCTGTGTACCTCGCTTATCTTCAGAACTTCTATTATCATCACTTCCCCCACGTCGTTGGAATAATAACACAAAAAGCCTTGATGAGTAAAACCTTGAGTTTCTCTGCGGTCATGACATTTGTTTTCCCGGGATATCTTCAATAACTTAGAAGAATTAAGTTCATCAAGTTTACTCGCCATGAGTCAAACCTTGAGTTTCTCTACGGTAATAACATTTGTCTTCCCAAGATATCTTCAATCACGTAAGAATTAAGTTCATCAAGTTTACTCGCAGGTTTAGATGTGTGTCTCCTTTCCCCTTGCTAGTTTTGACACTTCGAATCAGAACTTTGAAAGCCCAAATACTATAAATCTGTTGAGAAGAACGCTTGGAGTTTTTGTGAGAATCAACATGCTGAATAATGTGAGCAAGTCTAATTGGGGATTAAATTCGCCATATCACTATCCCCCAATTAGTGCTCTCCCCTAAACCGACAATATGTTTGATAAATGCCCATATTAGAAGAAGTCTTTGATAATCAAATACAACTCGTTTTTAGTCTTCTAACATGTAGCAGAGAATGTAGAACCGACTGTAGACTCGACCTTCTTCAAGATTATCCAGTTGGGGAATAAAGTGTTAACATCTTCAACTCACACCAAAAAGCTTCCCACCAAAAGCATCCCAATTAACTTACATCTTGCAAATCCCCTTAACTAAAATCCCTCCCAATCAAACAAGAACAAAAAGATGTTCATCAAGGAAATCAAAAATCAGGCCGCAACGAACACACAAGATGGTAACACCAAACTACCAATCACATCAAACAAGAACAGAGAGATTGTTCGAATCATCATGTTGATGTATACGTGAAGCATTAACCGGAAGCACTTTGTCGATAAACTCATCAATCTGAGTGAAGATGTCAACCAATGACTCTTAGAAGAAACTCCATGTAAAGAAGATCCGATAAGAAGAAGCTCGGTTCTTAAATGAGTTTGGAGCCGTTTGACCATTTATTCTCATATAATAATCAACCATGCAAGATTATCACACTTCTTCTTCCCTCAAGAATTGCATAACGAGATGCCATTCTTGATTAAGCAAGTGAATATCTTCAACAATGTAATCTATTCACACTTCTCCCAAAAATTAGCTCATGATGTTACCATCGTCATTATAGTTGAGCAAGTGGAATAAGAAAACAATCAACAGTAGCCTGATTCACTTGATGACTGAAGCGCATGGAAAAAGTATGAAGCATGTTGATGAGAATGGTCATAATAAGAAGATTTCTCTTCTTCAGAAGATAAAGCGCACTGAAGAGTACACTTTTCTTTTCTTTAGAGTACGAGGCTTGAACTGAGGTATTCAAACGTCATTATGTTGAAGTACGAGGCCTGAACTGATGTGAACAGCCATAAGAAGATTTCTTCTTTTGAAGATAAAGCGCACTGAGACGTACACTTTTCTTTTCTTTAGAGAACGAGGCATGAACTGATGTGTTCATACGTCATTATCTCTCTCTTTTCAACGCTCTTAGCAAAACATGTAATCATCCCCATTATCATTCTGTAGGCTCTTTGTTGTGACAGCTGATGGAGAAAACCCAATGTGATGAATTTGACCCTGAAGTAAACTACCCCAAACTCGTGACTTAAATTTGCACATATGTAACAAAGAGCGATGCCGATTTCCATTAGCATCTCTAAGTACTCTCTATGTACTCTATACTCTTCAACCAACCAACCATCAAGTATAAGACGTACATTACCTCTTGAAAATCCACAATTGAATGTGACACTGAGCACAACAACGTAACTCCTTAAAGTGATAGTTATCTTGTCGTGGTAAGAGCCCAATTCCCCCAAGTGGTAAAAGAAAAGGTAAAAGTCACCCAACAATAACTAGATTTCCAAGTCTTTGTTTTTGATAATAGGCTTGAACAAGGATTATGAAGAATCTTCATCCAACCATCCCCGATACCTTCAGATACTAAGTACACTCGCCCGTGATATTTCACTTCAACCTCAAATAAATAATATTGAATTAACGCCGCTTGTCACCTCTTCTAAACTGCCAAATCTAGCCTCTTTGACATTTAAATGAACTTTGATAATGGTTTCATCCCGACCATGGTTAAAAGCACATAACCCCATAAAACCTTGTAATAGCCAAACTTCCATGACAAAAATCCAAACACACATCCAATTTATGAAGTACACCCTTTTATCCCTTCTTCGAAGCAGAAACTGTAGCACCAACATCAGAAAAGATCCAGAATTACACTTTCTCATTCTCCAGGATGGTTTCATCATCACGGGATTTTACAATTCTATGGTTTAAACCGAAAAATAGTTTCTTTCGCGGGATTTTACAAAACCAAGAATAAACCGTAAGACAGATCCGGAAATGCACTTTACCAATACCAGGATGTTTCCATTGTCACGGGATTTTACAAGTCTATGATTTAAACCGAGAAATAGGTTCTTTCGCGGGATTTTACAAAATCAAGACAAAACCGTAAACAATGTTAGCTTGAATGTGTTATGACAACATTGGTATCGGTGAATATCTGTTTTATGGGAATATGCAGCGGTTCATCAACGGTTCATAATCCAACATCAACACATTGGTAAACACATCTTCCTCATATTCTGACGGCTATTGCTGTGACCACTTGGTGAAGTAAACTCGATATACCAAACTTGATCATGAAGTAGAATTCCCCAGATTTGTTACTTAACCTTGTACTAATCCTTGTGAAAAAAAAACGGTGTACCCAATGTACAAAACCTCTTGACATATCCTCAATCTGCGGAGACAATCGAAGTGATAATTACGTGTGGGTTAAGCGAGAAAGAATCACAAACGTAACTAAATAGCCAAGTCTTCATCACCCTCTATAAACGCCCAAACAAGTCATCTTCGCTGAAGGGTAGAAAGAAAGAAGACGAACTAAGTAAGCATGCCCGGAAAACCTCACTTTACAATCAAATAAGAAATACCGTCTAAACAACCCCGTAGTCAACATTATCCAATATCAATTAAAGCCGTAACATAATAGCCATTGTGCAAATGCATAAACCCAAGTATTAATCCGTAGAACACATCAAATCTCATCATCAACTTGCATCAAATCATACTTCATCAACAAATCACATAAATTAAAGATTCATCACCCAACAAGTCTCATTGTCACGCAAGACGTACTCTGGATCCAATTTAGTCCCACATAAGATTAGCACATCCGATATCAATCACTCATAAAATTCAAGTTTTCGTATAATGCACAGACATGGCACCATCTCATGTAGAATATCCGAATTCATAAAGCCCATTTCACAACATAACTTTCCGTGAAGAGTACGAGTATGAGGATATCCGATTCAAGCGATTAAGACCGAGATCCAAAAGTTACCACATAACCCGTTCCAAGATTAATCCAATTAATCACGTGGCATATTGAAGACATTTATCCCATCCAATCACTCAAATAACTCATATACGACCAGTTGCAAATGCCAGATATAATTACTCAAAGTCCAGATCAACCTCATCAATACACAAAATACAAAACTTATCCGCATCCTAACTACACAAAACAATATACGAATAATTGTATAAAACACAATGTGATAACATGATCCAATGTGATAACATGGCCCAATGTTGTCTTACCTCACCTCGGCCCATTGTGATAACACAATCCATAACCAGTACCCCCTATGTTTGATCCATGAAACCATAATCTAATAATTTCAGGATATAAAATGCCCCTTAACCACATCCATACCCTAATATTACTCCCATTATTTGTCCGCCTCTATCTCTTAATCTCTCTCACCACAAACTCAGATACTCAACATTTGAAACCCTAAACATAAATCAGTCAAACATCCGCCCCCTCCTTCTCATATCACAGATGATAATACGCCTCCATTACCCTCATTAATCTCTCAAACGCAGCCACACAAAACTCATTACCATACGAAATAATATTCACTCATCAAGTCATGAATTGGTTTAGACTATTCTCAGCCACAGGTAAGGCTTCGAGAAATGATGTGACATGACCACAGGGATGGTTCATTTGAGACGATGAAGAGGCAACAAGATTAAACCATGTGACTCGGGTAGGTTTTGTTATCATTAAACACGTAATTGCTGTCCATTGTTGTTTTAGAGTTACACGAACAAAAGATTTGAGATAACATACTTGTTTATCTCATTTCTTTATTTTCGGACAAAGTCAGAAATTGATCAGTGATGATATCCTTTTGGTTTTGAGTCATAGGATGAATGAGATAACCAAAAGTGATAGACTGAGATCCTTGATGATAAATCAGTTATGTTTCATTTAGATGTAGATCTGTGATGAGTTGCGGGTTCAACAAAAATCTATTGAAAGATTGAAATAAGCGTGAACCCTTTCTGAGATTGATTCTTGATGATGTTAGATTGAGACATGTTTTGTTGGAAGTTGATATGTTGATGATGGTTAAGTCATGGACCGAGGATAGTTAGCTTGAGGTCGTGACTTGTAGTTGTGGTTTAAGATATATTATGGTCGTGGTCATGTGCATTCTCTTCATCTCCCTTTCTGTATTTGATGTAAATATAAGCCAAATCGCTAGTAAAAAATCACTCAAGTCTCTAGCATTGTAGAGTCAAGTCGCTACCCGTTTTTCACAAAGCAAGTTTCTAGCCAAATTTTCCAAACCAAGTAGCTACGACTTGTTAAATAACAAGTCGCTAGGTCAAGATTTGTAGCTAGCGTGTTATGTCAAGTCGCTATTGACTTGAGTTGACTAAATAGTCAACTCGCTACATATCTCAACTCGCTACCATGAGTAAATACTCATGGCAAGTCGCTAGCACATATACAAGTCGCTATACCTTTTGATTCAAGTCAAGTCGCTAACAAATTCAGTGAATCGACGTAATACGACAAGTCGCTAGAAAGACTGTATGACTAGCAACAACAGACCCAGAAAACTGCATTCTTTTTACCCGTTTTTGACCATTAAAAAGGTAACCATTAGACCACAGATACACACGGATTTGGTACCCAAAGACTCAGATAAAGGTGAGACAAAACTAATACAAAAACTGTTTGGACAAAATCTTTTTGACCAAAAAGAGATGCACGCCAAGTTGCTAATAAGAATGTCAAAGACAGCAGTTTACAAAAACTTTAATAAACCATTTATAAAGGCATTTTAAAACAGTTTAACAAACCATTAAAGACCGATTCAAGAAAGAACAACATCAAACATAACCCAACCAAATCAAACCGTGACAACCATACACAAACCGCATCTAAGAAACACATTAAACACCGTACGAATCATCAAAAACAACACAACCTAGGCTCTGATGCCAATTGTAGGATCGTTATTTTATTGTGTTGATGATTCGGGTGGTCTTGGATGATCAAAATACATGTTAGCCATTAGAGAGAGAAGTAGAGAGTTGGGTGTTTTCTTGCTAGAGACTTGGTATACAAAAGTATGGAATGTTAGATTGAAAAGCACCACCCCTTCCATGAATGGAAGGGGTATTTATAGTTATAGAATACACGACCTCCTAACGGCCTGTAGATCAAGTATACAGTGGGTAAAGACCCGTCCTTCCTCCACGGTGTTGCACTAAGCTATACTACGCTACGAACTACTAAATAACGTAACTAATGACAAGTCTACGAGCTAACTTAAGCTAGATAACATTTGGGGTGACCGACTCTTCACTATGGAATTTTCTAATTCCTAACAGGAGCGATGGTCGTGTCCAATAGATTCTTTACACCCTCATTCTTAAAGCTTTCCATAGAAGGGATTTAGAACTTTATAAACTTGAAGCCTACCACAAGTGGTTAGGAAACAACCTCAAATACCCTCATTTTTGAGTGAAAACAGCAATACAGATTGATGAGTGGTTTAACGAGAAAGCTACAAACATGGTAACTGAGGTGGGAAGTGCAGAAAGCAGAGGGCCAAATGATGATTCCATTTACAGGTCTATGTTCCAACTCCATGTATCGGATAACCAAAAGAATCATGCTTTCCTACCAAGACAACAATGACCACGTTAGCCAAGAGGCTCTATTTGCTCAATTATCATCAATGATATCTGACATAGTGGTTGTTGTCTTTTAGCCACTTCTTATATTGTAATGCCTTAATGCTTCTTCATATATGCATTCAAGTGTCACCGAAAATCAGAATTCTACAATTTCCCATTCATTTTTTTTAGTCTTTGATTTTGCTTATTTTTTGAACAAAATGCAGGATTGCAAGATGAGGAATTTGTCATTGTCCAGCCAAAGTTTTGATTTATTGTATCGTTACAGACCCGAGCTTCATACAGGTTTATAAAACCCTCATTAAGGTAACAAAAGATATTCCAAATGCGAAAGTTAAAATAACAACTTTTTTTACCTCTGTAATGGTACATAAATATAAATATATAGAGACATTCAACACCATTAATCAAGCACAACCTGTTTGTTATACTCCTGGCCCGAAATAGCAAGTTCCATAACACCCTCAGGGTTCATATTACCTATGCCTTCCATAAATAATGTCATCAAATTCTTGGAAAACCCGCTAACAAGCGCCACCCCATTCTCCTTCCCGGCCACTGGTGTTGCCCGTGAATCCCTCAAATTACAAAACACAATCTCTAGCACTGCTCCTCCATACCCTTTCTCAGAAAATTTCCTCTTGATCTCTTGATAATCAGTCTCTCATGGATTACTTGATGCTTCATCAAACTCCATGTCACTAAACACAAAACACCCTCTTAATCATTTCATCTTCACTCAACCCACTTGCTGATGCAACTTCAAGTATCAAATCAAATACCTTTTATAAATTGGTATTCATCCCCCATTCCATTCTTTTAATGAATTTAGTCTTTGATTTTAGGGTAACATTATGTGGTGGAATGCCATTTGGTGCTTTGATTGGTTTGGTTGGAGTTTAGAAGCTAGGGATATTCAATCGAGCAAGGCTTTTGACATTGCGCATTCTATTTCTGGTGATCTTAAGGGTACCCCTGTCAAGTTTCAGCCTGATGTAGTTCCTGGAAGAGCAGAGGACATTGGAATATTGGAACGAGACGGTGAGGTCTGAAATTTCAAAATAACTATATGAACTATATACGTAAAAGAAGAAATCTTGCTTAGCAGATGTATTTTTGTGTAAAACTACCCAACTTTATATGAAGAGGTGTTTGGGACTGCTTATTTCAGGTGCTTATCTGCTTGAATGGCAAAATTTTTACCCATGCGTGATTACGAGCACAGACTGCAATAGATGAATGTAAGCAGTTCTTTCTTAAGTTGATTCTAATCATTTTTTAAGTTGGTGCTAATTTGCTAAACCTTGTGTAGGAGACCAGGGAAATAACCCTGAAAAGAATCCCCGTGTCGTATCAGATAACCTATCAAGTTGCTTATAAATAGGTTAATTTATGTAATTTATCTCTACGGGTCATATGGGTAAAACGGGTCAAAAGTAAGACATCAGTGAGATTGTTATTTCACAAGTGGTAATCACGAAACCCATTATTTCACAAAGACAACAGGGACCATTAATGTTATTAATGACTGTTGTACGGTGTTGTCTTTGTAGTGTATATGTCAACTCTAAAAGTTTGGCACTTTAGCCTTGGTGTTATTCAGGACAGTGATCAAAATTATTGCGACGATGCCATGCAAACAACAACAAATCCTAAATTATCTTATGTGAATTTAGCTTTTTTAATGTGAGTTCTGTTTATACATGGTTAACCATCATATCGCAGATGCACGATAAGGAGGTGGACATAATTATGGGCCCAAAACCGGCATGGGAGAGGAGGTAACAAATACTTTCTCATGCTACATTCTTTCATGGGATTTTCCTTGTCTTTTTAGAGCCATATTGCATTTTAAGTTGAGAAATTATACAACATTATCATATTACCACCGGAAGAGATACCGTGATGATGACTGTCGTGGAAACGATGACCTTCGTGGCTACAATGAAAAACGTGGCTATGATGACCGTCGTGATCCAGATGAACGTGGTGGTCCAGATGAACGTTATGGCCCAGATATGACCAAGAGGAATACTGATCATGAATCTCGAAAAGACTGTGATCATGACTACAGACAGGTAGTCCTTTCTCAATTGTTATACGAATTTTGGTTAATTTTTTTCGTTATAAAAACATAAATCTTCACTTTAGATAATACAGTCTGAAGTTTTTCTATCTTTTGTGTCCTAATACGGCGTATGCTTATTAATCAGGAGAAAAATCCGCATGAGGAAGATGATCGAAAACGACAAAAATAAGTTCAAAATGTATCAGGATTTTTTCTTTGTGTAGAATATTGTTGTTAAGATTTATTTTTTATTCAAGGGTATTTGAGGTTGGTGCCAATCTGATTAGGAGGTGTTTGGGGTTGCGTAGATCAGACAAATGAGCTGCACCTCAATGGAAATTATACATTATTAAGTTTTGGATCTATATATTTGGAAGTCTTTTAAAGCAACATTAACCGCTAATCATGCATGATTTAGTAGATATTCACACAAGAAGTCTGCTTACATAATAATGAAGAACTAAACCCAAAAATTGAATTCTCTACATCAAACAGCAGAAAGTTATCCTTAAACTAATGTGTCCCGATAATGATTGCATGTTCACTTTTAGAATAGTTTTGTTGCTACCAGTAAGAAAGTGAATTTAGACCAAAAATCACAATCACTTACCCCAAAGACTATAAACTTATGATCTAGACTTCAGACGGTCAGTTTCAAATTGATATTCAAAACACACCTTACTATACCATTTAATCATTTATTGATAGTCTTCGTGACAGTTATGTTTATTTTGTTACAGGTTTTGATTTTAATTGAAAAGCTTCATTCCGTGACATCACAGTTTGATCAACTTAGAGCTGTACGCTTTCACGAGGCTATTATTCGAGCAATGCCTAGAAGAAAACCAAACGAGCTCTTGAGAAAACTTCTACTGATATATCTTACTCTAGCAACAGTCTTGAGTCAAGGGAACCAACGAATTTAGAGACCAGAGATGATGGTGAAATCCTAGCCGAACCCATGAAAGTTCAGCAACAACTTTTAGTTGATGAAACACGTGCTCTTCAAGTATTTCCTAATCACTATTGTTTTTTTCAACCCTTTATGTTATAAATCTATTGATTTGGATTATGTTGTATATCTAACAGGTTATAAGGGGAGAATTACTATAATGAGCTGACATAGAATTGGGCTAAATATGTCAAACAGGTTGAAAGTCTCCCGATTATAAGGCTTAAATCCTGCTAAGTTTTAAGACCTGAATTGCTCTATTTAGTCTGGCTGTGTTTCATGAACTTGGAAAATGTATGGATAATCATAAAGAACTTTTGTATATTACAGGCGGGACAAAGATGATATATGGTGTAAGACTTAGCTCAAGAAGTAGAATAGGAGACTCAAGAACAAGCCTCTATTGATTCATGAAATATTTCTGGGTGTGTTAAACAGGTTGTTCTAATGAACAGAAAAGGAAATAATATATATGTTGAGAGTTCCTTCCTAGCTGAGTATATATATGTATATGAAGATAGAACATTTTAAGTGATCATTTGAAATTATAAACTAAGACTTACACCATATATACTTATATATGAGTGCGGATCATTTAAAGTTGAAACAATGTATGGATACTTTTTCTTATAGAATTCACAAGTCGTGACGCCCCTTGGGGCTTATGGCTAGTTTATATATATATATATATATATATATATATATATATATATATATATATATATCATCACCGGCATCACTCGAAAACTGTTTGTCAAAAAGACGAAAACACTGAAAGTAAAGATTAGCGGAATCGTACACGCATCTGGAAAAAGGTGAAATCAGAACTCCAACAGGAGAAAAACGGCAGGAACGCCAACAAAATAAACAAGGGTCTAGACATCCCTACCGGAACGAATGAAGATCCTAATCCTATAACCTTTAATAAAGACTCAAGCTAAACACAAAGTAAGGAGGAGAATAACCAAAAACAATAAATAGATCCAACTATCGAAGAAGACTCAGGAAGCAAGGACAAACGTTGAAAAAGCGCCCTGTTACCTAAAAAACAATCGGATTACGAAAGATCATGCGAAAAGAAGCCAGAATAAAGGTTGGAACACATTACGGGCATTTGTGGGAAAACCTTACGGAAGTCATCCCCAGAGGATAAAAGGAACAAAAATCTGCCTAAAAAAGAATTAACTTCGGAGGAGGCAATACTCCAAAGGAAAAACGCAAATTTCGCGACAGACACGACATAAAAACCATAATGTGGGAAACAACAAAACTAAGGAAAGGATACGGCCTCGGAATGGAAAGCCTGCGACAACAACCAAGTAAGGGCAGAAGCAAAAGGATAAGCCTTATCCAAAGACTCAGAAAGGAGAGAAAATCTGCAAGTACATATTCGCGTTCCTTCCTAAGAAATATTGTGTCAAATCTAGTAGTAACAACATACGCCCAGGCTACGAGCCTAGGCACATGCCTACCCACAAAAAATGAAAATTAATGCTAACGCGTGAAAAAACAGTAAAATCCTCGCTATAAATACGCGAGGTAAAGAAAGTGGAAAGGGCAGAAAAAGTAAAAAGGAATTACTCCTTTCTTCAACAAAAAAGCTTGGCACATAAAATCAGGCAGCAAAAAATCTTTAAAGAAGTTGAAGATGTTATTCAGAAGAAGAACACGATGGTATACGGTAGGGAAAGTACACAACCGGCTATCAGCAACAGCACGTGGCCAACGCACAGTCGTTCCTAAAAAACCCGTACATAACATGAACCTTTACCCCCCAAAAGAGAAAGATAAGAACAAAAACAGATGTTGCGGCAACCAAAACACGTTCTTAAATGACTGCTAATAACAGTTAGTCGTTCTAAAATGATGACTAATAACCCACCTCCGAGCACACTCACAACATTCCTTCACCCAAAACCCGTGTCCATTGAAGTTTGTGTGAGCCTGCCTACACCATATGGCATACCAAAGGTGGGAGTTTAAAACAATTAGACTCTCATTAGCCCTTTGAGATTTTGGTAGTGCAGGCAGTTCCTTCCCAACTTCGGCATTTATGAGCAGAAGAAGGAACTATATTACGGGAACTGGGTCGAAAGGAGTAATAGAATGTGCAAAGAGTTTGGTCCCTAGGGAAGGACAACAAAGGAAGTTAGGGACGACGCAATGCGTAAAACGGCCCTTAATTAACAAGAAGCTTCCCTAGGAATGACAAACAACAGAGGATGAAAACTATACCTTCATTCCTCTGTTGATACAGCCCGGCCCCTAAACAAGCGTACGTCTACCAATCCAGGCAGATCAGGTTGGAAAAACTGGGTTTAGGGTACTAATGATCAGCTTGCGGGTGCCGGGATAAAACAAAGGTTGCGCGGTGGAAAAGCAACCTCACTAAAAGCCCTTCCACTACCGCACAGCGGGGCAGATTCAGACAGGAAACCTCTTGAAAGGCCTATCGAACTTGTTGTATACCCTACAACATTATAAACCCGCTGCTGAAAAGAACAGCACGCAAGGGGAGCATCACGGCCTTTCAAGAGACAATTGCAAGCCCCACGAACTTCCCAGGGAACCCCGTAGGGAGAATGCAGCTGCCTCATGAGGAAGCAGGCGACCAGAACTCTTTCAAGAAATGGATAGCAGACAATAGGGAGGATTCGGAACTCAGAAGAGAAAGGAAAAATACCCGCACCGGGAAAGCCAGCGGATAATGACAACGTCAGCAAAAGCACATCCAGCCAGAACAATTCTTCAAGAAAGAAAAGTACAACTATTATATATAAGACAACTCGTCACGGACAACCATTAAAGGAAACTTCCGTAGGAAAGAACCAAAACATAATTGCAGAAGCACTTCTCCAATAAAGATGTCCGCCATCAACAAAGTTCCGGAAAGAACACAGCTTCACCAGTTATAATGTAAGATATAGGATTTCACAAACACATCAAACCAAATCCATATGGGGCGTATACAATGTTTTAGAGAGAGAAAGTTCTAGAGAGAGAAAGGGAAGAGAGTTGGGAACTATGTGAAACGAATAAAAATGGTATTGAAGCTCCAATCCTCTACCTTGCAAGGTAGAGGGTATTTATAGTATCTTACAATAAACGCCTCTTACGGGCTGTGGATCAGGCATACAGTGGGTAAAGACCCGTCCGTCCTCCACGGTATTACTTAACTAACTACTTGCTAACATTAAATAACTACGACTACGAGCTTTCTAATGATTACATATACTTGAGGTGACCGACACTTTAATGACTGAATTTTCTGATTCTTAACAATCTCCCCCTAAGGGAGGTCACCTCAATTTACACAGAATACGAACAGATATTACATTAAGATTGTTCTTGAATTCTTGTTTAAGTTCTTTGCTCAGTAGCTCGTAGTCTTTGATTCTTCATGTTCCGCATGTTTGGATAATTCAAGTGGAGGTCTTTAACTGATCCACGTGATGATGAGTTTTGAGCCAGCTTTGAGATCATCAGCTTGCATAAATTTCTGACTCTTCCATTGTGGTGTTGACATTATGTGACGTTGTGACAGTGGACCGACATGCTCACATTCTGGATCATGATTTCTTCTTATCAAAGTAGTGGAAGCTTTAGATGATTCATGATATTTGCAGCATGTAGCGTAAGCATGGAGTGAGAACATCGAGTCATTGA
Source organism: Chrysanthemum makinoi (assembly GCA_910596185.1). Taxonomy (NCBI): domain Eukaryota; kingdom Viridiplantae; phylum Streptophyta; class Magnoliopsida; order Asterales; family Asteraceae; genus Chrysanthemum; species Chrysanthemum makinoi. Next base: position 26,109,291 of record OU343224.1, on the reverse strand, counting down.
TGCACTAATCATGATTTCTTTTGAAATGAATGTGATGTGTGAGCATGCGGCTATGTATTGACCTCTCCATTCGACGCAGTTGCAAGCGTCGGGTGTACCGCATACAACAGTTAGCAATAAAGCATACGAATGTGTCTTTGATCACTTTCGTTGAATTGAGGTACACGCCCACGTTCCCTCTGCTCAAGACAAGTACCGCTGTGATCGTATAATTCGAAGAATCTCCTTGACAGGGTTTTGCATGCTTCTAGCTGTTCTCAAACCGGAACGCCTCAAAGAAGACAACACGGAGTGAGTGAACCAGCGAATTTGAGATTCACCGATTGATGAAAAGAGATTTGAAAACAATCGAGTATCGCTAAAAAAAGTGTTTTTGCAATACAACGAAAGTTTTAAAGAAAATCAATTATCAATCATAAACACCTTTTATTTTTGAAATATTAATACACAGTCGATGTGCTAGAGAAAAGAGTTTTAAGCACAACGACCGGTTTTTCAAAGGAATCCGTCAATCCATAACTCGAACGTGATTGATTCAAAATTTGAATCGCTCCATTGTTACTGTTCAGTTGTCACATGGTTGATCTATTGGATAGATCTCAAATGCCACCTACCAAGAGCTTGTTTGATGTTGGCTCTAGAAGGCTTTCCATCTTCATTGTGAATATGTTTGCATATCACTCAGATGATCTGGCAATACCACAAGGATAATGCGTAGGATTCTAAAAGTATGTTCTCTCTTTCCACATTGTGTAAAACAGAGAGTCTTCATTGATGGTGTCCTTAATGAGATTTATTGATGATCTCGTGGCTCTAGACTCAATTGTGCACATTTGGTTCCTATGCCGGAGACTAGGGAGAGGGTCTCCTTCTTCAATATCAACCGTCTCTAAGAGAAAGGCGATAGATAATGTCGGTTCCCCGTGAGAATGAAACAAGCCCTTTTAAGAGGAACTTGAGTAGCTTGGGAAGTTGTAGTGCAGTGCGTCACTGGGTCCATGACGTCTTGTTTTCAATACCGGCGTTACCTTGGTAACCACCAGTAGCATACGTATTGAACCCGGTTTCTGCCCTAAGGTTGAATTATTTGAGGGCTATTTCTTTTCACCCTTTTCACATTCAATTCTTTTTCATTCTTCAACCCCTTCAGTGCTTACCAAGACTTCATAACTAGAACCTTGTTGGGTTTATTCCAGTTCTAGCTCTTTCTCAGTCGGCACTCTTCCCATATCTCACTTTTCTTCTTTTTTCATCATACCTAAGAACTCTACACTATCTAGTGGATTGTCCCTGGGTTGATCCCTCCGGCTCTGGAAGGATCGTGGGAATGAATACCTAACCTAATCATCCTTATAACACCATGCATAAAGTAAATTGGTCGGTCTTTTTGGTATGGTCCATCAGTCATTAGAACCAATTGAAAACCATTTGAAAAACAATCCAAGAACTTGTGATACATGATCAAAACATTTTGTACCTGAATCCTTTTTTTGATATTTTAGAAAACGGCTCCCCCTCAACATGTGCATCATATGTTCGAAAGCATTTTGGCACATGGAGGCAAGAGGAAGAATTCACTTCTTTGATAAATATTTTCTAAAAATCTCGACATTACTTTCCCGATCAAAATCAGTGTTTCAAATACAGTTAAAGAAATTTTGGGAAAGAATGTGGTTTTCAATAAAAATTGCCCCCCCTCAATATGTGCATCGAGATTTGAAAGAGTTTTGCACATATTAGGAAAACCGCACTTTGGAACAAATTAATCATGTTTCAATCCTTTTTGGTTTAAAATAGATGCTCCCCCTTAACATGTGCATGGAAAATTTGAAATCGTTTGGCACATGAATGGAGGAGAGATTGCTAAACACTTATAAAACCAATTATCGAGTAATCAGTTTAAATCCAATTTAAATCACAAATTATCCCCCGATCACAATCATCAAATCATTTAAGATTAGTGATCTTTATAGATTTTAATTGTTTTTTGAAAGCTTTTGAGAAGAATTTTGACTTGCTTATGAAAACATTTAACCGATAAGGATCAAATCTGAGACTTTAAACTCCACGGATTAAACATGCTTTGATTATCTAATGAAACATAACAATAGCCAAGGTCTTAAACCACTTGTATAAAACATTGTTAATTTTAATTATCCAAAAGTAGACCTTGCTCTTTTACGTGCCAATTGTTTGAAAAATCACCTTTTTGATTGAATTGAAATCATTCTCCCCCTCAATCAATGACATGAGTTGTTGATTGAGTGTTAGATATTTTGACTAAGATAAGCCCAGATGATTTTCAAAAATGTAGTCCGAGGTATTTTCAAAGCAATTTTGTTTTCATTAGATGACAAATATTTTTCAGAAGAATCATTAGACGGAAAAATATTTGGAAAGAAAACATTTGTCTTTTTGGTGACAAATATTTGTTTTACGAATCAGAGCATGAGATTTGTAAAATAAGATTAAGCATGGCTCTGTTCTTACCTTTTAAAACGGGTTACTGCCTGAAATGACAATAAACCACCATTTATCTCCGCCTCATTTTTTTTAAAGCAAATTATGTACATTCGAAGAACATCTAAAAACCCGTGACATTCTTTGAATGTCAACACAAAGTCCGTAGATCATATCGAATAAGAAAAGACATGACAAAATAACAATATTTTTGCGATTTTTCAATATTTTCTAATTTTTATGGATTTTGAAACTTTTATATTTTTATATTTTCTTTTTGTGGGTTTTGAAGTTTTGTATTTTGCTTTTTGAATAAATATATACAAGAGATAGATGAAGAAACACCTTTACTCCTCGTCTTCCTCTTGAAGACGTTTGAGTGTTTCCGGTTGTAGGCTCTTTAGACCAAGTCGTGGAAGGATAAACTCAAAACGTTCTCTAGGAAGAGCTTTGGTGAAGATGTCTGCTAACTGGTATACAGACCTCACAAAATAGAGTTCTACCACACCTTTTTCTAGTTGTTCTCGAATGAAATGATGTCGAATGTCAATGTGCTTTGCTCTTGAATGTTGAACGTTGTTGCAAGAGAGAGCAATGGAACTTTTGTTATCACAATACATAGGGATTTTGTTGAATACAAAGCCATAGTCAGATAATTGGGATCTCATCCATAGGATTTGAGCACAACAAGATGACATGGCTATGTATTCAGCCTCTGTAGAGGATATAGAAGTGCTCATTTGTTTCTTTGAAGACCAGCTCACACCCTGCATGGTCTGCATCTGCATATGCTGTTAGTGACATACCGGTGTCCTTCGGGTACCAAAGACCCATGTTGATGGTTCCTTGGAGATACCGAAAGACCCGTTTAACCGCTTCCAGGTGCCTTTTGGTAGGCTTAGCCTGGTATCTAGCACACATGCATACATCGAACAGAATATCAGGTCTACTGGCTGTGAGGTACATCAGGGATCTAATCATATTTCGATATTTCGTTTGATCTACCATGATCCCTGAGAGGTCCTCATCCAGTTTGGTACGTTCCACCATGGGAGTGTCAACGGTGTCACAAGTGTCAAATCCAAATTTCTTTAAAATTTCATTTGCATATTTAGATTGATTAATAAAAATGCCTCCGGGACTTTGTGAAATTTGTAATCCCAAGAAAAATGACATTTGTCCCATCATTGACATTTGAAATTTGGAGCCCATCTCCTTAGAAAAACGGTCACATTCATTGGGGTCAGTCGAGGCAAAGATAATATCATCAACATAGATTTGAACGTGAATTAAATGTTTGCCTGACTTCCTAGTGAACAATGTCGGATCTCTTGCTCCTTTGTGAATCCGTAGATAGAAGAAAATTTGATAGCGTATCATACCATGCCCTTGGAGCTTGCTTCAAACTGTAAAGAGCCTTCTTTAAGCGATAGACATGAGTAGGATGCTCTTGATTCACAAAACCTTCAGGTTGGATGACGTATACAACTTCTTTAAGATCTCCGTTAAGGAAAGCCATCTTTACATCCATCTGATAGACTACCATGTTCTTACTTGTAGCATTAGCCAAGAAGATTCTGATTGCCTCGATACGAGCAACTGGAGCAAATGATTCTTCAAAGTCAATACCCTCCTCTTGACGGTATCCTTTTGCAACCAATCGAGCCTTGTTCTTTAATACATCACCATGCTCATAAAGTTTTACTTTGAAGATCCACTTTAGAGCAATAGTCATAGCACAATCAGGAGCAAGTACTAATTCCCATACATCTAGTTGATCAAACTCATGAATTTCTTCTTGCATGGCATTGAACCAGCTGTCTTCATTCATGGCAGTTTTAACATCTTTTGGTTCGACTTTGGATAGTACAGAGTTGAAGAAGCACCATAAGGCATCAGTTGCAAGTTGTTTGCGAGTGGATACTGGACGAGAGGGATTTCCAATGATGTTGTCCAATGGATGATCATGTGTCCATTTTCTAAAGTGTTCATGTTGTTGTTGTAGAGGAACTGAAGTAGCAGAGTCGATTTCTCCTGATGAAGATGGTTCTGATGATGATTCAAGAGCAAATATGTTTTCAAAGGGGCCATCTTTAGGAGTTGCAAAGGGATTATCTCCATCAAAGGAGCCAGACACAATTCCATGATGTACACTCGATGATTGATGATTTGTTAATGAGACAGGGTGATCAGCAGCAGGCACTTCTTGACTTAATGACATAGAAACTGAAGGGTTAACTTCATTGACAGGGATAGGAGCATCCTCTGTTGATGGAATTGACAGATCATTAGCAATTGGCTCATAGTGTTCATCAACCATTGGATCAAACAATTTCTTCAAATCATCTTCTGAAGGAGGTACATAAGGAGTTGCTGGCGAAGAATCGTGTACAAGAGTAGAACTGATGGGACTACTTGATGAAGATTGTGATGCGGGTCCGAACGGGTTGTCCCGGAGCCATATGACCGGTCAGCTCATCGAACGTAACGTGAATTGTTTCCATGATATTTCGGGTTCTTTTGTTGTAGATTCGGTATCCTTTTCTGCTTGGTGCATATCCTACAAATACTCCAATGTCCTCTTTAGCTTTAAGTTTTCCTAAGTCTTGACCCTCATTAGTTGGATAACACAATGCACCAAACACACGAAGGAATGAAAGATTAGGTTTTCGATTGTGGACAAGTTCATATGGAGTTTTTCCATGAGAAGTGTGAATTAGGGATCGATTTTGAGTGTAGTATGCAATGGCAATGGCTTCAGCCCAGAGAAACATTGGAACCTTTGAGTAAATCAGCATTGTTCTTGCGGCTTCCACAAGAGTTCGATTTCGTCTTTCAACTACACCGTTATGTTGAGGAGTTCGTGGAACACTTCTTTGATGACTGATTCCAACACTTTCATAAAACTCACTAAGTTCTTTGTTAACAAAGTCAGTTCCATTGTCTGTTCGGATGATTCTGACAGTTTTGTTAAGTCGAACCTGTAGCTGTTTGATAAGTTTGATGATGATATCCGGAGTTTCATCCTTTGTCCTTAAGAACTTAACCCAAGTAAATCGAGAGTAATCATCAACCACAACTAACACATATTTCTTCTCGTAAATATTCTGCACTCTCATGGGTCCACATAAATCTATATGAATGGTATGAAGAACTTCCATAACTGAGTTTGTAGGTTTAGGTTTGTGGGCATACTTCTTGCTTTTTCCCAATTGGCATGCTGAACAAAGATGATCCTTTTCATACTTTAGTCTAGGTATGCCTATTACTAAGTCCTTTCTAGAAAGATAATTTATGGTGCCAAAGTTCAAGTGATTGAGACGACGATGCCATAACCATGACTTTGTTTTTGAAGCCTTTGACAACAAGCAAATTGGAGAAGACTTCATCATATCTTCGATAGAGATGGTGTATAGGTATGAACCACGTGTTCCTCTTAACAGTTCTGCGCCATCAAGTTCTCTAACGAAACAAGTATGTTTTCTGAAGGCCACGTCTAGATCAGAATCACAGAATTGACCGACAGAGAATAAGTTATGACCAAGACCTTCAACGTAATATACCCTAGAGATTACACTATCACCTACAACATAGTCTCCATAACCCATAAGTGCACCGAAATGATCATTCCCGAATCTAACAGTCCCGATGAATTTACTCACGAAGTTCATGAGTCGTTAAACAAGAAACTCTCCTTGACTATCTTAACCAACCCAGATGTAGACAATTTGAAGTGACCACTAATGAAGCAAACCCGATATACCAAACTTGAACCTGAAGTTGAATTCCCCGCATTTGTATCTTATGCTTGCACTAATGTTGGAAGAACGGTGTAGAGAATTCATGCTTCATGAACATTTCTAAGTACTCAATACCCAATGAAAGTATGAGACATTAACACCTCTTGCGATTTATCCACACCGTCATCTATGTGTAACACTGAGTAAAACAACGTAACTCCTAATAGTGATAGTTAACCAGGTCTTCAACCATCCACCCCGACTGCTGGTAACTAGATAAACTAAGTCTTCAACTCAAATTCTTAAGCTCGAGCAAGTTATAAAATAAGAACACGCCTTTGTGAAAATCAACTTCAATCTCAAATAAGTGATAAATGATTAACTTCGAAGTAATCAACTTGTGTCAAATGTCCAACATGTGAATAAACATACAATCGGATGTATATTGACCCACTGAATGAACCGGAACAAATGATTCCTCAACATCAATGCATTCTTCCTAAAGGTATACATGTTGAGACTGATATGGAAGATTCACCAATAATGTCTTTGAGCGGATGAGGAAGTCATTTTCCTTAATGTTCATGAGGTTGATTTATAGCGTGCACAATGAGAGGAACAATAATCCGTGAAGATTTGGCAAAGGAATACCAAAGAGCGGATTATTATTCAATAGTGCAACTACAATATCATGATAGTCAATATCAACGCCTTGTGAAATAACTGGAGATAAGGTTGTCTTGAGAATTCCGAGAAGTACTTCTTTGATGGTGAACCAGTTGAGTCAGTAGGAACCGGAGCATGAACTTTAGAAACTGGATGATCAACATTCGTTGGCGGTTGGAAGTACTCATCAAACATATCTTGAAACAATGAATCCCAAACAATGAATCCCAGTTATCCTTAGTAAGTGAAGCATTAGGCATTGAAGGAGATTCATATGACCATAAATCAAGCATCCATCAACATGTAGTATATGCACTCTTCTCCCCCTCAAAAATTGCATCCAAAGTTGAATAAGAATAAACACCAATGAACGTAGATCCACTTGAGGGTTGAAAGAGCGTGGAAAAACATGAAGCTTGTTGATGAAGAATGTCGATGAGAATGGTCATAAATATTAATATTTCTTCTTCTTTTGAAGATAAAGTGCAGTGAAGCGTACACCTTTCTTTTCTTTGAGGAACGGGGCCTGAAGTGTTATCTGCAGACGCCATAATGATGAAGTACGAGGCCTGAACTGATGTGAACAGACGTCATCGCCGAATGAATATCAATATTGAGTTACTTGAACCCGTGAGTTATGAGATATCAATCTATTTGTAATCCATACTTTAAGCCAGTCCATGTAGTGAAGGATCGAAGTATCTACAACTGAGTAAGGACTACCTGCACTAATATTACAAACTTGATTGCATATATTTTGGTTAGTGACATTAGTATCCAAACCCTTTGGGGTTTCACAGTCAACCTTGATTTTGTCATCGGTAAACAGCTTTCCGGTAGGAATCCACCTAAGTCCAACATCCTTAAACATTCTACCAGACGGTATCCACTTATGGCAAGGTCTAGGATTGTTAAGCTTCTAAAGCATAGTGGAAGACCTATCGTTATTCCTAGTTTCCAAAGATTTAGCAGTTGGTATCCATCTAAGCGAAGTTTTTGTTTGTTTTGCTTCATAGACTTAGATCCTAGACTTAACAGATTGAACCTTCTCATGAGCATTTACATTCTTTAGGGATTTTAAAAAACAATTATCATGATTTGCCTTAAAGATGCATTTCAGACAATTTGAGCAAACAGCTTGTTTGGATTCAGAAGATGATCTAGAGTTCTTAGAGTGATCTACTATGGGAATAGATTTATTCGAAACGCAACTACGCTTAGATTCAAGCCAATCCCTAGTCTTTAGTTGAGTGTTCCTAGGTAATGGTTTAAAACTACTAGCAGTGCCTTGAAATCTCGTAGAATTCGTCACCCTAGTTCTTGCACCTAAAATTCCATCTTTTCAAATCTGTGCCTTTTTCCTAGCTTCTTCTAGATAATAGTTCTTCCACAAGTCATTCATATCATATGAATTATGGGTTTTAATGCTTGGTTTTGACACTGTTTTCGAACTAATCCTAGAGGTGCTGGGAGTAGAAGTGGCTACTTGTTGAGGGTTAGCGGAGCTAGAAGCATTATACTTAGGTAACTTAGGTGAAGTGACTGGTTTTGTCAAAACTTGTATCGCATCAACTTGGGAGGCAAGCCTTGTCTTTAGAGATTTTGTTCTTTCAGATATAAATGCAGTAGGCTGCCTAACAATGGACCGGTCTCTAGTGGGATGAGAAACTGGTTTCCCCAAGGTTGATGGTTTTGTAAACTTAGTATTCACACTTTTCCCTACGGTTTTTCTAAGCTCATTCTTTAAGGCAACAATAGCGAAACTCTTTTCCTGAAGTTGAGCTTTGAGTTCATCAATTTTTGCCATCAAAGAGTTTGTTTGTTCTATTGACTTAGTTCTAGCTTCTTTGACAGAGTCACTTAGTTCTATATGATGCTTTCTCAAATACTCATTTTCCTTTAGTAATTTGGCCACACAAACTGCTAATTCATCATTTCTCATTTGAATATCATCAATAGCATTAACATCAGAATTACTTGTAACCAAATTACTTTTCACATGCATACCAGAAATATGTTTCTTCAGATTGTAAATAGTTGAGTCTTTGTCTTGAAGCTGAGCTTTCAAAGTGTTAATTTCAAAAAGTTCATGGAATTTAGGAAGTTCCGGATTTTTACATGGTTTGTTAAGTTGTAAACTTTCTTCTTTACTCTGTATCGCAATTTCAAGTGAAATGCAATGTTTTTCAAGATTTGAGAATTTGTTTGAAAGTTCATCAAAAGCGTTTTTATCAACCATATCTTTTGTTTTGAAACACTTAATCTCAGACTCAGCCTCAGTTACAAAACATTTATCAAAGTCATGTTCAGCATCATGATAAGTTTGTTTAAGTATTTTATCAGATGCACTATGTTCAACAGTTAAGGGTACCTCAATTTCTGGTCGATAACCTTTGCATCCACATCATGTGTAACAAGAGTCACTAGACCGCTGGCTGTGTCAAGCTTATCTATCGCTGAGCCTCTGTATTCAGTGTCAACTGATCCATCATCTGGTGCTTTACCCGACTCAACACTACAATCTTTTGATTTTGCCCGACATTCATTCCCATTTCTGATTTCTGCATCAACTTCTAGTGTGTTAGGAGTAACGAGCAAATTGGTTTCAGATAATTTGTTGTCTCTGACATTTTGCATTCAGCAACAACCGATTCTTCAACAGATACATTACCCAACTTATCACAACTATCTCTCTGCACCGGACATTCATCCACTTTTTCATCTTTCTGTGTAACTTCCTCAATATACTTCTCCACATTATACATAAGTTGAATTAATGTCTCTCTGAACACATTAGCTTCCATCCCAGTGTGATTCTTAAAGCACATTTCAGTTACTGATAATCATAATCAAGTGTATTCCCTTTTGATGAATGACTGAAGTTGTTTTTGATCACATGAAGTGCGACTTTAGAACCGATTCTTGAACCTTTTCCTATTAAGTTGTTGTTCTAATTGTTCCAAGTTCAAGAACAATGTGCCAGTAATCGATGATAATTCTTGACTAAAGAGTGTAATACATGATCGTACAATTCCCATTGTGTATTTGTCATCAATTCTAAGTAACATGAGGTGTGAATGAAGTTGTCGATAAGGTTCAATGAAACTTTCCTTACCCATTTCAAGAGCATTCTGTAACCTTGACTGGTGCATTTCTCTCTTTTTAGATTCTAAACACGGAGATCTCACATCCTCATTGATTGATTCCATCATCTTTAACCGTTCAGTATAGCTAATATTCTCATGGTTGTCTAACAGATCATACGTTTGAGTACTTCTCGAAATCACTGAATCAGGAGTGTAAGACATGATGTTGATGTATACACGGGATTTTACAAGTCTGTGATTTAAACCGAGAAATAGACACTTTCGCGGGATTCTGCTAAAATCAAGACCAAACCGTTAAGCAATGTCCAATGGAATGTGTTAAGATGACTGATGGATTGACACAATGATAGACAATTGTGTGTTAGGGCATATGATTGTTTGTAGGATTAGCAGAGATGTTGTTTGGTTGAGATTTGGATTGGTTAATGCCCGTTTATACGGAGAAATTTAGGTCAAAAAACACAAAAACCTCAATAACTTCTGTTCGGAGCGGATTTAGGCCATGAAGGTTGACCCACATTTCTTTATTCGGCGTGACATTCTCCTCGTTCTCACGGTCGTTTTGATGGGTAGAACGCTGAAAACGGAGTTACGGTTCAAAAGTTATGGCCGTTTAAAGTTTTGTCGGGAAAAAGTCAACTTTTGGTCAAGCCGCTTCAATCAACTCGCATCCAGGACAACTCGCTTCCAAGACAACTCGATTAGATGACAAATCGCTTAGGAAACTTGCTTAGGAAACTCGCTTAGGCTCAACTCGCACTAGATACGTTGAATCTGGACAAGTCGCAGTCAAAACTGTCAACTCGCTTAGGCAACTCGCTTAAGCAACTCACTTAATAGCCAAGTCGCTTTAGAACTCAAGTCGCTTAAAGAATCAACTCGCTTAATAGCCAAGTCGCATAAACCAACTCTCTTCCAATAACAAAGCAACTCGCCTAAGAAATGCAACACCGGCTCAACTCGCTTCGCCGTACACTTTTCAAAAACAACCACTTAATCAATCAAAAACAACCAAACCACAGTGATTCAAGCCTTCCAATTCAAAACCTAAACACATATGATGATCCTAAACATAAAAGTACAATCAAAATTCAAACTTTAACACTAGAAATTGACCAAATGATTCAAACTCTTCTAAACACTTATAAGCCCAAAAACTTTATGAAATCCACCAAAACAAAGAGCATGAAAGATGAGTGATCAAACCATGGCTCTTGATACCAATTGTAAGATATAGGATTTCACAAACACATCAAACCAAATCCATATGGGGCGTATACAATGTTTTAGAGAGAGAAAGTTTTAGAGAGAGAAAGGGAAGAGAGTTGGGAACTATGTGAAACAAAGAAAAATGGTATTGAAGCTCCAATCCTCTACCTTGCAAGGTAGAGGGTATTTATAGTGTCTTACAATAAACGCCCCTACTGCTGGATCGTGCATACTGATGGGTAAAGACGTCCAGTCCTCCACGGTATTACTTAACTAACTACTTGCTAACATTAAATAACTACGACTACGAGCTTTCTAATGATTACATACACTTGAGGTGACCGACACTTTAATGACTGAATTTTCTGATTCCTAACATATAAGACTCAGAATAAAAAGGGTAAGAACGATTAACAATGGAAAAAATGTACTCAAATTTACAATTTTTGTAATTTATTTTGAAATATATCAAATCAATAAAAAAGTGAAGATTAGCTACCTTCATTGTTTCATCTTTCAAATATTTTCATTTTGATTAAGTGCATAAGACGCGCAAGCACAAAATTGGGCACGACCCAAATATGTTAATTCCGAATAACAAAGAGATACAGAATAACCAAAAGGTGAACAACATAGTCACCAATGTACGTAAGAGGTATTGCAAACCCAGTACCGGGAGGATAACCCAAAATTATCCAAAGACTATTAAAAACGTGTATATCCGTATAAACGTTAAAGTAATAGCACGGCACAAGTCTAATAATGGTGTGCACAAAAGACTATTAAAAACGTGCATATCCGTATAACGTTAAAAAAATAGCAACATTCAATGTATGCAGCGGATGCTAAGAATACAGGTATCCGAAAAACAAAAAGATAGTAGCATAGAACATGTAACAAAATTCACACAACCATGGTGAACATTACAAGAAATGGAAATGCTAGACATTGTTCAAAGGACTACAAACATAAAAAGAAAAAAGAGTAAACTAGTTTTGCTCCAAGACGGTCACGCTTAGCTTCTCAAAGTTCGTGCAAAACGGAAGGAACTCACCCTCAGGTGTGGATCCTCCGCTAAAATCAATAATGACGGACTCTCCAACGCCATAATCATCGGTGGGAGAGGACCTGTAGAAACGGCAGAATACTAGCGTAAGGCAAGTACAAGTGGCAACGAAGTACTAGAAGTCAAAGACAACTCGCTAGTTGAAATTCCTTCCGTACCCATAACATTGCGGGCGGACAACGGATCAACTAAAGAATCATAAACAGGAAGACTGCTAAATTGATCAACCCTTCCTTGAACAACTTCCAGCGAGCGAGACAATGAGCTAGTGCCAATAACAATAGTAGTATGCTTGTCGTAAACAGGAACCACAAGCTGTTCAAGGTTAGGCTGTAACCCAACAATCATGGGGGCACTCGCATGCGACCCCTCAACCCAAAGAAGATCCATAATCTCCGCAATACCAGCATCCTTGCTAGATTTAAGAACGGAGAGTAAGGAAAATTCCACATCCGCAAGGGCCTTCACGGCGGTAAGATAGTGAGCTTCCGTGAATAATACCCGTTGCTAGCCTAACTTGCATACCTTTATCGATGGCACGGCTGATAACCTCCGCCATTGTTGCAGAATACTCGGGAGAATTCAAACACTTAAACACAAAGAAGGCTCATACCATTAGTCAACAACAACGCCGTCACGGATAGCAAAGTGAGAAAGCGAGGATAAAATCTTTATCAAGGTGTCGAGCCGATGCACACTAAATCGACAAATGTTGAATCAATCTTTTTCATAACCGCAGCCCACCTTAGGCGTCTTGGGTCTTGGAAAACTCTTCCCCAAAGCATCAAGAGAAGGAACCCGACCGCAAGCTTGGAACATGAGGACTCAAAGCACGTATCTACAAATAAAAATAAAGAGTCAAAACAATGGAAGAATAAGCGAATGGAAGAGTTGGATGAAAATCATACCCGTCCGTAAAGGTTAGCATGTCGAAACTTGAACACGAAGAATCTCAAACCCTCAAAGTAGAGGACTTGGAATCCTTCTCATCAAAAAAGATCTGAGCTCGAAGCTCACGGCGAAGAATAACTCCCAGCCTCTGGAAGAATTTTGACTCTTCAACAAAGCAAGTTCATAAGAAGTAAGCTGCGGACAACTTCAAAGTGAGCATAGCCAACCCTTCAAGACCCGACTTCAAAGAACTTTGGCCCTAAGGATCGAGACCTTCTTATCCCTTTCTTCTAACAGAGATAATAGGCGTTTTCTCTCTACCATATTATACTCCAATCGCATGCGGACTTCGGAACTAAAGCACACCTGTCGTAACGTGTAGCAACATTAAACTCAAAGAAGAAGGTGATCATACCCCATCTCACGAATGGAAGAAAAATAACAATGAGGGTCAAACTCATCTACCATGCCACGACATTCATCAGAATCATCAAGAAGAGAGTTTTTGGCAACGTTCCATTTTGGAACATGAACACTAGACAAAGAGCGGAAATTCAAAAAATCAACAGCGCGGATGTCGTAAAAAATCGTCAAGAGCAGGGTAAACGCCGCTAACAACATCAGAACTGCCAGGAACGGAGGGAGGAACATTTATTTGACTCCTTTCCCTCTCAACAGAAACGGCAGTAGTAATAACAGCGTCCGTCACAACCGGCACCAAAGACCTGCCAAACAACAAACAAAAAATAGGTAAAAGCAAGAGGAATAAAAACATCACGAAAAGATAAAAATCAAGACAACAAACCTGAGGGGGGAACTACCAAGACAATGCAAACTAGAATCAGACTCAATAGACGTCCCAGCTTCGTGAAGGGAAGTGATTGATAATGAATGAGAAGAAGAAGAATGAGTGGGTAAATCATTCAAAGAAAATTCAAGAGAACGCGTACTTTGTGCAAGCAACTTCTGAATAGATTCCGAAGACTTACCACCAATAGAAGTCCTATCGGAATCCACATGGTCACTCCTCAACTTCTTACGAGGATAAACATGATCGGTGCAAACTTTCTTCCTCTTTCTTCGAGAACCTGAAGCCACGTCACAAGCAGACACCAAAAAGGTACCAAGAGTAGTACCAGAAACCAGAAGATATAGCGTTCCAAATACATATACAAATTGAAAAGGTATTTGGCACCGTTCGTACTAATCATTCCAGATAGGAGTGTCAGTAGGGTCGGGTTGACATTGACCAACCCAACCTGATAAGGCTTATCGGGTCGGATTAAATCGGGTTGAAAAAATTAGTCGGGTTGTTTTGACCCGAACCCGATAACCCGATAGTGTTATTGGGTCGGGTTAGGGTTGAAATAATTTTCTTATCGGGTTATCGGGTCAACCCGATAAGACCCGAAAAATGCTATTTATTTCTATTTTCCAATAAAACTTTGTAAGCAATTACTCTCGATTCAGTAGATAGGTGGTAAATTGCATGTTTATAAACTTTAAATATATTTTATACTAGAAAGAATACAATGTATTTGTAAATTATTGATTCTTAGGAAATAAACCAATTATAAGAGTATTTGTAGTATTTAGTAACTCAAATGTATTAGATTTGAGCACCGGGATCGTTCCTAGCGAGAGATGAATGGAATTTTTAACTCACGTCGCGTAATTCGGGATTCGAATGGGAAAAAGGGAATTTTGGATGATTTCTAAACTACGGGGCAAGGGAAAGTAATGGGAAGCAAGTAAAAGTACTAAATCTAAGGTGCAAGCAAGAAATTTAAACTAATTACGCAAATTTACACTAAAACGCAAAATACGAATTATCTAAAACGTATATTAAATGCAAACTACTCTAATTCAACCTCTATAAGTGATCTAATAATTTTCTACAACTAAAAAGATGATTTAAAATTATTGGAAATTTAAAACTAATTTTGAACTTTTAAAATAGATTTAAAATGATAAAAATTATGAAAACTTATGAGAAAATTACAAAACTATTTTTCAAAAATCTTAACTAACTAAAAATAATTTTCAAAACTGAATTTGTATTTTTCTGACATTTTCTCAATTTTCTATGAATTTAAATATATTTAAAACTAATTAAATGGCTAGAAAATACTATTTAAACTAGGAAAAATCTGGAACAATATTTTTTATGTCTTTTTGATTTTTCTTAAAGTAATAAAATTGAAATTATATTTTTGTGAGCTTTTTCTGATTTATTTCTATTAAAAGCTAATTTAAAATGCCAAAAACAGTTTTAAAATGCAGAAAAATAGTGAACAAGCTAGGAAAATTATAAAAAATTACAGAAAAGATCTAAATGTGACTGAGAATCTAGGAAAATTATTAAACGCAACTAATGAACATAGGAAAAGCTATTTGTATACTAACTGAATTGAATAAGCTAAATGCAGAATAAGCTACAAGCTACTTTAATCTACCAGAAGCTAAAAGAAGCTAAGTTAAGCCTAATCTTGCTAAAATCTACCTACTTCAGCTGTTTATGACCAAATAAGCTCAATTGAAAGGCAAAAAAGCAGATTCAAACTCAATTCAGCAAACAATCCTAAACAGTTCTACACTACTTACTTTCAGCTTATCAAGAAGCTTAAAAATAAGCTCGAACAACAATCTATAAATTGGAATATTATTATGACCTATCCAACTACTTGTAACCCAAAATTCAGCCTCTCAAGAGCTTTATTGAGCTCTTGAGAAGCTAAGGAATAAGTCAAAAACCACTCAATCAGATGAACAGGGCACTTTTTGTGAAACTGACCAAATTTAAGCCCTTAAAAAGCTGTTATAGAAAATTTATAAAAATAATCTAAAAATACTTTGATGTAGACAACCAACCAGAGTTATAGAATCCAGAATTTCAACAAAATTGGACTAGAGATTAAGATTTTAAGAATGCACAAATGATAGCTCTCAGAAAATATTATGACTAATTGACTTTTTGACATGAACTTTGAATCAATGAAATTGACTATCAATGTTGTTTTAAGGTGTGATAAGACTTATTCTAGCTATTTTAACTAAATCTAAGACTAAATGCAAGTGATGCTAAGCTAAATCCTACTGTTATGAAACTGATGACAGTTTAGAATTGATTTTGACTTTATAAAGAACTAAGATGCAAAATTATGATCTATACTAACTATATTAACCTATATAAGACTAATGCAATTACAACTTAACACTAAACCTTCCTCTAACTCAGATCTAACCTTTGATCCAAACAGCCCTTTATGCAACTGATTTGAACTTATGCAAACCAAATCTCACTTACAAGCTTATACCAACTTCAAAACAGATCCAGTTGACTAAAGTAGACCTAAATCAAGCAAGTTTAATAGTAGTATCCAATAAAATCCAACTGTACCAAGTTTGTGCAGAATTAATACAGATACTATGCAGATAACAGATTTAAGCAACACAATGATATGATTAAGTGAAATAAGCTAATAACCAACTAAAATAAGCTATTCTAACAAGTTTTAAGCTACTACTACAGATCAAAGCTTAATCAAACAGTACTTTGCAATTTAAGAGAGAATCAGAAATTAAACTCACAATTGACCTCAGCTAAACAGAGGTCCCCATTTAAGGGCAGCTACAAGCTCTAGCTTATTCAATGAATAAGCTGGTAATAGTCCATCTGGCTAATCCCTTACAGCCACTTCCCATGCTTTCCACTTATACAATTGCAAAGGTAATTTTTGAACTGATTTGAATGAATTGATTGCAGAATTGAGTAGAGCTAATATAAGCACACCTTAAGCTAAAACTGAGCTTATGTGAGCTTATGTAAACAAAGAAATAAGCTGAATGCAGCTTTAAAACAGATTTGAAATATATTTTTTTTCCTAGTATTTTCTTAATTTTTTTTTTTTTTGTGATTTTTGTTTTTGGAAATAAGAAAGCTGAAAACAATGATGAAATAATCTACTATACTAAGATTGAGTACTAATAAGCTGTTGGAAACACTAAAACAGTAATTGAGATCAAATTAGAATTTAAGCTAAAATTACTTTTATTAATAAAACACAAGTTACAACTGAAAAAGGAAATACATAAATTGATTTTATCTATAAGAAGACATTTAAAACAGAAATAAGCTGCTACTTTCTACTCAAATTCTACACACTTGCTAATGTGAAAACGGGGGATATTTATACATGAGCCAAGCCTTTTGAGAAGGATCAGAAGAAGAATTTGTGCTTTCTCTTGAGTGATAACAGCCCTTAGATCATTACCCATCATCTCTTCTATCTTCTCAACCCTTGATTTGATTAGCCACGTCTCTCTAGCCAATGGGAATGCACCTTGGCACACGGATTGCCAAGGTGGCATTCCCATGTGTCAGAAATGTCAGATGAAGTACGGATATGCCCTTCAATTGAGGTAATTTTAGCTAATTAAGCGAGGGGCAATTTAGGGGTCATGTGTTTCTGGGTAAAAGGGGATTTTTATGCGCGGGTAAACTTTTTGGTATTATTTAATAGGTTTGACTGGTATGACCAGTAATAAATTGGTGGGGGTTGATTGGTTCCGAACCGTCAAGTTTAATCACGTTTGACCACTTGTGAATGGCCAACCGTAACAAACTTAAAATGCGGAACCAAATGCAATGAAGATCGTGAGAATATAGTGGATTCTCAGTCGTTAAGTCCCACTGAGGATGAATGGTGTATAAAACGCTCAGATATCGAATAATCACTAAGGATAGTGATCAATAAGGATTTTGGAATATTTATACCTAAAGAAAAAGTTTTGTAAATTACAGGGGCTTAAATGCAAATTAAAGAAAATTAAAAGCTAAAATATATTAAATAAACGCTATCACTATTTTTACAATGATGTTTTGTGATTTATAAAATAAAATAACTTAAATAAACTATTTTAATTAAAACGTAAACTTAAATTACCTAAAAACGTGATCTAAAATGAAAACGTACATTATGTATAAAAATTACGCTGAAAAGCAAGTAAAAACGTAAAATTTGTAAAATAAAAGTCCTACGAGTGTAAAACAATTTTCTTACTTACTATATGACAAAAGAAAATTTTAGAAAAAAGATTTATATTTTTTTACTTTTATATTTTTATTATGAATTAAATACTATTTTAGACTAATTAAATGATTAAAAATACTAAAACTATTAAGAAAAATCTGAAACTTTTTATAAATTACTTTATACTAATACAAAGTTAAGAAAAATACAAAAGTTGAAAAATCTAGATTAAATAAGTTTTAAAATAAGCTAATAAGCTCGTATAAGCTTAAAATGAAAACAAGGGTTATATATTAAAGTGTGCAAAGTTAAACCGAAAAAGACCCAAGAACCGTATATTGTGTACACACTATCACTCTCAAAGGTGGGAGGTCTCGTGTTCGAGCATGCCTCCCATCTTTTGCAAAATTAATTTTTTGGACTTTTTCTTGTACAAACTTATTACCACGGAAGATAAGCAACTTTACAACTACAACTTTTTCTAAAACCAATAATAAGCTATGTTTGAGCTTATTATCCTAACAATAACAAAAGAAAATGGAAAAAGCTTAAGCTTGGCCAACGGGCTTAATAAGTCGATGATTAAAGAATGGTTAATCAAAATAAGCTAAGCAATCGCTTAACAAGCTAATACAACAACCTGAGAAGGTACAATTACTTATAAATAAGCACTTAACAGTAATTCAAATAAGCACAAGCTATCGTTAAACAGACACCTTTTTGGTTTACTAGGCACCTTCTAGCTTAATTTTAAGCACTGAAATAAGCTAGGAAATAGAAAGGATCACTGGAACTAACTAGTTAACCAAATAAGCTATCCAAAAGCTAAAATTCTAAATCAATTGCTTTGTTCACTTTGGTGAGTTTATAAGAGCTTATGAATAAGCTTGAAAACACCTGAATGCTCGGGACTATATGAAATGGACAAGATAAAAACTAATGGCAAGCTAATTAAACAAGCTAAGAATAGAAAATAAGCACTTTTAACATTGAGTTAGCTAGGTGGGCTTTTAAGAAAAACAAAATTCACAAGCCTGAAACTCATTAATAAGCTCGGAGAGCTTAAGAAATAAGCTAGCAACACTGCGTAATGTGGAGATTTTCGCAAAGGTTAAAAGAAGCTAAGTAATAAGCTATTTATAAGCTAAGTAGAAGTAAGCTAGTATTTTTCTAATTAAGTTAAGCAACTAAATTTTACTATCTCAAAAGATAATTAGCTAAATCTTAATATTGAATACACAATAAAATTCTAAAGTTTATTCAAAAACTGTAAAATGAGAAATTTGACTTTCTTATTACACTAGAACTTTGACTTATATGAACTTTTAATTGATTCAAATGATCAATATGTTAAAATAAGCTATACTAAGGTGATTTTAAGGTATATTATCAAGTTATCTACTATCGTGATGACATTTGTAATTCAAAATCTTAACAAGAAATCAGAATTAGATTAGAGCTATTTTGACTTTTTGACAAATAAGGACTATGTTTTATGACTGAAATGAGTTATTAGATACTCATGTGACATGAAACAAGTAAAACCAATAGCTTGAACAAACTCTAATACAGTTAACAACTCAAAACCAAACAACCTTTTATGAGCTGTTTGGAACTTTTCAAAGCAAATCACGATTAAAACCATGAAACTTATTACGCACCTTCTAATATCATTTATTAAAACTAAATAAGCATCAAACAAACAGCCATAACAACCTAAAACTCAATAATGATCTTTATGCTATTTTAACTGTCAAAATGAGATTTTTAGCAACTATAATTTTTAAAGAACAAGTGATCTGCTTTTATGGATTGATTATGCTTAACTACAACTAATGAACATGTAAAACACGAGATTTAAGCTTATAATCACTGTCTTACACATGTGGAAATGCCAAAATGGATCAAAATGGCTTACAAATGGATTCCAAGTGAAAAAATGATAACCAAGGACCGAGAATGGATCCTATAGCTTCCCAAGAAGCACTAAACCCAAGGGCAATCCTTTATCAACCCCGCCCAAATTGTGGATCACCATCTCCATTGATTTTTGAATTTCTCACTATTTTATTTGTATTTTTGGTGATTTTCTCTTTTTGATTCTAAACTCGATTTTAAAGTCTCTAAAAGCTTTAATAAGCTTTCTAGGAGCTTAAGTGATATTACTCAGTCCATATTAACAACTAACAACAACATTAGAACTTATTGAAATTTTGAACAAGAATAAAATTTTGCATAAACAAGAAGTAAGATTTAAACTTGAAATTGATGTTCACAAAAGTTTAATTGTACACCTAAAACTTGAATTACAAAGCTTTAAAAGCTAAATCATATAACTTGAATTTAAAATTAAGCTAAAACCACATAAGAAATTAAAAGTACTCTTTTTTCTTTCCACATTGCCTCCTCTTCTCTTTATAATGATCTTATTCAAATTTTTGACATCTCTCGAACATTTCCCACCTTATCTTGACTATTGAGTCTCTCTGAATCATCAAAATCGTACATGTGGCATTTTTGGCTCAATTTTTTCAGATTTAGCATTAAATGGATTTTGGGTGTATGTAGAGGTGGAGGGGTTGGTATACAACCGGGGATAAGTTGAGGTGGAGAGGTGGGGAAAAAGCAGTGGTGAAACCACCGGTTTCGCGGGTTGCAGTGGTGGGAGAGGAGAGTGAACAGTAGTAGCTGTTTTGGCGGGCGTTGACCGGATTTGACCATGGGATATTATGCTGGAGTCCAAAATGGGGGTCAAGGGATAAATGGCGGGGTCTTTTGGTTGGCCGGGTTCTAAATACACAAAAGGGGTCCAATTGGCTTGTTTTAATATAAGGACTAAAGATGTAATTCTGCCAAAGTTAAGGGACTAATCTTGACAAGTTTCCAAAGTTATCACAAGGGCCTATCCTGCCAAATATGAATAGTACAAGGACTATTTTTGATAATTTCCCATTTTTAAGTATCCAAGGACCTTATTTGATAATTTTCAAAGTTTAGGACCTAAGTTGTAATTTTGCCAAAGATTTATTCAAGGACCATTTTTGACAACTTAGAATATTTCAGGGGCCTTGAATAACATTTTTCTTTATTTTGATTTTCCAGGACCGATTTTGACAACTTTTGAAACTTGGGGGACTAAAACTGCCAATTATGCAAACTTGATATATTTTTCACTAGATTTTGATATTTTTGCATTTAAAACACATAAAACACTTGTTTGTGATATTTTTATCATTTTGATGCATTTCTGAGTGTTTTCAGATGTTTTTGGCATTCTAAATAAGACAAAATGATGAGTATTTAAACACTCATCAATCCCCCACACTAAGATATTGCTAGTCCCTAGCAATGATTTGAGAAAAATGAATGGATTTCATCTCTTTACCAAAAGCCATTACTTCTGGAGTAGCCAATTGTTTAAGTTCAAGTAAGAACCTTGGCACAATGATAACCAAATGATTTTGAGCAAATCACCAGCTTTAAACGGGTTTGATTTGTCTTTACCGTAAGTCGTTTGCTTCGACTAGCCAACTCTTAGATAAATTATCAATATTATCTTTGGTGAGTCGACACCAATTATGGCTTTCCAACGCCTTTACCACAAGCCATAAACTTAAGGGCTAGCCAACTCTTCACTAGTTAAAGATATGGTGAGTGAACACCATACAATTTTGGGCAAATTGCAAGCCATCAACGGATTTGAGATATCTTTACCAAGAGCCGCTTGCTCCTGGATTAGCCAATCCTTATGTGTGTTTAGACATGGCCGGCCGATACCATTTCGGTGAGTAAGTGAAAAACACTTACCCAAAAAATTTGGCCAAAACGGGAATTGGGTGGAATAAATACATGATAAAATTCGGAGAATCCCCCACACTTAGAAATGAATATTGCCCTCAATATTCAAAGTACCGGCGGTTATGCCGAAACATAGAACATAAAATGGAAATACTACGGCCATTATTTTGTTTTTGATATATACACATTTTTTTAGAGAGCTTATATACAACACGGGGCAACTCCCCACACTAGGTGGTACTCATGGGTGAAAACCCATGTGGTGCTACTGTTTTTGATTATCGAGTCACTAGCTTGACTCGATCCGCGATTCATTGGTTCATGGGGAAAGTTTGTAGATCCGGAAAACCACAGTGGAATGTCCTCTCCAAAATAGTGTTTTAATCGATGGCCATTCACTTTAAAATTTGGACCATCGAGATAACTCAATGGTACCATAAGGATAAACCTTAGCAATAGTAAATGGACCAGACCAACGGGACTTGAGCTTTCCCGAGAAAATCTTTAATCTAGAGTTGAAAAGAAGGACTCGATCACCATTGTTGAAAACGCGGTTCTTGATTTTAGAGTCATGAATCTTCTTTGTCTTTTGTTTGTAGATCAAAGAGTTCTCGTATGCTTGATCACGGAGTTCATTTAATTCTTTCATTTGAACTTTTCGCGTGATCACCCACCGGTTGTCAATATCGAAGTTTGCATGTTTTAAGGCCCAGATGCCTTGTGCTCAAGCTCAATCGAAGATGACATGCCTTTCCATACACTAGCTTTATGGAGTACACCGATGGGTGTTTTGTAAGCGCACGGAAGGCCCGAGCGCGTCATCCGTTTATCCACCGTGATGCACGATTTTCGCCATCGTCCTTTCTAAAATTCTTTTAATACCACGGTTGGAGACTTCCACTTGCCCACTTGTTTGAGAGTGGTATGCAGTAGAAAGACGGTGGGTTACACCATACTTTTGCATGACACGATCAAATTGGTCATTACAGAAATGCGCGTACCACGATCACCGATTATAGCACGTGGAGTTCCAAACCTAGCAAAAAGAGATTTTAAAAATTTCACAACAACTCGGGCATCATTTGTAGGTAAAGCTTTCGCTTCAACCCATTTTGACAAATAGTCAACAACCACGAGTATGTATTTGTTACCTCGAGAAGATGGAAATGGCCCCATAAAATCAATACCCCATATGTCAAAGATCTCACAAACTTGAATGGCATTTTGTGGCATTTCATTTCGTTGAGAGATATTTCCGTGGACGCTGACAAGCGTCACATGTTTTGACAAATTCATGGGCATCTTTGTAAATTGTGGGCCAATAAAACCCGGAATCAAACACCTTTTGGGCGGTGTAGTTTGGACTATGATGGCCCCCTGGGTCCAAAGATGGCAAGCTTTGAGAATGTCCATAGCTTCTTGTCCATAAACACACCGTCGGATGATTTGATCCATGATTTTGAATAAGTAGGGTCGCTCCGTAAGTAATGTTTAACATCCTGAAGAACTTGTTCTTTCGTTGAGTCGACATCCCTTTCACTATGAAGTTACCCGCATGGTAATTTTGCGAAGTCAAGACAAACCATGGGGTGGTAGAGTTTCCACGAAAAGAAACCGCATTGAGTGTCTCGAGAGGAAATGTTTCATTTATTTCCTTTTTCTCGAAAACATCTTGGTTAGGGTTTTCTAGACGGACAGATGATCGCCAAAGTGTTCTCGCTCCTTTTTATCAACGTATTATGATATCAAATTCTCGAGGAGGAGAACCCAACGGAGCAATCTTGGCTTTGCATCTTGTTTTGCAAAAAGATATTTGAGAGCCGAAAGTGATCCGTATACACCACGCATTTGGTCAAGATTAAGTATGGCCGAAACTTTTCAAATGCATACACCATGGCTAATAGCTCTTTTCTCGTGGTGGTGTAATGAGTTTGAGCTTCATCATAGTTTTGCTTATGTAGTGGATAGGCTGAAAATGCTTGGATCTACGTTGCCCTAGGACTGCACCGATAGCAAAATCACTTGCATCGCACACGAGCTCAAAAGGTAAATCCCGGTCGGAGCAACGAGAATGGGTGCTTCGTAGCTTTTTCTTTAATGTTTCAAAAGCTTGATGCACTTCGGAGAGAAGATAAAAGGAGCATCTTTTTCAAGAAGATGGGTCATAGGCCGAGCGATTTTATAAAAATCTTGTATGAACCTCTGATAAAACCGGCATGACCTAAAAACTCCTAATACCTTTGACGGTAGTAGGATGAGGTAGTTTAGCAATAACATCAACTTTTGCTCTATCAACCTCAATCCCATTTTTGGAAATCTTATGGCCAAGGACTATGCCTTCTTTGACCATAAAGTGACTCTTCTCCCAATTTAGACAAAGATTGGTGTCTTCACACCTTTGAAGCATTTTTTCTAAATGGAAGAGACATGTTTGAAAAGAGTCCCCAATGACCGAGAAGTCATCCATAAACACCTCCATTGTTTCCCCGATCATGTCGTGGAATATGGCCATCATACATCGTTGGAACGTGCCGGGAGCATTACATAGGCCAAAAGGCATACGCCTCAGGCAAAAGTTCCGTATGGGCAGGTGAATGTGGTCTATCTTGATCCCCGTGGATCAATGGGGATCTGAAAATAACCCGAGAAACCATCAAGGAAACAATAGTACTCATTCCCCGCTAATCTCTCAAGCATTTGGTCCATGAAGGGTAGAGGAAAATGGTCTTTACGAGTGGCGTCATTCAACTTGCGATAGTCAATACACACACGCCATCCAGTAACCTACCGAAGTTGGAATTAACTCGTTATTTTCATTTGTGACAACAGTTATGCCACCCTTTTTAGGAACACAATGAATAGGGCTAACCCAAGGACTATTCGAGATCGGGTAAATCAATCCTGCATCAAGAAGTTTGATAACCTCCTGTTTGATAACATCATGGTTTTTTGGATTTACTCGCTCGATGTTGAATCGCTGGTTTGAAGTCATCCTCCATTAAGATTTTGTGAGTACAAAATCCGTGGTTGATACCCTTAATGTCGGAGATTTTCCAAGCAATTGCTTGCTTGTGTGACTTCAAGACCTTTATGAGAGCAGCTTTTTCATCTTTACTCAAATCTCGAGCAATAATGACGGGTAATTTATCATCACCTTCAAGAAATGCATACTCGAGATGAGGTGGTAAGTCTTTAAGTTCGACTTCAGAAATTCTTCGGGTTTTTCTCAACGACTTGACTTCCTTGTTATGAAGTTCGACGGAGGGGCGAAGGAGAAGTGTCCCGATTTAACAACTTCTCAAGAAGAATATCTCCTCCGTGTTAATCTCATTGTTATTAACCTCATCCTCGAATTGAATCACTAGTGTGAGGGTTTGATGATGGATCATCATTAAGCAACTTCTCAATGAGAAGTATGTCCCCTCATGTCAATTAGAGCGTGATCAATTTCCCATGAAACCGAATCACTAGCCAAGTATGCTTCAATCTCTTCCAAGATGAAGTCACTTTCCTCAAACGGAGAGAGAGAAGGAGTAGAATTGGCGATGATGGGTTGAGATGAATGAGTGAGATTATCACTCGAAGAATTATGATCATAACCAAGAACTTCTTGCGAGTACTCTTTAGAAGCAACATCAATGATATCTATTCGTTAACCGATTCGAATCATAGTTTGCGAGTACCTCGAAGTTTGATCAAGGTTAAAGGTGACAGCTTCATTACCAACACGTAATGTGATTTCTTGCTCAAATACAAATATGAGAGCACGGCCCGCTCGTGGAATCCTCGCCCAACAATGAGAGGAACCCGTGGATCAAGATCGAAATCAACAACTACAAAGTCACTGGAAAATGGAACTTTCCTACTTTCACGAATACGCCCCTCGGCAATGCCAAGAGGACGGATATTGTACGATCCGCAAGCTCAAGAGTCATGCATGTAGGAATAAGTTCCGGAAGAGAAAGTTTCTTCCATATGAATAAGGCATCGAGATTGATGCTTGCACCAAGATCTGCTAAAGCAAAGCATTCAACCATTCCTGGAAATACACAAGGTAAGAGAAATTTTCCAGGATCTCCAAGCTTCTCTCGAAGCTTCTTCGGATAACTGCAGAGCAGCTCGCTTGAAAGGAGTTTTAGCCATTTCAAACAGCTTTTCCTTGTTGCTTAACATGTGTTTGAGAGTTGATGCAAACTTGGGCATCAGCATGATAGCATCCGCAAAGCTTATGTCAAAATGTAGCTCTTGGAAAATTTGAAAAAATGTGTCCATTTGATGACCGCTTTTCGCGGAGCTTCTGCTCATTCAAACGTGATGGGTAAGGAATAGAAGATTTGGATTTCTGGTTTTCAACCGGAGCTACGGAGGTTCAAAACAACTCTGGATTGGATTTGGGTTTCTGGACAACTTGAGGTTGGACTACCAAGGTGGGGACGTGTGCGTACTTCGTGGGCTTGAAAAATGCACCTTGTCCGCTGTATCCTTGGTAACTTGACTCATTGCTCCTAGTGGAGGAGGCATTGGAGTCGAAGGTCCATTGTGTGTCTTAGGTTCACTTTCTACTACCTTAGGGAGAGAAGAAGAAGAGGTAGTAGGAATAGCGGGTCCATCATATGAAACACCACTTCTGGTTGTGATCGCCTTTGCATCGCCCCTCGGGTTAGCGATCGTGTTGCTCGGAAGTTTTCCCGAGCCCGAGGGTTGATCATTTAAAGACTTCTTTAGATCAGCGATCTGACCGACCAACAACCTGTTCATTTCATCTTAGGATTTCATGAATTGTTTCAATAACTCATCGATGATGGTATCTTGGAGGATGTGGAGGGAAATTTTGAGGTCGGATGTTTTGATTATGACCTTGTTGTTGAAAATTCCCTTGATTAGGATTCACATTTCCTTGAAATTGATTCCCTCGATTGAAATTGTTTTGATTAAGGTTTCCTTGATGTTGGAAACCTTGATTGGGTCCGGAATAGAAATTACCTTGGTTTTGATAACCTTGGTTCATTCTAGGTTGGTTTTGATTCAGGTTCTGTATGTTAGATTCTCAAGTTAAAACCGGTGGTGCCGATAAGTATTAGCACGGTAGTTTGGTTCATTTTGAGGACGGTATTGGTTACCTCCCTGATTTGAAGTACCGGCTATAGCATTGGCTTCAAATGGACTACCATCGGTGGCAGTACAATTGTAGTATGCATGAGGACCACCACAAGTAACACAAACTTCAACTTTCTTCACTTTACCATGTGATGGTGTTCGGTGAAAGTGACTTTCTTTTGTTAGCAAGAACCAAAGCTGAACAATATCCGTGAGTTTGTCAATCTTAGCATCGGTGCTAGATGTACTCACATGAGAGGAAGTAGAAGGTCCAAAGATTAGACTGAGATTGATATGTCTTTGTGCGCGAAAGGCGGACTGGGACTTGTTTTCAATTATTTGCAAGGCTTCTTTTGTGGTCTTGCTCAGAAATTACTCCCGCGAGGCATTTAAAGAGTCTTGATTAGTCCTGGTTCGACCATTATATAAAGTATCCATTTGCATTAACTCGGTAAAACCATGATGCGGACACTTGCGAAGCAAGTCTTTGTAACGATCCCATGCCTCCCCGAATGATTCATCAAATCTTTGAGAGAATTTCATTATCTCATTCTTAAGACTTGTAGTTCGGGATGGGGGATAGAATTCGTTAACAAATTTGGTGACTAAATCTTACCATGTCTCAATGGAACGAGGGGGTTGTTTCTCAAGCCAATTCCGGGCTTGTCCCTCTAGAGAAAATAGGAACAGAAGAAGCTTAATTGCTTCATGTGGGACATTCTTGTATGTGATGGTAGATGCAATCTTGTTAAACCATCGAATGTGTGCATGAGGATCATCCCGCTCAAAACCATAGAATTGGCTTTGGGTTACAAGATTAAGCAACCCGGTTTTGAGCTCAAAGGTATCAGCCACGATGGTTGGAACAACAATGGCATCTCCGTAACCCTCGATGGGTGCTTGGAGAAGCTCATTCATTGGCTTGTCTTCTGCCATTACGACAAGGGGTGGTGGTACTAGACGTTCCTCGATCACACGGCTGAAGAGAGCGAGATCGTCCTCTTACGCCTACGAGGAATATTTGCAAGCTCGAAAGTGGACTTGTAGAGAGTTGGAAGAACGAGTGCGCATGCACTAAGTTTAAAAATCAATTTTCAAAACAAATGCGAGGCAAAACGACAAGTGAACTTAACCAATAATCACAAATGAAATGGCTTCTTTGAAAAAGGTACACCAAATCACAAGGACACAAAGGTAAGTTTTAAATCTGATGTTCGGGAACTTATTAATGGTCACACCCCCAGGTGGTAGGTGAAATTATGCCTTGATTCAAATGCGGTGGTTGATTTTTATGTATTTAAGTACCACCAAAAAAGACGTAGGTATAAATTTGTGCAAAGGGTTAAAACTTTTGGACAATATTTTTTGTATCGTCTCGTTTAACCAAATCGTATCTCTTTAAGAATCACCTTAAAAAAAACACAAGCTAGAAAAGCGTTCACGATTGTTTTGTTGTTTTATTTTTTTGGTGTTGTTAACACTTTAGGAAAAGTGTTAATGAACTTTTTGGATAATTTGATAACTTTACAAAAAAAGCGTTTACAAACGGTGGTATATGTGCAAGTCGGGTCAAACTGCTTAAAACACGCTTCTGCCTCCCCGGCGGCGCCAAAATTTGATTGGTTCCGAACCGTCAAGTTTAATCACACAAGCTGACCACTTGTGAATGGCCAACCGTAACAAACTTAAAACAGTCTGGAACCAAATGCAATGAAGATCAGGAGAATATAGTGGATTCCTGGGTCGTTAAGTCCCACGGAGGATGAATGGTGTATAAACACGTTCAGATGTCGAATAATCACTAAGGATAGTGATCAATAAGGATTTTGGAATATTTATACCTAAAGAAAAAGTTTTGTAAATTAGAGGGGCTTAAATGCAAATTAAAGAAAATTAAAAAGCTAAAATATATTAAATAAACGCTATCACTATTTTTACAATGATGTTTTTGTGATTTATAAAATAAAATAACTTAAATAAACTATTTTAATTAAAACGTAAACTTTAATTACCTAAAAACGTGATCTAAAATGAAAACGACGTTATGTATATAAAATTACGCGAAGTGCGCAAGTAAAAACGTAAAATTTGTGAAATAAAAGTTCTACGAGTGTAAAAACAATTTTCTTACCTACTATATGACAAAAGAAAATTTTAGAAAAAAGATTTATATTTTTTAGACTTTTATATTTTTATTATGAATTAAATACTATTTTAGACTAATTAAATGATTAAAAATACTAAAACTATTAAGAAAAATCTGAAACTTTTTTATAAATTACTTTATACTAATACAAAGTTAAGAAAAATACAAAAGTTGAAAAAGCTAGATTAAATAAGCTGAAAATAAGCTAATAAGCTCGTATAAGCTTAAAATGAAAACAAGGGTTATATATTAAAGTGTGCAAAGTTAAACCAGAAAAAAGACCCAAGCCAAGAATCGGTATAAGGTACACACTATCACTCTCAAAGGTGGGAGGTCAGTTCGAGCATGCCTCCCATCTTTTGCAAAATAATTTTTTTGGACTTTTCTTGTACAAACTTATTAAGCACGTAAGATAAGCAACTTTTACAACTACAACTTTTCTAAAACCAATAATAACTATGTTTGAGCTTATTATCCTAACAGATAACAAAAGAAAATGGAAAAGCTTAAGCTTGAGCAATCGGCTTAATAAGCTGATGATTAAGCAAATGGTTAACTGAAAATAAGCTAAGCACTGTTTAACAAGCTAATACAACAATCGAGAAGGTACAATTACTTTAATAAATACACTTAACAATTCAAATAAGCACAAGCTATATTGTTTAAACAGGACACCTTTTTGGTTTACTAGGCACCTTCTAGCTTAATTTTAAGCACTGAAATAAGCTAGGAAATAGAAAGGATCACTGGAACTAACTAGTTAACCAAATAAGCTATCCAAAAAGCTAAAATTCTCACTGTTTTGTTCACTGGTGAGCTTATAAGGAGCTTATGAATAAGCTTGAAAAACATGAATGCTCGATGGACTATATGAAATGGACAAGATAAAAAACTAATGGCAGGCTAATTAAACAAGCTAAGAATAGAAAATAAGCACTTGTAACCTTGAGTTAGCTAGGTGGGCTTTTAAGAAAAACAAAATTCACAAGTCGAAACTCATTAATAAGCTCAATGAGAGCTTAAGAAATAAGCTAGCAACACTGTGCAGGGGAGATTTTCGGACAAGGGGTTAAAAAGAAGCTAAGTAATAAGCTATTTATAAGCTAAGTAGAAGTAAGCTAGTATTTTTCTAATTAAGTTAAGCAACTAAATTTTAATATCTCAAAAGATAATTAACTAAATCTTAATATTGAATACACAATAAAATTCTAAAGTTTATTCAAAAACTATAAAATGAGAAATTTGACTTTCTTATTACACTAGAACTTTGACTTATATGAACTTTTAATTGATTCAAATGACTGAATATGTTAAAATAAGCTATACTAAGGTGATTTTAAGGTATATTATCAAGTTATCTACTACTGTGATGACATTTGTAATTCAAAATCTTAACAAAGAACTGTAAATTAGGATTAGAGCTATTTTGACTTTTTGACAAATAAGGACTATGTTTTATGACTGAAATGAGTTATTAGATACTCATGTGACATGAAACAAGTAAAACCAATAGCTGAACAAACTCTCTGATTAACAACTCAAGACCAAACAACCTTTTATGAGCTGTTTTTGGAACTTTTCAAAGCAAATCACAGATTAAAACCATGAAACTTATTACAGACCTTCTAATATCATTTATTAAAACTAAATAAGCATCAAACAACAGCCATAACAACCTAAAACTCAATAATGATCTTTATGCTATTTTAACTGTCAAAATGAGATTTTTAGCAACTATAAATTTTAAAGAACAAGCGACTGCTTTTATGGATTGATTATGCTTAACTACAACTAATGAACATGTAAACACAGAGATTTAAGCTTATAATTGTCTTACACAGTGAAATGCCAAAATGGATCAAAATGGCTTATAAATGGATTCCAGGTGAAAAATGATAACCAAGGACTGAGAACAGATCCTATAGCTTCCCAAGAAGCACTAAACCCAAGGTCAATCCTTTATCAACCATCAATTTGTGATCACCATCTCCATTGATTTTTGAATTTCTCACTATTTTATTTGTATTTTTGGTGATTTTCTCTTTTTGATTCTAAACTGATTTTTAAAGTCTCTAAAAGCTTTAATAAGCTTTCTAGGAGCTTAAGTGATATTACTCGGTCCATATTAACAACTAACAACAACATTAGAACTTATTGAAATTTTGAACAAGAATAAAATTTTGCATAAACAGGAAGTAAGATTTAAACTTGAAATTGATGTTCACAAAAGTTTAATTGTACACTGAAAACTTGAATTACAAAGCTTTAAAGCTAAATCATACACTGAAATTTAAAATTAAGCTAAAAATGACATAAGAAATTAAAAGTACTCTTTTTTCTTTCCACATTGCCTCCTCTTCTCTTTATAATGATCTTATTCAGCTTTTTTGACATCTCTGAGCATTTCCCACCTTATCTTGACTATTGAGTCTCTCTGAATCATCAAAATCGTACATGTGGCATTTTTGGCGCCAATTTTCTCTTGAGCCGGTATTTAGCATTAAATGGATTTTGGGTGTATGTAGAGGTGGAGGGGTTGGTATACATTTGGGGGATAAGGTGAGGTGGAGAGGTGGGGAAAATAGGTGGTGAAACCACCTGGTTTCGTGGTTGCAGTGGTGGGAGAGGAGAGTGAACAGTAGTAGTTGTTTTGGCGGGCGTTGACCGGATTTGACTTTGGGATATTATAAGCGGGGGTCCAAAATGGGGGGTCAAGGGATAAATGGCAGGGGTCTTTTTGGTTGGCTGGGTTCTAAATACACAAAAGGGGTCCAATTGGCTTGTTTTAATATAAGGACTAAAGATGTAATTCTGCCAAAGTTAAGGGACTGATCTTGACAAGTTTCCAAAGTTATCACAAGGGCCTATCCTGCCAAATATGAATAGTACAAGGACTATTTTTGATAATTTCCCATTTTTAAGTATCCAAGGACCTTATTTGACAATTTTCAAAGTTTAGGGACCTAAGCTGTAATTTTGCCAAAGATTTATTCAAGGACCATTTTTGACAACTTAGAATATTTCAGGGACCTTGAATAACATTTTTCTTTATTTTGATTTTCTAGGGACTGATTTTGACAACTTTTGAAACTTGGGGGACTAAAACTGCCAATTATGCAAACTTGACACGTTTTCACCAGATTTTGATATTTTTGCATTTAAAACACATAAAACACTTGTTTGTGATATTTTTATCATTTTGATGCATTTTTGAGTGTTTTCAGATGTTCTGGCATTCTAAACAGAACAAAAAAATGATGAGTATTTAGACACTCATCAATCCCCCACACTAAGATATTGCTAGTCCCTAGCAATGATTTGAGAAAAATTAATGGATTTCATCTCTTTACCAAAAGCCATTACTTCTAGAGTAGCCAATTGTTTAAGTTCAAGTAAGAACCTTGGCACAATGATAACCAAATGATTTTGAGCAAATCACCAGCCTTTAAAACGGTTTTGATTTGTCTTTACCGAAGCCGTTTTTCTGGACTAGCCAACTCTTAGATAAATTATCAATATTATCTTTGGTGAGTCGATTACCAATTATGGCTTTCCAATTGCCTTTACCACAAGCCATAAACTTAGGGCTAGCCAACTCTTCACTAGTTAAAGATATGGTGAAATTGAACACCATACAATTTTGGGCAAATTGCAAGCCATCAACGGATTTGAGAAATCTTTACCAAGAGCCGTTTGCTCTTGGATTAGCCAATCCTTATGTGTGTTTTAGACATGGCGGACTGATTACCATTTGCTGAGTAAGTGAAAAACACTTACTCCAAAAAAATTTTGGCCAAAAAACGGGGGAATTTGGTGGAATAAATACATGATAAAATTCGTGAGAATCCCCCCCACACTTAGAAATGAATATTGCCCTCAATATTCAAAGTACCGGCGGTTATGCCGAAACATAGAACATAAAAGGGAAATACTACGGCCATTATTTTGTTTTTGATATATACACATTTTGTTTTTGATCCCAAATACGTACTCTTTTTTGTCACGGTTACTCCACAAGTGCAAAATACGTGTATTTGGCACAATTTTTTTGTTTGTTCCAAAAAGTTTCATCCTAAAAAACCGCTATTCGTGTAGTGGCTATAACTAGAAGAGTGAGAGCCCAGATAATATCTAGGCTTCCTACTATTTTTTGTGAATCTTATGCATTGATAATAATAATAATAATAATAATAATAATAATAATAATAATAATAATAAAGAGGTATTTTAGTTATTTTCATTATCAATACAAGGGTATTTCAGTCACTTTATATTTTTAAACTGGTCAAATTAACGCTCAATGATAAATTGGACTAAACTCAAAATGAGTGTTTTACTTTGTATTGAACCCGGAACTTTTTAAAAAATTGGACTGAAAGTGACATACCCGGCAAACCACAAGCACCGAATATGTAGTTAACTCATTTATTTATTTTAAATTTTATAAATACAAATCGCATAAAAAAGTACTCTATTTTAGGTTGATTTAAATTTAAGGTACTAATTTTACGTGAAATTTTAGGTTTTTTGACTTTTCGAAATAAGTTACCGGTCATAATTTTAACCTAAGTGACTTTTAAATGCTTAATAATAATGATACATCATATTAATTAATTATTTCAATGATAGCAATGACTATAAACCTTTTTTGAAAAGTAAAAAAAAAAATCTCAAAAAATCTTATATTGCACATTAAAATAACTTTGGTACCTTAAATTTAAAAAAATAATTAAAAAAAAAAAAGAAAAAAAAAGTTGGCTACCTAAAATTCAAATTAACCTAAAGTAAAATCTTTTATATAATAAAGGAATTACATCATTTCGGAGTGATTTTGTCAATTCATTCTTATTGAAAAAACAATTGGGACAATAGGAGAGCTCGATTTCGCCACGTAAGCAAAATCGTGTGATGTGATTGGTTAATAAAAGTCAAAATTAAATTGATTTTGGTCAAATTTTAATAAATTTGATGGAGAAATTTAGTTGATAAAAAAAACACATAAAAATATATGTGTCAAATTTTTGAAAACAAAAACTTAAAAAAATAGGAGGTAATTAATAAAACTTTAGTGGTTGAATTTTTAAAAATTATATGAAGTTAAGTGTAATATTATAAGACTCCCTATTTTTTAATAACTTTATATTATAAACAAATACCCCCTTATACTTTATACCCTTTATATTTTATATCTTAAAAATACAATGTATATGCTATTTTAAAATAACAACATATAAATTACATAAGATTATAAGTATCAATTTTTTCACTATATACGTTCAATAAGTACTCATTTATTTTATTTTTAAAAGTTTAACATATGTGGACACGAGTTTACATTTTAAATATGACTAAATTACTGAAAACGGAAATATAATTATCAAATTGTAAGCACGGGTTACTTTAATATAAAATAAATATATGTGGTTGTGTTTATAACAATGACTCATGTAATTATTATCTATTTATATAAGGATATCTAGAAAAACGTTTTTAAAAAACTTTAAGGAGTATACTTTAATTTTATCAACGCTCATTATGTTCTATTAAACTTGCATCATGTGTACAACATAATATCAGTAGTGAAATTTAAATAACAACATCAACATCTTTGTCAGCTAAATAAAATTAAATCTTAAGTTACGTAAAAGAAAATTTTCCGCAAATATTTTAGCAAGTTCTAATGGATATTAATGTATAATGAAAAACTTGTGTATCAGTATTAGTTGTACTTATATCACAATTTTTATGGGCAAATTCTTATATGTGTAGATACTGAACTAAAATGTTAAAATAAATTTGATTTATGTGTAAACTTCGTGCGTGAACGAAACTTATAACTATATAATTATTTGCAATTACCTTTAAAGACACAATATTCAGTATTAATATAGAATAATTTTTTTTGTCAAACCGTATGCATGCACGAGTATTATAACTAGTATTTTTTATGCACTTTGCCTTTTATATGACTGGAAAACAGAGATCTGAAAATATTATTACATGGTGTGGTCTTGATTGTTCATTGTTGATTTAGGAAACTTCCTTGCGGTTGCTAGTAATGTCATTATTCCAATTATATGACTCGTTATTATTCTAGAGGATACAAAATAGGAGTAACAAACAATTTCCATGTCTCCATCACGTACATTATCATCAAGGATGTAAGACTCAAGATCGAGCGTAGGAGCTAGAAAAAATTAGTATTATGTTACATGAAAAATGGTAATATTAACTATCTAATATTGATAATTGGAAATTGGGCCTGTTTGTTTGGTGAGTTTTGAATTTGGATTTGGCTTTGTTGATGAAAGTTGTTGATTGATACGTGATTTTGACATTTAATAGTGAATAAGGCTCATCAATAACAAAAGTAGATGAGGAATTAAGGATATTAGATTTTCTCTCTCACACAATTAGGGGCCGTTTGTTTTGTTGATGAGTTTGGAATAAGATGTGGATTTGATATGGTATAATAGAAAACAATGAGTGAGAAAATATATTTTTATATGTATATATATTACTTTATAGGTTAATATAAATGTTTTAAAATAACATAATTAATTTGAAATTACAAAAAGCACAAAAGTAGATGAGAAATGTAGACATAATATAGTTTGGGCTCACAAGAATCCTTCAAATCCCACCGCTTTTAAATGTTTTCGAAACAGTGGCTATTTATAAGAGTCATTCTCACTTTTTAATCTAAAACTTAAACCAAACAAAATTAATTATTATGGATTTCAAAAATCCATTGCCAAATATTACAATATGCCACATCTCTCTCGTACATATATACCTTCTTTTATTTTTAAATTGTATTTTTTAAATCAAATTTATTATTAAATTAATAAAACATACATAATTTCTCTTCTTAAAGCTACACCAAATCCAAATCGTAAATCTAATCAAAATCTTAATCTAAACCCACTTATAAACCAAACGAACCCTTAACTCTTTAGTTTATGTTGTTGATGATCTATGATGTATGTTATATGTTTTAGGAATTCAACCTCTAACTCTATCTTGCTAAAGCATAATGGCATGTCTTCTCGTCTACACCCTTTAACTTACCAAATTTGTGATTATTGATTAGATAAAGAGTTATGATCAAATTAAAAAAAAAAAAAAAAAAAAAAAAAAAAAAAAAAGTAAGAAGGATGAGAAGGTTTCATAATCATACATTTGAAATGCACTTACAAAAGCATATTTATTTAAATTTGTCTCCTTTATTTGAAGTTGTTGACTAAAAATCATTCTCTCTCTTTTCGTTTTAGTTTTTATTCTCACTTTATTTCCTCTCTTAAATGAAAATCAAAATGAAAACAAAAAAGAAGTGTCATTTATCCTATAGTAGATGAGTACCCGTGCATAGTAACGGGATTTTATAGCGACATATCGTTTTGTGTTAAAAAAATTATGAGTTATAAACGAAAAATAATAAAAGTTTGAAGATTTGAGGATTAAACACAATGTTTTGAAACCCGGTTTGACCAGGGTGGTTCAACCGGTTGAATAGTTCAGGTCGAAAAACGAGACGATTTAAACCGAGTCAACCCGACGGGTTGGGTCAAAAACGGGTCAAATTAAACCGGGTCAACCCACCGGGTTTGAAACATCCCGGGTCAACCAGGTTTTCGATATTGTATTAATTTCAACATTTCCTTTTTTAGTTTCAACTTTTCACTTTTTACTTTTTGGGTTTTCCTTTATATATAGTATAGCAGGGTACCTAGCGCATTGCGGCGGCGGGTACCCTGTGACGATTAACCGGAGAAATAAATTTCGATGAGACCTGATTCACCAGTTTGTATCGGTTTCAACGGGTCCTCTCTGGTTCGTTTTCATATGGCTTTTATAGGTTAGCCAAACCGGTGGTGACACCAGTTCCCGATTGAACCGTTGGTTCGGTCCGATTTTCAAAACTATATGTACCATCAACTTGTTAGCTTGTATGAAGCTTTGTGTGTTTTATTAATTTGTATAATGTGTATAATAACATGTATTTTTCATTTTAGAGTATTTTAAAAATAACATTAATTAGTGTGTTTAATTATTTTATACTTTGGATTATGTTGTAGCTTGTTTAAATTGTATATTGTGAAATTTTTATTGTACTTTTTAGTAAAAAGTGTTTTAATTGGTTGTTTTTAATTTGGTAGATATGTTTTTAATTGGTTGTACAATGTGAATAAATTTTTGTACTTTTAAGTAATAGAGTTTTTTAATAAGAGTAGTAACTACCCCATACATTTTTCTTATCTTTTACTTTCAACATTTCACTTTTTAATATTTGATCATTTTTTTTTATATGCAGTATCTTTACTATCTAAAATGGAAAAATGATAAAGGGGGAAAGTGAAATATTGAATATTGAAAGTTGAAAAAAAGTCAAGCTACCCATGTGTTTGAAATATGCAATGATGAAATGCGTTTGAAATTGCAATGGAAAAGGAAACTATGACTATTTGCAATGAGAATTATTGAAATTGTTTAAAGAGTATCTCTACTACATTTGAAAACTTGAAAAACAGTCAAATGAGTATCCGCATATAAACACTCTCCACCCTCACAAAAACACACACACTCACAAAAACACTCTCCACCCTAACTCTTTCTCATATCCTCCACCGCCACTGCCACCACCACTAACCAACAACGTCCGAGACAAACAACCAACGACACCCCCGCCTCCAACGAGACCATCCGCCGCGGGTATCTTATGAGGTTTGTCTTCTTTTTTTTTTCTTTTTTTAAATCCGTAAGTTTTTAATTTATTTAAAGATCCGAATTTTTTTTAGATCTAATGTTTTTATTTGTAGATTTATTGATTTTTTTGTAGATCTACTTTTATTCTAAAGATCCGGAATTGTCACCGGAATCGTTGCTGGAACTGTCGCCGGAACTCATCTGCCACAAGTTTTGAGGTATTTTTTTTCAGTTTTTGATAAATCTATGACTATTTATCATTATTGAAGACCTTTTCTAGCGTTCAATAATTACCATTTTTTTCAGTTTTTTATAACATTTATTTGTTTTTTTTGTTTACAGTCGCCGTCTCCGCCGTTGTTTCGCCGGAAATATGTGTTGTCGCCGTTGAACCAGTACCGAGACCCACCACCGAAGGTTTTGCAAGTTTTTAGTTTTTTGTTATAAAGTTTTGTACTTATTTTTTATTTTTTTTAATTGTTTTTAAAGATCTGTTAATATTCATCTCAAAAGTTGTGCTATTGGTGATTATTATGTTGTCTTTCACTGGATCTAAACATATGTGAACGAATCTGACCATTTTTGGTTGGTCAGGTTTCGTGTTTGACCGGATCTGGCTCCATCTCTCTCGGTTACACCGGTTTGGTTTGTTTTGAGATTTGTTATTTTATAATAATGGGTTTTGGTGTTTCTCGTA
Source organism: Chrysanthemum makinoi (assembly GCA_910596185.1). NCBI lineage: Eukaryota > Viridiplantae > Streptophyta > Magnoliopsida > Asterales > Asteraceae > Chrysanthemum > Chrysanthemum makinoi. The sequence continues at coordinate 26,070,675 of OU343224.1, read as the reverse complement.
GCTTTTCTTGTGTTTAGCAGTTTGAAGATCTTTAACAAATCTTTTAAAGATGATTCAGTTTTTGAGATGAAACTCGCATGATTTTTAAGACCCAAAAGTGATATTGTTACTATAATATCTTTGTTGGTGTATATAGCTCTTGTACATGATTATCTCTTTTAGACTCATCTCTTGTGCGGTCTAAACTTAGAGCTTTCAAGAAAAACAATTGAACGAACAGTTGATCACGAGCTATGGTAAAAAAAACATTATTGTAATGTGATCATAGTGAATGATAGAAAATGAACCAGAGAGGACCCGTTAAAACCGATACAAACCGATACAATGTCGCATATCGTTAATTGTCTGCCGCTAGAAACCGATGCCGCTAGGCACGGGTACTCGTCTAGTACATAATAACATACGGATAATGAAAAAATAGATTCAATCTTGGTCGCCAAGATCTAGTTCTTAAAAAATTATGCTTTGTGAAATGCGTTAATTGTGAAAGTTTATGATTGTATATACCTGAAATTTGACAATAGGATCCTAAAATCTCGAAATTTGACAATAGGATACTAAATAAGGTATTTTAGCCCATGCAAAGGTGATGTTTTCCATCTAATTATATAACTCTTGTTTCCATTAATAACTCAACTTTTATATAAGAAACGAGGTAGGCGACGGCCCGCCGCGTTGCGGCGGGGCGTTCACTAAATATTGCTTTTTATTATTTTTCCATATACGGAATATGCATAACAAACATCAAAACAGGTGTTAAAAAAGAAAAAAGAAAAAGAAAGGGTAACTCACCAGTGGACTCATCATTGTCTGTAGGTCCCTTACTCCAATCAACTGCTCTACTTCGAACAAAATGTTCGTCCATCTAGCAACATATAATGGATAAATTATGAGAAGATACTTAAAAATGATCACTTTATTCGTGATTTTTTCTAAAATATCCAACATATTAAATGTCGCACAGTTGCAGTTTGAACTGGTTTTAAGATCAACATTAAATGTCGCCATACCTTCTTTTGCAAACACTATCACATGGAAGATGCTAGTCTTTTTAGTCGCAAACAGTCTCTGCTGTTGCAAAGTGTGCTTACTCGGGCTCAAACTTGCTACGCATGAAATGTAGACTGTATTTAGGCTGAAATTTGATACTGGAAGCAATATCAATTGAAATCCAGGACGTTGGACTTTGGCCACTACCAAAGTGTAGCCTGATAAACCTGCACAAAAAAAAAAACAAAAAAAAAAAAAAACAATTTTTTTAAGTTTTAAAAACATGAGAATAAATTTGATTATACATGAAAAAAATTATGGTAACAAATGACGTGGCCAAGGGATGCCGTAGCCAGAGGTTCAGGTGAGATCTCACAGAAAAAACGATCTAGTGGTAACCCGAGTTCTTTTTCAACCTGTAAGATAAAAAAAAATAACAGGAACTAAGACATTATGTAGTTAAAACAGTATAGAGTTAAAATAAGAGGCTTTTGCAATGTAAGAATTAAATGAAAACATACCAAGGAAAAATATTAGAAGTTCCGGTTTTGTCACCCTCATGGCCTCATCCTCTAGAATGCATGTCACTCGCTTTGCTCCGTAGTTTCTGTGCAACTGGATCATGGAATCTGGAATCATAACGGAAAATGGTTAGATAGTGTAGGACAACCATTTCATTCCCAAAGAACAAAAGGTAACATAACAAAAAAAATTACCTGTGCACATAGCACGGAAATTTTCTGCAAAGATGAAACAATGACGAATTAGTTATTAGATAACCATCACATAACTGGTTTCTAGCATTTCGAGTGATACACGTACATGATACAGTTTTTCCCCATTAATAGTTTAGCGAATTTAAATTTGCAAGTATAGTTTCACCTCCTTTTTGAATCAGTTGAAGAAAAAGTAGACATTGTGATCATACCTTAGGCTTCGACCATGGCTTTAGTGTAGTCGTCATTTTATAACCACGGTACCTGCATGGAGTAAAAAAATGGTAAACCTTAATTAGCATTTGAGAATCTGTCTAAGATTAAAAATATAGCATACCTTTGATAGTCTGTGTCGGAGGCCTGTTCGCACCTTTTCACTCTCGTTAGAACCACCTTAGAGCGAGTAGAGGTGCGCTGAAATGACGGTGACAGCCAAAAGGCATTATCCGGTATACATAACAGATATTACCTGCTTCTTGTTGTAGGCTGCAATACGAAACTTGTCAACTCGTACGACCCAATACCAATGCATTCAACATAACATCGCTTCACAAACAAAACACTAAACATAGAAAACCAAATACAAATACGACTTACAGAGTCAGACATCGCCTTCCATTTAGCCCCACCAGCTTTCCCAACCTGTTTATCATTCACAACTTTATCAAAACCCAAAAAAACTTTTTCGACTACAGAATAAGAAACATTACGAATTATAATATCACTCACTTGAGCAACAAACTTGACATGAGGGTTCTCCTCCTTATATTGCTTCCTAAGTCCTCCCTTCATTAATCAACAATCAAATAATTAAACAACGGCTTCAAAAACCATATAATTGATGAGTGTTTGTTTACGCTTATTTTCTAATATTTTTTCGGTTTACAAACTTGTGTTTTATCTTTTAAGTCATAATAATAATAAGATTATAAGCCTGAAAATTAGGCTGAGATCATATAAGCCGGTGATATAGCTTAAACAAAGACCCCCTAAATATATTACTGTAAAATAATAAATAAAAGATAAAGTAATACCCCCAAATTCAAACAATATAGCTGAAAGTGAAAAAACTCAGACTTACTATGACCGGTATTCTTCTTCCTTGTGTTAACGTTAAAACCTGCAATACCAAACAATAAAAAGTCAAAAATTTACCATACTAAAGCAGACACAAAACAGTTGCAGAAACATGGAACAAATCATTATAACCTGATGAAAATCACAACAACACAATAATAAAAAATGAAATCCTAACCTTTTGCTTTATGAAATCACACGAACCCGATGTCAGTCGGTGTAGATACATCTGTAAAAGTGAAGGATAGCAATGACGTGAGGCGGTGTAGGTTATCTCGAACCTTTTAGAAACCTACACCCAAAATATCAGGCAACCAAGGGGCTAGCAGGCCGTGGTAGCAGGCCAGGAACAAAGAAAACAGGCCGGTGCATGGGCTGCCAGAAATGGGCCGTTGACACTGTAGTTTGAACGACGTCGTTTTACATGCCTTTTAATATATATAGTAATGTGAGTACGTATTAAAATATATTAGCATGGTTTTTGCACGATTTAGCTGCGGGTATCATGTAATTTAATTTTTTCGGTTGATAAATTATTTTATTTATATATTTTTAGCAATAGCTTTACTGATTAGTTTGTTAGTTTAAGGACAATAAGCAATAGAAAAAGTTTGGTAAAACTTTGCTTATTTTGTATTATTTTATTTATTTGTTTTATGTGTTTAGTAGCTTACTTGATTTTTACAATGTATTTTTTTAATTGTAATTTTTATTAAAATGATTTTTTAAAGTATCGTTAATTAGCAGCTTGTATGACTTATACTATGTATTTTAATACTTGTATACATCATTAAATAAGTGTTTTAAGAATGTATATTAATTATGTATCAATGAAGTGTAAACATTTTATAAATACTTGTATTGTTGAAAATCAAGCTTTTAAGGTATTTAATGTTAAAAAATTTATGTTTAATTTAGTTGTACATTTAGCTTTTATATTTGTATTGCTGATTTTAAAACTTAGTGCATCAAATGCCCTAAAAAGGCTAAATGCATTACTCCCTCCGTCCCAAATTTATTGTCCCCTATTGAATTTTTCGGTCTTTCTTTCTCAACTTTGACTATAAATATTTTTATTTGTACTATACAACTTTTGATTAAAATTATACCAAATGAAAATGCATTTAAAACTAAATCCGTTCATATATTTTGTATCAAGTATTATGTAATATAAACAAAAGTGCTTAAGGTCAAAGTTGAAAAGTAAAGACCGAAAAAATTAAAAAGGGACAACAATTTTGAGACGGAGGGAGTATAAGATAAGAAGATAATGTTTGTCATGATTCATACATAATATAGCAAATGAGATGATAAAAAATGTTAGAGAGAGAGTAGACACATGCAAAGAGAATGACAATGTTTTAAAACCCGAATGGACTCGACCGGTTAAATTGGGAACTAGTTAGGAGACCGGATCGAATGTGTTTGGGTTTTTGATTATTTGAAAACCGAATTGAATCGACGGTTTTTCATTGAACCGGTTCGACCCGGTTTAATAAACTCGGATAGGTCATAACTTTGTTCTTTTTTTACTTGTTTTTTTAAAACAAAAATACTTATTCTTTTCTCTAAAGCTAACAAAGCCTTTTTCATCATTTCATTTTCGCTAAACTCAAAATTTATGTTATGTTTTATTCTATATTTTGTGTGGACAAGCATATTATAATTTGGAAAGTTTATAATTAAATTGAAAGTTTAAAGTGATGACTCATGTGGTTGAGTTTTGATGAAATAACAAATTACACTTATAGTTATAAACTAATGTTGGTATTATATTTGCTTGATATAAAAAGTTCATTAATAAAAGAGAAATTTACACCGTTCACCCCTGTGGTTTGAGCGAAATCACTAACCAAGTCCCTCAACTTTTATTTTTGCATGGTTGATCCTTATAATGAAGTTTCGTAACACGATTTATCCCTATCTCTAACATCCGTTAAATCCTGTTGTTAAAACGTCTAATGTGCCTTGCACATGAGGGTATAAGGCTGGCCACAGTCGTGACCAGATACGACCAAGTTGCCACAGTTGATGACAGATTTATTATTTTTTATTTATTTATTTATTTATTTATTTTTTAAATTCAAACATTTTAAACCACAAATTTAAATTCATTAAAATTAAAAACATTACAATACTAAATTAAAATAAACATTACAAACTTAAACTAATAATCTAAATTGTAGCGTTCCTTGATTGTTTCCTTAACTTTCATCAGTTCGGCTAGTTGTCGTGGGGGAAAATTTGAGTCGATTGGGGTATTGTAGAAAATTATGTCGGTCTCCCGTTTTAATAGCGTTATGAATGCCATCGTCTGTTTTTGGAGCTCAAGTTTCTCTCTTTTCATCTGCAGCTCTTTTTCCCTCAACCTTATGTACGCATCTTCTATACCCTTAGCTTTTTCCGCTTTTGACGGCTTGAATTTGAAGAAGGTTTTGGCTAACGAACCAATAAATGAATCTGATGGTTGACCACGAAAGGAGGAGGATGATTTCTTCCTTGTTGCGTCACGACCTTTTGGTCGTGATTCTCTAGTCTCTTCCTCATCATCAGAATCATCAACGTCTTGGAAATTCAAAGGACATTGTGTTGACCCCGAGGTAGTTGTAGAACCCTTTTTTTTATTTCGACTATTCGTTTGGAAAGCCGGCATCTCACAATTCTTCCAAGCATCATGATCCCTCAAAATTTCCCAATACTCCTCCAAGGTAAAATCATGACCGTACATCATACGGTATTCTCGAAGATCTTTTTGTTTGTCTTCTACATCATTCTTACCACTTCCATGATTTTTCTTGACATCATTAATAATAGCACAAAAATTCCCAACCCTATTACGAATCCTATTCTTCCATTTGGTCGTGATGGAGTCGTAGGTTCTTTCTGAGCCAATTTCCTTTTTAAAATACGCTATCACCTCCTCCCAAAAGCGGTGCCTGTTCATAGCGTTTCCTCTCGCCGAGTTTTTCGACACAAAAACTCAAGCTCTACAAAGCACGATCTCTTCCGCCTTTGTCCATGGTTCGGCCTTCTTGGTTGCTTTGGGCTTCTTGCCTTTGTCCTTCGCCTTTGAAGCACGTCTTGAACGCTTCTTTCGTTTGATGGGTGACATCTCTTCAGCATCGTCGGTTCTTTCATCATCACCGTCTTCAACGAGAATGGAATCGTGGTACGAACCGTGACCCGAACCTTGCCCCATCGAAGCATCTTGACTTGGATAGTTTTGGGCCGGATACTCAGGGATATAATCCTGCAAATCCATTTCAAGATTAGTACTACGAAGCGGGGAATAATTGTGTTACGATGGGAAGGATACAAGAAGTCCATGTTAGGACGATACGACGACCCACTTGGTTCTTGGGGGTAATCCGTGTTAGATCGTTGCGGTGAGACAAATTGGCGATTAACGTAAAACGGGTTTTGGTTTTGATTGGGTTGTGGTAGTTGTGATTGATTTTCATAAGTTTGTGGATGAAAGCGAATACCCCGGTTTTGTGGTGGTGTTATGCCGGTTAATTCAAAGTTGTTTTCCGACGAGAAATTAAAATCCGATGCATTTTGGGGTAGTCGTGACCGTCGGTTTTTTGATTGTGGAGTATTTTTCTTTGACATGTTGAATTTGGATGAAAAGTATATTGAGGTTGGAAGTGAATATAGATGAGAAGTAGTTTGAGGTTGAATCGTGTTTGAGGTTGGTATTTATAGGATGTAAGTGGTAAAAATTTTTTTTAAAAAAAGTTTATTTTTATTTTTATTTTATTTTTAATTGCCAAACGGTAGGATTTTTTTGAAAAAGTAAGTTTTGAAATCGGTTGGATTTTCAACTGATGTTGGATTTTTTCACCGGCGACCGATCCTTCGACCGATACTACACATTGGTGACGACCAAATTAACTATCGGTCGTTGTGTATTTTTTTTTTGCCCGACCGATGATATCAGACCCACTGTATCTAGCCTAATGGTCTTCCTCCATTTTTATTCTTTTTCTTTTACTAGTTAACCACATATATAAACATCATATGCTGTAAAACAACAACCTAATTAAACCCCTCCCTACCCATTACTGTATTTCTCAAGAATACAAAATATCTTCTTCTTTTTTCTCTAAACAACCACCACCATTAATACACCACCACCGGTCAACAAATCATCCCACCATTATAAATCACCACCACCACAATAAACACAACAGTTGACACCTCTTCCGCTGCAAATTCCGACCACCACCTCTGCTACACATTATTTTTTCAAATCTTGTTGGAAATATTTCAAGTTTTAAAGTACATACCTTAAGGAAATTAGGAAACTTGAGAAACATAATTTGAGGGCTTAGATCGATTCAATTTCTGTAAGTATTTATATGCAATTTTGTTACTAGTGAAAACCCTTATGTTAATTAATAAAGCACAAATGTAATATGGTTTTAGCATGTGTGTAACTAAAAGCTTGTATATAAGTTAAAATTATGTTACTGATGAATACCCATGTGTTGGTAACCCTTATGTTAATTTCAAAATTAAAATCTTATGTTAGAAACGCACATATTCAGCTGGAAAAATCGTGTTCGGTGTTTGGCCAGAAAATAGCGGCTTTGTATGTTGATTTAAAAGTCGTTGGAGATATAAAAAGGGGGAAAGAAAACGGGATGTGGTGGTAGATATCGATAAAATTATATGACTGATTGAGAGGTGATTGAGAGGTGGCAATTCAGGTCGGGTTCAGGTTGGCGGGTTCGGGTTATCAGGTTGGCGGGTCAGAAAATCCCAACCCAAACTTGACCCATTTATATCATCGGGTCAGATATATCAACCCTAACCTGTTTAGACATAACCCGAACCTAACCCATTTAACCCGTATATATACTTGGGTTGGCGGGTTAAATATGTTACACGGGTTGAATATGTTAAACGGGTTGAATCGGTTCAGCGGTTTCGAGTTTGACCCATTTAACCCTTTTTATGTACAAAAGTTGGCACATTACACGAGTTAAACAGGTTATTGGGTCGACCCGTTTAACACATTTAACCCGCATAATAAAATATAAATAATTTTGAGTTTATGAAAAAAATCTTAAACGGGTTGGCGGGTCGACCCGCTTATTTTATTCTCAACCCGAACCTGACCTGTTTAGTAAACGGGTTAGATAGGTCGACCCAAACCTGACCCGAAATCTATTTAGCACAACCCGAACCTATTAATTTTCGTGTCGGTTTCAGGTCGGGTTTCGTGTCAGGTCAGAAATTGCCACCCCTATATTTGAGTATAAGGGTGGTGGGAACGCGCCTGTGGTATCACACGGTATGAAACCAAACTGCACGGCAACACCATTGCCTATGTTGCGGTTTGGTTCGGTATGGATTGAATTCGGTATGCCATGCCGAGTCGGTTTGTGGAGGGAGCGTGTGGTTTGTTTCAAAAATTTGACCGTTGGCAACTAAAAAAAATAAAATAAATAAAAAATAATAAAAAAATCCCCTTTATAAATATCAATTCATCCTCCTCACATTTTATTCCAAATCTCATCATTTTTACACAAATAAATCAACTACAACACTCAAAAAAATGTCTTCATTGATGAGTGTCTAAATACTCATCATTTTTGTACAATATAAACTGCAAAATCATCTGAAAACACTCAAAAATGCATCAAAATGATGAAAATATCACAAATCAGTGTTTTATGTGTTTTAAATGCAAAAATATCAAAATCAGATGAAAAACGTATCAAATTTGCAAAAATTGCAGTTTTAGTCCCTCAACTTTCAAAATTTGTCAAAACTAGTCCCTGAGTCAAAATTCCAAAAGAAAAGTCACTAAAGGTCCTTTTAAAATCATAAGTTGTCAAATTTAGTCCTTTGGTGAAAAATGTAAAAAGTTTGAGAAAATTACAAAATTGGTCCTTCAAGTTTGAAATTTGGCAGAAATGGCCCCTGGAAATTGGAAATTGTCAAGTTTGGTCCCTGTACTTTTAAAGCTTGTCAGTTTTAGTCCTTTGGAATAACTTTGAGATATTGGCAGTTTGGTCCTTACATTTTCAGAAATTACATAAATGGCCCTTGATAATTATTAAGCCTATAAGCCATTTTGGACCCTTACCTAATTGTGACCCCCTGTCATTTATCCCATTTGACCCCCCTGTTACTAATAACCAGTCAACCCAAGTCAAAAAGAAACCCCTACCCGCCTTTTTCTCCTTCTTCCCCAACACTAGCCCTGCAAAAAACCAACCAACCCATCCCCCCTCCTCACCTTTCCTCTCCCCTTGTTCCCCCCTCCTCAACAACCTGCCAAGTGCATTTAATACCCTTCACTCCCACACTCAACACTCAACTGCTCAAAACACTTTTTCCCGCCAAAACTCAATTCAAGGGCCAAGATCAGTTTTACTCATCCAAGGGTCAGGAATAATGGTGGGATTAATTCAGAAGAGAGAGAGGAAGCTGTTGGGGTATAAAAGAAAAGAGATAGAAGCATGAAGGTAGTAGCTAGTTTTAACAATTTTTCTTAAATGTCGTTTTTTTTTATTTTAATGTTCTAGTTAAGCCAAATGTTGTAGTTTAAGTTTAATTGTATTTCATTCAAGTTAAAATAACATTGTATTGTACTTTTGAGAATCAAATTCAAGTTTGGTTTAAGTTCAAAGCTTTTAGTCCACTGTTGAAAAATTGAGTTCTTAAATCTGGTGTTAAAGCTTCTAATAGCTTATATTTAGTTCATTCAAGTTTGTTTAAGCTTGTTAAAGCTTTTCATAAGCTCTCATTACAGTTTCAAACAATTTTCCATTTTAGTCAACAAAAGTCAACAGGAGCTCAAATTGGAATGGAAGCTGATAATGGGTGTTGCAGAAGTTTATTTGGGTTGAATTTAGATTAGGTTAGCACAGGTTTGGATTTGGTTTTGAGCCTGCATAAGCTGGACACAGTTGTGAGTTATTTTTCTCACTTTCCAATTTCAAGTCTAATTGCAGTTTCATGCCTCTCTTGTATCTGTGATCATTTGTAGTTTTAATATGTCTAAATAGTTGTAATTAGGGCATGTGAACTCAGTTTGATCATTGAGATTAGCTAGTTTAAAGTTTAGTTCAGTTTTTATTGCAAAATCAGTTTTTAAAGTGTGTTTGGATTGACTGATAGAGCCATGGTTTAGGTCTATTCAGTGTTAAGTTTTTGGTGTTTCATGTTTGTTTAATCATTTTAGAACTCATTTGAGTCATTCCTTTGTGCCTGCAATCTCTCAAGTCAAAATCCCATGTACTCTACTCTTTCAGCTTATCTGTTGAACTTTTGCATAGTCAAAAGCTCATCTTGTGTCTGAAATACATAAAGTTAGTTAGCATTAGTCTTATTTCATCCATTAAGTTCATACTCAGTTCTTAAATCAAGATTAAAGTTCCAAGAAGTCAACCTTTCATTTTTCTTCAAAAGTCAAAATTTGCATAAAATCTGTTTTGAGCCCATCTAGTAGGAATTTTCATGAGCTCATCTTTGGGCCAATTTCAGTGATTCTTGTTGTTTTAAGATATTCCCCTGGTCTATTTTCTCATGCCCTTTTTAGTATATTTTTGCAATTTTTTCTATAAGCTCAAAAGAGCTTGAGAATGAGAGCTTAAGTGCCCTGTGCAGGGCACTGTTGCCTGCACAGGGCTTGTTCAGATTTTGTAGCTTCTGCATAGAGCTCATCATAGCTCCCCTAGGTCTGTAAATTGGTTTACAAGCTCTCAACCAGGTCTACTACTAGTTCCAATTTGTGGTTTTCACATTTAGCTTATTTTGGAGCTTATGCATAAGCTCAAAGTAGGCACCCCAGATTCTGTTTTAGCTTAAAGCTCATATAATCAAATCTGTGCTAGCTTGTGATTTAAAGGATTAGGATAGTTAAAACTTGTTCCATTTATGTTCTTCTAGCTTATTAAAACTTCTGTTTTGGGTTGGTGGCTTTTGGACTCAATTTGCTTGTTTAAGTGCTTATTTCAATAAGCACTTGTGCTTCAGTTTCAATTCCTCCCACACAAGTGCCTGTTTTTCCAATTTTCCTAGCTTCCTAATATCATTTTAGACTTTTCCTGAAATTTTCAGATTTTTCTAAGCTTGTTTGCTATTTTTCTTAATTTAAATCACTTTTTAGCACTTTTTAATTAGCTTTAAATACAATTAATTAAGAAAAGCTTCAAAAAAATAGTTTTTCAATTTTCTTAAGTTTAGATAAATATAAAAAGAGAAAAAAATATTTTTCTAGATTTTTCTTAGTTAAATTTGTATTTTTAAATAATTTAAATAGTTTTAAATAGTATTTAATTCATAAAAAAGTAGAAAAATAATCAGAAAAATGCAAAAATAGTTTTGAAAATTCTCTTTTGATATTTTAGACTTTTCCATTTCATAATTTTATTTTCCTAGCTTTATTTCCTAATTTCTTGTATTTTAGGTAATTATTTAATAGTTAAAAATAGTTTTTAATTAATAATAATTAGATAATTAGTTATAAAAATAATTTTCTTTTTCTATAAATTTTCTTATATCATTAGGATTGTAAAAATGTATTTTTCATATTTGTAAATCTTTTATCCCTTTTATTTTCACGTTTTATTTTGTACGTTTACGTAGTTTTTAATTTAAACGTAAGTTTTCAGTTTTAAACGTTCATCACTTTAAATATAGTGATAGCGTTTATTTAATATCTTTTATCTTTTTAATTTCCTTTAATTTGTATTTAAGCCATTGTTATTTGTTGGCTTTTCCGTAGTTATAATATCATTCAATCTCCTTTTTCGTTCAAATCTCCCGATCACTTTACGTTTGATAATCCATTGCATAGCTCGCTGGGACATAACGACCCGGGGAGACCCTATACTCCTCAGATCTTCATTGCATTCGTGCTTAGGCAGTTTTAAGCTTGTTACGGTCTGCCATTCACAAGTGGCAGGCTTGAGTGAGAAAGCTTGACTGTTTTGGCACGCATCAAATTTTTGGCGCCGCTGCCGGGGAGCTGTGTGTGCTGATTATCTTACGTTTAGCAGATTAGTGATTTGGATATTCACTCCTTGTTTATACCATCTGTATGTGTTTATATTCTCTTTTAAAAATCAAAAAACCAAAAAGATTTTCTTTCTTATTTTTTTCAAAATGTTTTTCAAAAATACCAAAAATATTCATCTTTACCCTCTCACATCTTTGATTCTTCATCCCTACCCCTCTGAAAACCTTTGATTCTTTCTATGTCTTATCCTCACCCTCTTGGTTGTCAATGGTGTGGTGGTCCTTATAATGGTGGCAATTGCCCCAGTTGTAGCGTGGTGGAATCAGGAAACGGGTCTGTCTATAACCAAGATCCCTATTCCTACCATAACACGACTGATTTATTCCATCAGCTACCACACTGTGAGACTCAGCAGTTTTACTGTTGTGAGTACTGTGGTGGTTCACACTACAGTTCTGATTGTCAATCGGGAAACACGCTTGTCTACGAGCAGGTTCCTGATAACAATTATGACTACAACACATACGACTCAGCCGCACATCAGTTTTACTGTTGTGAGTATTGTGGAGGTCCACACTGTAGCTCTGATTGTCAAACAAGGAATCCATTTCCTTGTAACAATTACGACTCTTCGTATCATGACCAACCTCTACAGTACCAAATAAATCAGGCACCACCTCAGCCTGAGCCACTTCCTCAAAATCTTCTCCTTGATCTTTTGGATTTAGTGAAAGATTTGAAGGAAGGTAACCATTCCCAAGATAATCCAAATCAAAAATCCATGGAAGAATTGTTAGCTGAAGAGCGGTCGCTAAAATAAATTCCCAAATTGCCTTTGAAAAATCTATTAGGGAATCAATTGCAAAAGAAAAAGCATCCAGATCTAGCTCTCAATTTCGTTTCATTCACGATGACAGTGATGATGAGGATACCCTTGATATCCTTCAATTCTATAAAAATTCATCAAGTTCATCAAATGATATCCGCAGCCAGTTGAGATTTCATCTCAAACAACTGCTATCACACCCAAAGCTCCCACTCACTCTCTGAACATGGGGGACGAGCATCTTGACACTGTTCCTGAAAAGGAATCGGATGAATTCATAAAGTCTAGTGTTGAGAACCTTGTCCCAATCCCGAGAGAGTCACAGGGAACTTCTGATCATGTGTGTGATTCTCTTTCCCCTCTTGAGTGTTCAAATGATCATTTGGAAACTTTCTCCGATTTTAGCGAAGATTGTACTTCTTATGAAAACATCGAGTATGTTGAGGCATCACTTCCACAATCTGATGCTGATCCCCTTCTTGAGGAGTTCTCCGGTGAACTCACTCATATCAATCCACTCTTTGATTTCGAAGCCAATCTGGGAGAGACTGAAAGTCTCATTGATTATGATCGTTCACTCACTTCTTACCCTAACAGTCCAATAGAGAATGTTGATCACTTTGTTCCCGAAATATTCAAAGCTACTTTCACCAATCCTCTATTTGAATTCAACTCTGAATTCACTTCAATTTCTGAGAATCCACTTTTTGATACTCAGATTGAGGATAGTGATGAGCCCACAATGGAACAAGAGTTCACAAATTCACTTCATGTGAATGATTCTCTTCATAAAGAGTTCTCCGGTGAACTCTCTCATGACATATCTCCTCCGGAACATGATCATTTCTACTTTGATCTTGAGGATGATATTAGCTTGGAGGAAGGTGTACTCTATCGTATGAGTTTGCTTATTGATGATACTACCTTCACCCTTCCTCCTGATACGTCTACATTTGAGGATGAAGAATGGATCTTGATTGTTATCAAAGTCTTTCTTCCTTTCCTCAAATATCTTGTGATTTCTCTCCATCTTCACTCCTTCGGGAATGAAGACACTATCTTTGACCCCGGCATTTTCATTTATCATTTTTGAGCCGGTTCTCTGTATATCTCATCGGTGTGGAACTTTCGCGTGCTTCAAATGTTTATACAAACTTTTTGAATGAAAGTCCGATGGAGATTGTTTCTTCCACTTTGCTTCCCCATGAACAAATTAATTCGGGGTCGAGTCAAGCTAGCGACTCGGTAATCAAAATACAGTAGCATGCCATATGGGTTTTCACCCATATTTCTGACTTCTTTCTACTTTCTACCACCTAAGTGTGGGGGTGATACCCCACATGTTATATATATATATATATTTCTAAAAAAAAAAAAAAAAAAAAAAAAAATCTTTTAAAATAATGGCCGTAGTATTTCCCTTTTACGTTCTATGTTTCGGCATAACCTCCGGTACTTTGAATATTGAGGGCAATATTCATTTCTAAGTGTGGGGGGGGGGGGGGGAATTCTCACGAATTTTATCATATAATTATACCAATTCCCCCATTTTTGGCCAATTTTTTTTTTTTTTTTTTTTTTTGGAGTAAGTGTTCTACACTTACTCAATTGGTTATCAGTCCGCCTTGTCTAATAAACTAAAGGATTGGCTAATCCAGGAGCAAACGGCTCTTGGTAAAGATATCTCAAATCCGTTGACGGCTTGCAATTTGCCCAAAATTGTATGGTATTCAGCTCACCATATCCTAAAAAGTGAAGAGTTGGCTAGCCCGCAAGTTTATGGCTTGTAGTAAAGGCAGTGGAAAAACCATAATTGGTAATCAGCTCACCAAAGATAATATTGATAATTTATCTAAGAGTTGGCTAGTCCAGAAGGGTACGGCTTCTGGTAAAGACAAAATCAAATCCGTTGGAAGCTGGTGGTTTGCTCAAAATCACATGGTTATCGGTGTACCATGGTTCTTACTTGAACTGAAACATTTGGCTACTCCAGAAGTAATGGCTTTTGGTAAAGAGTTTAAAATCCATTATGTTTTCTCAAATCATTGCTAGGGACTAGCAATATCTCAGTGTGAGGGATTGATGAGTGTCTAAATACTCATCATTTTTGTACAATATAAACTGCAAAATCATCTGAAAACACTCAAAAATGCATCAAAATGATGAAAATATCACAAATCAGTGTTTTATGTGTTTTAAATGCAAAAATATCAAAATCAGATGAAAAACGTATCAAATTTGCAAAAATTGCAGTTTTAGTCCCTCAACTTTCAAAATTTGTCAAAACTAGTCCCTGAGTCAAAATTCCAAAAGAAAAGTCACCAAAGGTCCTTTTAAAATCATAAGTTGTCAAATTTAGTCCTTTGGTGAAAAATGTAAAAAGTTTGAGAAAATTACAAAATTTGTCCTTCAAGTTTGAAATTTGGCAGAAATGGCCCCTGGAAATTGGAAATTGTCAAGTTTGGTCCCTGTACTTTTGAATCTTGTCAGTTTTAGTCATTTGGAATAACTTTGAGATATTGGCAGTTTGGTCCTTACATTTTCAGAAATTACATAAATGGCCCTTGATAATTATTAAGCCTATAAGCCATTTTGGACCCTTACCTAATTGTGACCCCCTGTCATTTATCCCATTTGACCCCCCTGTTACTAATAACCAGTCAACCCAAGTCAAAAAGAAACCCTACCCGCCTTTTCTCCTTCTTCCCCAACACTAGCCCTGCAAAAACCAACCAACCCATCCCCCCTCCTCACCTTTCCTCTCCCCTTGTTCCCCCCTCCTCAACAACCTGCCAAGTGCATTTAATACCCCTTCACTCCCACACTCAACACTCAACTGCTCAAAACACTTTTTCCCGCCAAAACTCAATTCAAGGGCCAAGATCAGTTTTACTCATCCAAGGGCCAGGAATAATGGTGGGATTAATTCAGAAGAGAGAGGGGAAGCTGTTGGGGTATAAAAGAAAAGAGATAGAAGCATGAAGGTAGTAGTTAGTTTTTCATTTTTCTTAAATGTCGTTTTTTTTTATTTTAATGTTCTAGTTAAGCCAAATGTTGTAGTTTAAGTTTAATTGTATTTCATTCAAGTTAAAATAACATTGTATTGTACTTTTGAGAATCAAATTCAAGTTTGGTTTAAGTTCAAAGCTTTTAGTCCACTATTGAAAAATTGAGTTCTTAAATCTGGTGTTAAAGCTTCTAATAGCTTATATTTAGTTCATTCAAGTTTGTTTAAGCTTGTTAAAGCTTTTCATAAGCTCTCATTACAGTTTCAAACAATTTTCCATTTTAGTCAACAAAAGTCAACAGGAGCTCAAATTGGAATGGAAGCTGATAATGGGTGTTGCAGAAGTTTATTTGGGTTGAATTTAGATTAGGTTAGCACAGGTTTGGATTTGGTTTTGAGCCTGCATAAGCTGGACACAGTTGTGAGTTATTTTTCTCACTTTCCAATTTCAAGTCTAATTGCAGTTTCATGCCTCTCTTGTATCTGTGATCATTTGTAGTTTTAATATGTCTAAATAGTTGTAATTAGGGCATGTGAACTCAGTTTGATCATTGAGATTAGCTAGTTTAAAGTTTAGTTCAGTTTTTATTGCAAAACCAGTTTTTAAAGTGTGTTTGGATTGACTGATAGAGCCATGGTTTAGGTCTATTCGGTGTTAAGTTTTTGGTGTTTCATGTTTGTTTAATCATTTTAGAACTCATTTGAGTCATTCCTTTGTGCCTGCAATCTCTCAAGTCAAAATCCCATGTACTCTACTCTTTCAGCTTATCTGTTGAACTTTTGCATAGTCAAAAGCTCATCTTGTGTCTGAAATACATAAAGTTAGTTAGCATTAGTCTTATTTCATCCATTAAGTTCATACTCAGTTCTTAAATCAAGATTAAAGTTCCAAGAAGTCAACCTTTCATTTTTCTTCAAAAGTCAAAATTTGCATAAAATCTGTTTTGAGCCCATCTAGTAGGAATTTTCATGAGCTCATCTTTGGGCCAATTTCAGTGATTCTTGTTGTTTTAAGATATTCCCCTGGTCTATTTTCTCATGCCCTTTTTAGTATATTTTTGCAATTTTTTCTATAAGCTCATAAGAGCTTGAGAATGAGAGCTTAAGTGCCCTGTGCGGCACGTTGCTGCCAGGGGCTTGTTCAGATTTTGTAGCTTCTGCATAGAGCTCATCATAGCTCCCCTAGGTCTGTAAATTGGTTTACAAGCTCTCAACCAGGTCTTCTCCAAGTTCCAATTGGTGGTTTTCACATTTAGCTTATTTTGGAGCTTATGCATAAGCTCAAAGTAGGCACCCCGGATTCTGTTTAGCTTAAAGCTCATATAATCAAATCTGTGCTAGCTTGTGATTTAAAGGATTAGGATAGTTAAAACTTGTTCCATTTATGTTCTTCTAGCTTATTAAAACTTCGTTTTTGAGTTGGTGGCTTTTGGACTCAATTTGCTTGTTTAAGTGCTTATTTCAATAAGCACTTGTGCTTCAGTTTCAATTCCTCCCACACAAGTGCCTGTTTTTCCAATTTTCCTAGCTTCCTAATATCATTTTAGACTTTTCCTGAAATTTTCAGATTTTTCTAAGCTTGTTTGCTATTTTTCTTAATTTAAATCACTTTTTAGCACTTTTAATTAGCTTTAAATACAATTAATTAAGAAAAGCTTCAAAAAAATAGTTTTTCAATTTTCTTAAATTTAGATAAATATAAAAAGAGAAAAAAATATTTTTCTAGATTTTTCTTAGTTAAATTTGTATTTTTAAATAATTTAAATAGTTTTAAATAGTATTTAATTCATAAAAAAGTAGAAAAATAATCAGAAAAATGCAAAAATAGTTTTGAAAATTCTCTTTTGATATTTTAGACTTTTCCATTTCATAATTTTATTTTCCTAGCTTTATTTCCTAATTTCTTGTATTTTAGGTAATTATTTAATAGTTAAAAATAGTTTTTAATTAATAATAATTAGATAATTAGTTATAAAAATAATTTTCTTTTTCTATAAATTTTCTTATATAATTAGGATTGTAAAAATGTATTTTTCATATTTGTAAATCTTTTATCCCTTTTATTTTCACGTTTTATTTTGTACGTTTACGTAGTTTTTAATTTAAACGTAAGTTTTCAGTTTTAAACGTTCATCACTTTAAATATAGTGATAGCGTTTATTTAATATCTTTTATCTTTTTAATTTCCTTTAATTTGTATTTAAGCCATTGTTATTTGTTGGCTTTTCCGTAGTTATAATATCATTCAATCTCCTTTTTCGTTCAAATCTCCCGATCACTTTACGTTTGATAATCCATTGCATAGCTCGCTGGGACATAACGACCCGGGGAGACCCTATACTCCTCAGATCTTCATTGCATTCGTGCTTAGGCAGTTTTAAGCTTGTTACGGTCTGCCATTCACAAGTGGCAGGCTTGAGTGAGAAAGCTTGACTGTTTTGGCACGCATCATTCATCCTCCTCTTCTTCATCCGATGATGAATTAATTTTTCCTGACGAGTCTTCCGAACTATTGTTATCCACCGGTAGTACCCTGGAAATCTATTTAGCCGTGCGCGATTCCATTGAAGACACGGCAAGCTCAAGCACTACCCAGGGGCAGTCTCTCACCCTCTTTCGTGACAAAGCATTACAAACTCTAATGAATGACTATTTCGTCGAACGACCAAAGTTTCCCGACCATGTTTTTCGTGATAGATTTCGAATGAATAAAAGCTTGTTTTTAAGAATTGTTGGTGATGTTGAAGCGAGATTTGAATAGTTTCAAGAGGGCCAAGACGCAAGGGGAACAAAGGTTTCACGACGTTACAAAAATGCACATCTGCCATTCGGCAACTCGCAACGGGTGAACCTCCGGATAGATTTGATGACTATTTAAACATGGCACGAAGAACGTCAGGTTAATCTTCACATAGTTATTTTTTAAATTCGGTTTTTTTACTATTTTTTAAATTCGGTTTTTTTACTATTTATTATTATTATTATTATTTTTTAATATTTAATACTTTGTAAGAGATTGCCTTGATCATTTTTGCCATGCGATAATTGAATTATATGGTCGAGAGTTCTTACGTAGGCCGACAGCCCATGACGTTACACGGTTATTCGAGGCACATGAAGAAAAACATCAAATTACTGGAATGCTTGGTAGCATTGATTGTACACATTTCGTTTGGCGAAATTGTCCTAGGCATTTGAAAGGCCAATATAAGAGAGGTGATCACCAATATCCGACTATTATGCTTGAAGCCGTCGCTTCAAATGATTTGTGAATTTGGCATTCGTTTTTTGGTCCTCCCGGTGCAAACAACGACATCAATGTTTTGAATCAATCTCCGTTGTATCTTACTGAGCGAAATGAAATGGCGCCAAACAGTTTATTTACTCTAAATAGACGACTTTACAAACGTGGATATTATCTTACCGATGGAATCTATCATACGTATTCAACGTTTGCTAAAGCATATAAGTATCCCACTGACCCGAAGGAAAAGAGATTCAAGAAGCTACAAGAGTCTGCAAGAAAGGATGTCGAACGAGCTTTTGGGCGTCTTAAGGCAAAATGGATGATTCTCAGTCGTCCTCTCCGGGCTATGTCGGTCGAAAAGATTCGACTCCTCGTTTATACGTGTATTATATTCCACAATATGATTTTAAAAGACAACGAGATGTCAATATCACCGGTTCATATAATGGATCAGCCGGTCGCGCCAATTTACGATGACAGTGTACTACAGGAGTTAATCGACGAAGATATCCATAATCGTCTCCGATATGATCTTACGGAGCATGTAGCGGCTCAAGACTTACCATACCTCGATGACTAGTGTAATTTTCTTTTTATTTCAACGGTGATGTAATTTTTTTTCTAAGTTTTATGTAATTTTTTTTTTTATTAATGAAATATTATGTTTTTGTTAAATTGTTTAATATAGTTATGAATATAAAAAAAAATTAAGTGGTGTATGGAATTATGGTTGCCACTAGAAAAGTATGGTGAGGTATGAGATTAGGTGGAATGATATTATTGGTGGATGGTGAGGTATGGGTGAGGTATGAGTGGCATGAATGACACCACCCTAATATGGCTAAAAGCGCTTGATATAGTAATCTTAAGATGGCGTTTACATTAAAAGCTAACATACTGATTATGATTATTTAATTTTTCAGGGGTTATTTTGTAATGCGCAAAAAAGAAATATAGGTTGTTGTATTAGTGTGAAAACGTATAACTAAAAAAGAAGAAAAAGAAAGGAAAAGTAAGGTCAAGATTGATCGAAAGATAGATTTATGTACTAATGGTTAAAATACTATTATACCCTCATGTGCCAGGTACATGAGATATTTTAACGATAACATTTAACGAATGTATGAGATAAGGATGAACCATGTTACAAAATTTCATTATAATGATCAACCATGTAAAAATGAAAGTCGAGAGACGGGAGTAGTGATTTCACCCAAACCACATGGACGAACGATGTAATTTACTCTTAATCAGTGTTGCAAAACAAGGCTTACAAGGAAGATTAATCGTCGATTAGGTGCTGCAAGGCCACCAACATTTCCAATTTATGTAAATCGGTCAAACAAATTGGTCAACCATGGTCAATGGTGGTCAATGACGGTTAATGGTGGTCAAACTTGCCGAAAACCTTCATATCTTGCCGAAAATACTTAAAAGTACCCATAAAATTGTTTGAATAACTTATGGTCATTCTTTATATCTATTACAAGATGTATTTCAAGAAAAATTTTGCCGAAAATACCTAAACTTGTCGAAAATACCAAAAACTTGTCGAAAATACCTAAAATTTGCCGAAAATACTAAAAACTTGTCGGAAATGCCAATCCGATTAATCACCGATTAATCCCGCCTAGACCGATTACAAGCTACAGGGAGGTCGAACGCCCGACTACCGATTCGCGATTTTTGCAACATTGCTCTTAATAAAAGATAAGATTCTAAAAAACACCATAGAATTATCTCATTTTTATAAACTATAACTATAAATCTGTTCTAGCCTAGAACTATAAAATTTATTGTTTTTGCATTTTTTTAAAGTATTGTAGATATGAAAATTAAAGACATAAGTCCAATAAAGTCATTTTATTTTTATTAGTTCAATTGAATGTAAGATCAAAATTGGACACATATCTACTTTATCAAAAATGTTTTGAAAAATATACATATGAATAGAACTTGTTACACCCGACGGTTGAATCGATTGAACCGGTGAACCGGCGACTCACCAGGTCAATAAAAACATCAGGTATTTAAACATTGTTTAAAAGTATTTAGTGAAAGTTAGGATATTACGCTACTTTATTTATGTTTTCCCAATTTATAAGACTTATGCCACCAAGGGTGGTAAGTGTGACAACTCGTATTTTCAGGTCATATTTCAAAACTTTACTCATGCTTCATCATTTATTATTTATCGTAAACTAGATTTACGAGTATTAAATTCACGTAACCGTAATGGTTTAGCTGTGAATTCATGAACATTTCATCATGGACATTTCATATAGGCTAGGTTTAGTCTATATTTCATTGGCATCATTATCATCATATTAATTTATGCATGGTTTTGCATTTTTCATAAAACGTTTATTTTCCTATTAAATAAACGCTATCGCGTAATCATTTATTTTGAACATTTGATCCGACACTTCCAAAAATATTCCTAATATATTTTTATACTCATTTTAAGACTATAAAAATTATATTATTAATTTACCCGGTGTTTTAAATTTATTTCGTATATAAATTGTTATGTTTATATAATTACGACGGTTTTCGTAAATTCAAAACGATAATTATTATTTCATTCAAATTCTTGCAAGAAATGTATTTTTATAATTTTTATGACCTCAATATATTTTATCTTGACTCGTTAAAAGTTATTTTTATCTAACGCTACCCTAAATACTCAAATGTGTGTACGAGTTACCACTTATTCCTAATTAACTACATATTTACTCAACATTTAAAACACTTGATTATTAGTTAATGCATTTTGTCCCTTTTTTTTTACATATGTCGACCACCTCAAGGGTGAGTCACATACATTTGCAAATATCTACTAAGTCAAGTATCTCACTTCACACTTATCACATTCATTTTACTTCACAAAGCAAAAGATCTTTTTCCTTCCTCTCTTCCTCAAGAAAACCGGCCAACCACAAGGTGAAGAAGGATCATCATAAAATTTTACAAGACAAGATTTTAACACTCTAGTCTCACTCTTTATTAAGGTTTTGCAATAAAAACCTTGGGTGATTAGGAAAAACCTTTGCTCATAAACCTCATCAAGTAACTAGTAAGCATTTCATACTCATCATCATATTTCATATTCATTGTTATGGTCATTTCATTTTATTTGAGAAAACATGCAAGTCTCATGAGGTTTATACCACTTTTTCATTGATTTTAAGAGTTATATATATATATATATATATATTGTCATCCTATAATTACTCCTTGTTATTTATCACTCTTGGTGATGTCTAGGAACCCATGACACCCTAAGAAGGTGTATGGTAGGATTAGAATAGCTTCGGAGTTGTTTTGAATTGGTTGGAATAGGTTTTGCGCGAGAAAAACTCATTTCGACAAGTCTAATTAAGGGTCTGTCCTTATTTTGAAAATCTGGAAAATCCGACAGTAAGCAAAATATTTTGGGTTAGATATTTGGAAAATATATTTTAAAACGAAAACGTGGCCGTTTGAACGGGTTAAAACGGAGCTATAACGAAAAAGTTATGCTATTTTGAAGTTTGACGACGAAAACTATATATTCCAGAAAATTCAGCATTTGCTGTCTCGACTTTTTACGAATCAAAAATGAGTCTTAAGCGTTGTTAAAAGTGTCGACTTATCAAAAATATATTAGTATATGTTATCACGATTCCGTGGATATAAAGAACGTAGAAAACGGACTTATAACGACAAAGTTATTCACATTTTAAAAAGTTGCCGTAACTTTATTCTATTAGCAAAATTAATATAATTTCTATTAAACATATACTACGGCAACGAAGGACCATGTTGAAGGTCGTTTTTAACAATGACGAAGTACTTTTTATAAACTGATGTCTTCTAGTGAAAGTAAGTTCGCCTGGCATATTTTCCAAAATGTCAAACCATTTGTCAAGCGAAGTTGTAATGAATAAGATACGATCACTTAAATTTTTGCCGAAAACCATCCTTAAACTATATTTTGGGACACAAGTACCATACTTAACCTATATTTTTCTCTATGATCGGAACCTCTATGACGAAAACTTAAACACTAAAACTTTGAGATAATGGTACAAGCTTCCCAAAACCGTTGAGTTCGTTTCTTAACACTCGACGTACAGCATTTTACGACTAGCTTTTCGAGGCCGTTTAGTCACTTTCATGAAAATTTCAACAACATTATTTTACGACGAAAAGTTATAATTTCATAATAAATCACTAAATGATTATCGTTGGATATAATTTCAATGTAAATACATATGGAGTAATTTAAAAATGGTCAAGACGTTAAAAGATTATTTCTCGACGAGAAATATTATTTTCAAAAATTCATAAGTGGTATAGATATCATCCGAATTGCATGCATAACATTACATCATGACTTATTACATATCATATCATTCATAATAGGTCAAGTTTAGAGATTCACGCTACATTTCGGTGTATTCACTTTTGTCATCATAATCATTGCAACAGGTGAGTTTCCATAGCCCCATTTTCAATTGTTTTAATGCTTTTATTAAACTCTCTGGGGGAGATACATGCTCATCAACTTTTATGACATTCATGATTATTTGCAACTATATGTTTATCTGAACTGAATGTTTAGTCATATTCTATATCATAAATCATGGAGCTAAAGGTCTTGGTATTTCATTGAGCTAAATGTCTTGGGATAATCATTGAGCTAAATGTCTTGGGATAATTATTGAGCTAAAGGTCTTGGGATAATCATTGAACTAAATGTCTTGGGATATTCATTGAGCTAAAGGTCTTGGGATAATCATTGAACTAAATGTTTTGGTATTATTTGAAACAACACTCATATGTGTTATATCAATGGAATATTAATACATTAAGCTATGTACTGTTATGTGAATTCATTTGACATCATGCATTTGAACATAAACTATACATATTTTGGCAATGGGTTGTAAACACACAGGTTTCAAGTTTTGTATGGGCGGAACTCGGAACTGAGTGGATTTGCAATGCCTTTGCTGCATAAACGATTTTGAAAGGCTTTACATTTCAACCCAAACTCTATGAACTCACTCAACCTTTGTGTTGACACTTTTTAGCATGTTTTATCTCAGGTATCTAAGGCATTCACTTCATGGCATGCATGTGGATTTATCATAGAGTCGTGGTGACGACGCGTCACACATGGGATTTATGCATTTTAAAACATCGTTTGGCTTGTAACAAACTTATTTCCGCACAAGTTGATTTTCATTTGGGACCTACACTTTGTAAACTCTGATTATTTTATTAAATCAAACGATGTGTTTTCCAAACGACACTTTAGGTCGTTCAATATATCTGTAACTGTGATGCTATGACAGTCAATCCCCAGGAATTCCATTCCGCTGCAAAACAGGTAATTTGGGGGTGTGCAGATTGGCATCAGAGCTTCAGTTATAGAGAACTAGGTTGCATCATTGACCCTAGACTATAACTACATCATTGTAGCATCTTATCATTTCATCATAAGTGCATGATCACTTTACATGCGGTTTATACGTACATTTTTTGATTTATTTACTTTCATTTCAAATCGATTGTCACATAGATGCCTTTAAATACCCATCCCATTATCATTTCCTCCTACTCCAATGTGGAGAATGCCTTGTCATTCCCTATCACAATTTTTACATCAGCTGATTCATCACCGATAACGTCGAATGCCGAGATAAACCTTTAAGTAGGGCAAAGTCACTCACACTCCTTTGTTTCACCACTAACATGTCGAGTTACACGTTATTCACACATTAAGTCACTAGACCATCATACATTTGAAGCACTTACGACACCTCATAACCCATCTTTTGGGAACCCGTCGATTATTTTGAAAAGTAACCTCAAACTTACCACCTCACATCACATCTCTTTAAAGCACTTATTCTTAACATAGGACTTTGCTACGTCTCACATTTCCTCTTATTTTGAAGAGTTATGGCACCGAAGAAAGCTGCACCAGAAATGACACCAGCTGCTATCCAAAGGTATATAGAGGATAGTATAGCCGAGGCACTAAGGAAAGAACGAGCAAAGGTAGCTGCTTCTGCTGAGGCCACGGCTGCTGCTGAAGCTGCTAGACTTGCTACTGCTACAGGAGCTGCAGGAGGATCTGGAGTTCGAAATTGTGCATACAAGGACTTTAAGAACTGTGATCCTACAAAGTTCAAAGGCAAAGAAGGAGCCACTGCTATGGTTCGATGGTTTGAGAAGATGGAGTCTGTGTTTCTTCTATGCAATTGCCCAGATGACTACAAGGTGAAGTTTGCCATTGGTACACTCTTAGATGGCGCAATGTCATGGTGGAATTCGTATGCGCAGCCTATTGGTATCGAAAATGCTTACAAGCTCACGTGGGATCAATTCAAGAGGTTGTTGACAAAGAAGTATTGTCCACGCATGGAGGTGAAGAAATTAGAAACGGAATTTTATGAGTTAGTAGACATTGGTTATGACATCGAGACCTACATTAGGAGGTTTCAAGAATTGGCTGCACTATGTCCATCAATGGTTTTGGACAATGAGAAACTATTGGAAAATTTCATTGGAGGACTTCCACAATGTATTCAAGGAGATGTAACTTCTTTCGATCCACAAACAATTGAAGAAACTATTAGGATAACTCAAAAACTCATGGCTCAAGTCGTGAAAGGGGAAAACATTATCAACGATAACCGTAACAACAACCACAACAACCAAACTAGCAACAACAAAAGGAAATGGGAAAATGACCAGGGAGGTTATGATAACAACAATCAAAACTGTAACACTAATCATCATCAACAACAGAATAGAGGGCAAGAAACCACAATGGTTTATGTTGCTGCACCAATAGAAGGCAGAGGTTATGTTGGAACCTACCCACTATGTAATCGATGTAAGTATCATCACTCGGGTCTTTGTCCTGTTAAGTGCTACAAGTGTCAAAAACTAGGACACCATGCCAGGAATTGTAGAGGCAAGACCATAGTTACATGTTACGAATGCGGGGAGCAAGGACACTATCGGAATCAATGTCCTCAAAACCAAGTTCAACAAGTTGAAGGTGCTCATGGGAATGCATACATGTTAGAAGGAGGAGAAGCTCCTCATGGTCTCAACAATGCGGAAGACTGAAGAAGTTCGGAAACTAACAGTCTTAATTTTCCTTATGTACTATTTCGTACTAAGTTTATGTCTTCCATCGTATTCGGATCTTATGACTTAAGATGTACTACTTTTGGATAAACCACTCGTTGTAAAATATTCTCATTAAGCGTACTTTCTTTTCCTTGATTCGTTATCACTTACAAGGTTTAGATCTCTGTAAACATCGAGAGTTATAACAACTAAACCGAACGTCACATTATCGTTCCTTAATTATACATAGCCTAGCTAACTATGTCTAATTCTGGAGGGATCATGTTATGTTGGGAGCAGTTATTTATAAGTCTTAGTGCAAGCAGGGTTTTCACATATTCATAAAAATCAAAGTTATGCTCATCGGAGACATTCATCCAATATTTTTTTTTCTTTACAATGATGTTTTGTACGCTCTAAATCATCGATAACCGTAATGACATCTTTTCATGTCTTCTTTTCTCGTTATTCATCACAAACTCAAAATTCGATAGACTAACACGAATTGAATTCAGGGACTGAATTCCTTTTTGGTTGGGCGAATGTGACAACTCGTATTTTCAGGTCATATTTCAAAACTTTACTCATGCTTCATCATTTATTATTTATCGTAAACTAGATTTACGAGTATTAAATTCACATAACCGTAATGGTTTAGCTGTGAATTCATGAACATTTCATCATGGACATTTCATATAGGCTAGGTTTAGTCAATATTTCATTGGCATCATTATCATCATATTAATTTATGCATGGTTTTGCATTTTTCATAAAACGTTTATTTTCCTATTAAATAAAGCGCTATCGTAATCATTTATTTTGAACATTTGATCCGACACTTCCAAAAATATTCCTAATATATTTTTATACTCATTTTAAGACTATAAAATTATATTATTAATTTACCCGGTGTTTTAAATTTATTTCGTATATAAATTGTTATGTTTATATAATTACGACGGTTTTCGTAAATTCAAAACGATAATTATTATTTCATTCAAATTCTTGCAAGAAATGTATTTTTATAATTTTTATGACCTCAATATATTTTATCTTGACTCGTTAAAAGTTATTTTTATCTAACGCTACCCTAAATACTCAAATGTGTGTACAAGTTACCACTTATTCCTAATTAACTACATATTTACTCAACATTTAAAACACTTGATTATTAGTTAATGCATTTTGTCCCTTTTCTTTTACATATGTCGACCACCTCAAGGGTGAGTCACATACATTTGCAAATATCTACTAAGTCAAGTATCTCACTTCACACTTATCACATTCATTTTACTTCACAAAGCAAAAGATATTTTTCCTTCCTCTCTTCCTCAAGAAAACCGGCCAACCACAAGGTGAAGAAGGATCATCATAAAATTTTACAAGACAAGATTTTAACACTCTAGTCTCACTCTTTATTAAGGTTTTGCAATAAAAACCTTGGGTGATTAGGAAAAACCTTTGCTCATAAACCTCATCAAGTAACTAGTAAGCATTTCATACTCATCATCATATTTCATATTCATTGTTATGGTCATTTCATTTTATTTGAGAAAATATGCAAGTCTCATGAGGTTTATACCACTTTTTTATTGATTTTAAGAGTTATATATATATATATATTGTCATCCTATAATTACTCCTTGTTATTTATCACTCTTGGTGATGTCTAGGAACCCATGACACCCTAAGAAGGTGTATGGTAGGATTAGAATAGCTTCGGAGTTGTTTTGAATGAGTTGGAATAGGTTTTCATGAGAAAAAACTCATTCACAAGTCTAATTAAGGGTCTGTCCTTATTTTGAAAATCTGGAAAATCCGACAGTAAGCAAAATATTTTGGGTTAGATATTTGGAAAATATATTTTAAAACGAAAACGTGGCCGTTTGAACGGGTTAAAACGGAGCTATAACGAAAAAGTTATGCTATTTTGAAGTTTGACGACGAAAACTATATATTCCAGAAAATTCAGCATTTGCTGTCTCGACTTTTTACGAATCAAAAATGAGTCTTAAGCGTTGTTAAAAGTGTCGACTTATCAAAAATATATTAGTATATGTTATCACGATTCCGTGGATATAAAGAACGGAGAAAACGGACTTATAACGACAAAGTTATTCACATTTTAAAAAGTTGCCGTAACTTTATTCTATTAGCAAAATTAATATAATTTCTATTAAACACATACTACGGCAACGAAGGACCATGTTGAAGGTCATTTTTACCAATGACGAAGTACTTTTTATAAACTGATGTCTTCTAGTGAAAGTAAGTTCGCCTGGCATATTTTCCAAAATGTCAAACCATTTGTCAAGCGAAGTTGTAATGAATAAGATACGATCACTTAAATTTTTGCCGAAAACCATCCTTAAACTATATTTTGGGACACAAGTACCATACTTAACCTACATTTTTCTCTATGATCGAACCTCTATGTGAAAACTTAAACACTAAAACTTTGAGATAATGATACAAGCTTCCCAAAACCGTTGATTTGGTTTCTTAACACTCGTCACGTACATTTTACGACTAGCTTTTAGAGGCCGTTTAGTCACTTTCATGAAAATTTCAACAACATTATTTTATGACGAAAAGTTATAATTTCATAATAAATCACTAAATGATTATCGTTGGATATCATTTCAATGTAAATACATATGGAATAATTTAAAAATGGTCAAGGCGTTAAAGATTATTTCTCGACGTGAAATATTATTTTCAAAAATTCATAAGTGGTATAGATATCATCCGAATTGCATGCATAACATTACATCATGACTTATTACATATCATATCATTCATAATAGGTCAAGTTTAGAGATTCACGCTACATTTCGGTGTATTCACTTTTGTCATCATAATCATTTACCATGGTGAGTTTCATAGCCCCATTTTCAATTGTTTTAATGCTTTTATTAAACTCTTTTGGGGAGATACATGCTCATCAACTTTTATGACATTCATGATTATTTGCAACTATATGTTTATCTGAACTGAATGTTTAGTCATATTCTATATCATAAATCATGGAGCTAAAGGTCTTGGTATTTCATTGAGCTAAATGTCTTGGGATAATCATTGAGCTAAATGTCTTGGGATAATTATTGAGCTAAAGGTCTTGGGATAATCATTGAGCTAAATGTCTTGGGATAATTATTGAGCTAAAGGTCTTGGGAAAATCATTGAGCTAAATGTCTTGGGATATTCATTGAGCTAAAGGTCTTGGGATAATCATTGAACTAAATGTTTTGGTATTATTTGAAACAACACTCATATGTGTTATATCAATGGAATATTAATACATTAAGCTATGTACTG
Source organism: Chrysanthemum makinoi (assembly GCA_910596185.1). Taxonomy (NCBI): domain Eukaryota; kingdom Viridiplantae; phylum Streptophyta; class Magnoliopsida; order Asterales; family Asteraceae; genus Chrysanthemum; species Chrysanthemum makinoi. Next base: position 26,041,383 of record OU343224.1, on the reverse strand, counting down.
TTATGTGAATTCATTTGACATCATGCATTTGAACATAAACTATACATATTTTGGCAATGGGTTGTAAACACACAGGTTGCAAGTTTTGTATGGGCGAACTTGGGCTGAGTGGATTTGCAATGCCTTTCTTTGCATAAACGATTTTGAAAGGCTTTACATTTCAACTCAAACTCTATGAACTCACTCAACCTTTGTGTTGACACTTTTAGCATGTTTTATCTCAGGAATCTAAGGCATTCACTTCATGGCATGCATGTGGACTTATCATGAAAGAGTCGGTGACGAGCGTCACACATGGGATTTATGCATTTTAAAACATCGTTTGGCTTGTAACAAACTTATTTCCGCACAAGTTGATTTTCATTTGGGACCTACACTTTGTAAACTCTGATTATTTTATTAAATCAAAAGATGTGTTTTCCAAACGACACTTTAGGTCGTTCAATATATCTCAGAATCGTGATGCTATGACAGTCAATCCCCAGGAATTCCATTCTGCTGCAAAACAGGTAATTTGGGGGTGTGACAGATTGGCAATCGAGCTTCAGTTATAGAGAACTAGGTTGCATCATTGACCCTAGACTATAACTACATCATTATAGCATCTTATCATTTCATCATAAGTGCATGTTCACCTTACATGCGGTTTATATGCATATTTTTTGAGTTATTTACTTTCATTTCAAATCGATTGTCACATAGATGCCTTTAAATACCCATCCCATTATCATTTCCTCCTACTCCAATGTGGAGAATGCCTTGTCATTCCTTATCACAATTTTACATCACTGATTCATCACCGATAACGTCGAATGCCGAGATAAACCTTTAAGTAGGGCAAAGTCACTCTCACTCCTTTGTTTCACCACTAACATGTCAAGTTACACGTTATTCACACATTAAGTCACTAGACCATCATACATTTGAAGCACTTACGACACCTCATAACCCATCTTTGGGAACCCGCGATTATTTTGAAAAGTAACCTCAAACTTATCACCTCACATCACATCTCTTTAGAGCGCTTATTATTAACATAGGACTTTTGCACGTCTCACATTTCCTCTTATTTTGAAGAGTTATGGCACCAAGAAAGCCGCACTGAAATGACACCACTGCTATCCAAAGGTATATAGAGGATAGTATAGCCGAGGCACTAAGGAAAGAACGAGCAAAGGTAGCCGCTTCGCTGAGGCCACGCTGCCGCTGGTTGCTAGACTTGCTACTAGCATGGAGCAGCAGGGATCCGAGTTCAAATTGTGCATACAAGGACTTTAAAACTGCGGATCCTACAAAGTTCAAAGGCATAGAAGGAGCCACTGCTATGGTTCGATGGTTTGAGAAAATGGAGTCTGTGTTTCTTCTATGCAATTGCCCAGATGACTACAAGGTGAAGTTTGCCACCAGTACACTCTTAGATGTTGGAATTCGTATGCGCAGCCTATTGGTATCGAAAATGCTTACAAGCTCACGTGGGATCAATTCAAGAGGTTGTTGACAAAGAAGTATTGTCCACGCACGGAGGTGAAGAAATTAGAAACGGAATTTTATGAGTTAGTGACTGTTGGTTATGACATCGAGACCTACATTCGAAGGTTTCAAGAATTGGTCTGACTATGTCCATCAATGGTTTCCGACAATGAGAAACTATTGGAAAATTTCATTGGAGGACTTCCACAATGTATTCAAGGAGATGTAACTTCTTCCGATCCACAAACAATTGAAGAAACTATTAGGATAACTCAAAAACTCATGGCTCAAGTCGTGAAAAGGGAAAACATTATCAACAATAACCGCAACAACAACAACAACCAAACTAGCAACAACAAAAGGAAATGGGAAAATGACCAGGGAGGTTATGATAACAACAACCAAAACCGTAACACTAATCATCATCAACAACAGAATAGAGGGCAAGAAACCACAATGGTTTATGTTGCTGCACCAATAGAAGGCAGAGGTTATGTTGGAACCTACCCACTATGTAATCGATGTAAGTATCATCACTGGTCTTTGTCCCTGTTAGTGCTACAAGTGTCAAAAACTAGGACACCATGCCAGGAATTGTAGAGGCAAGACCATAGTTACATGTTACGAATGCGGGAGCAAGGACACTATCGGAATCAATGTCCTCAAAACCAAGTTCAACAAGTTGAAGGTGCTCATGGGAATGCATGCATATTAGAAGGAGGAGAAGCCTCATGGTCTCAACAATGCGGAAGATGAAGAAGTTCGAAACTAACAGTCTCATTTTTCCTTATGTACTATGTCGTACTAAGTTTATGTCTTCATCGTATTCGATCTTATGACTTAAGATGTACTACTTTTGGATAAACCACTCGTTGTAAAATATTCTCATTAAGCGTACTTTCTTTTCCTTCTGATTGTTATCACTTACAAGTTTAGATCTCTCAAACATCGAGAGTTATAACAACTAAACCGAACGTCACATTATCGTTCCTTAATTATACATAGCCTAGCTAACTATGTCTAATTCTGGAGGGATCATGTTATGTTGGGAGCAGTTATTTATAAGTCTTAGTGCAAGCAGGGTTTTCACATATTCATAAAATCAAAGTTATGCTCATCGGAGACATTCATCCAATATTTTCTTTACAATGATGTTTTGTACGCTCTAAATCATCGATAACCGTAATGACATCTTTTCATGTCTTCTTTTCTCGTTATTCATCACAAACTCAAAAATTCGATAGACTAACACGAATTGAATTCAGGGACTGAATTCCTTTTTGGTTGGGCGAATGTGACAACTCGTATTTTCAGGTCATATTTCAAAACTTTACTCATGCTTCATCATTTATTATTTATCGTAAACTAGATTTACGAGTATTAAATTCACGTAACCGTAATGGTTTAGCTGTGAATTCATGAACATTTCATCATGGACATTTCATATAGGCTAGGTTTAGTCTATATTTCATTGGCATCATTATCATCATATTAATTTATGCATGGTTTTGCATTTTCATAAAACGTTTATTTTCCTATTAAATAAACGCTATCGCGTAATCATTTATTTTGAACATTTGATCCGACACTTCCAAAATATTCCTAATATATTTTTATACTCATTTTAAGACTATAAAATTATATTATTAATTTACCCGGTGTTTTAAATTTATTTCGTATATAAATTGTTATGTTTATATAATTACGACGGTTTTCGTAAATTCAAAACGATAATTATTATTTCATTCAAATTCTTGCAAGAAATGTATTTTTATAATTTTTATGACCTCAATATATTTTATCTTGACTCGTTAAAAGTTATTTTTATCTAACGCTACCCTAAATACTCAAATGTGTGTACAAGTTACCACTTATTCCTAATTAACTACATATTTACTCAACATTTAAAACACTTGATTATTAGTTAATGCATTTTGTCCCTTTTTTTTTACATATGTCGACCACCTCAAGGGTGAGTCACATACATTTGCAAATATCTACTAAGTCAAGTATCTCACTTCACACTTATCACATTCATTTTACTTCACAAAGCAAAAGATCTTTTTCCTTCCTCTCTCAAGAAAACCGCCAACCACAAGGTGAAGAAGGATCATCATAAAATTTTCAAGACAAGATTTAAACACTCTAGTCTCACTCTTTATTAAGGTTTTGCAATAAAAACCTTGGGTGATTAGGATAAATCCTTTGTTCTCATAAACCTCATCAAGTAACTAGTAAGCATTTCATACTCATCATCATATTTCATATTCATTGTTATGGTCATTTCATTTTATTTGAGAAAACATGCAAGTCTCATGAGGTTTATACCACTTTTACATTGATTTTAAGAGTATATATATATATATATATATATATATATATATATATATATATATATATATATATATATATATATATATATATATATATATATATATATATATATTGTCATCCTATAATTACTCCTTGTTATTTATCACTCTTGGTGATGTCTAGGAACCCATGACACCCTAAGAAGGTGTATGGTAGGATTAGAATAGCTTCGGAGTTGTTTTGAATTGGTTGGAATAGGTTTTGCGCGAGAAAAACTCATTTCGACAAGTCTAATTAAGGGTCTGTCCTTATTTTGAAAATCTGGAAAATCCGACAGTAAGCAAAATATTTTGGGTTAGATATTTGGAAAATATATTTTAAAACGAAAACGTGGCCGTTTGAACGGGTTAAAACGGAGCTATAACGAAAAAGTTATGCTATTTTGAAGTTTGACGACGAAAACTATATATTCCAGAAAATTCAGCATTTGCTGTCTCGACTTTTTACGAATCAAAAATGAGTCTTAAGCGTTGTTAAAAGTGTCGACTTATCAAAAATATATTAGTATATGTTATCACGATTCCGTGGATATAAAGAACTTAGAAAACGGACTTATAACGACAAAGTTATTCACATTTTAAAAAGTTGCCGTAACTTTATTCTATTAGCAAAATTAATATAATTTCTATTAAACATATACTACGGCAACGAAGGACCATGTTGAAGGTCGTTTTAAATGACAAGTACTTTATAAACTGATGTCTTCTAGTAAAAGTAAGTTCGCCTAGCATATTTTTCCAAAATGTCAAACCCATTTGTCGCGGAGTTGTAATGAATAAGATACGATCACTTAAATTTTTGCCAAAACCATCCTTAAACTATATTTTGGGACACAAGTACCATACTTAACCTATATTTTTCTATGATCGGAACCTCTATGATGAAAACTTAAACACTAAAACTTTGAGATAATGATACAAGCTTCCCAAAACCGTTGAGTTCGTTTCTTAACACTCAACGCACACCATTTTACGACTAGCTTTTCGAGGCCGTTTAGTCACTTTCATGAAAATTTCAACAACATTATTTTACGACGAAAAGTTATAATTTCATAATAAATCACTAAATGATTATCGTTGGATATCATTTCAATGTAAATACATATGGAGTAATTTAAAACTGGTCAAGACGTTAAAAGATTATTTCTCGACGAGAAATATTATTTCAAAAATTCATAAGTGGTATAGATATCATCCGAATTGCATGCATAACATTACATCATGACTTATTACATATCATATCATTCATAATAGGTCAAGTTTAGAGCTTCACGCTACATTTCGTGTATCACTTTTGTCATCATAATCATTGCACAGTGAGTTTCCATAGCCCCATTTTCAATTGTTTTAATGCTTTTATTAAACTCTTTGGGGAGATACATGCTCATCAACTTTTATGACATTCATGATTATTTGCAACTATATGTTTATCTAAACTGAATGTTTAGTCATATTCTATATCATAAATCATGGAGCTAAAGGTCTTGGTATTTCATTGAGCTAAATGTTTTGGGATAATCATTGAGCTAAATGTCTTGGGATAATTATTGAGCTAAAGGTCTTGGGATAATCATTGAGCTAAATGTCTTGATAATTATTGAGCAAAGGTCTTGATAATCATTGAGCTAAATGTCTTGGGATATTCATTGAGCTAAAGGTCTTGGGATAATCATTGAACTAAATGTTTTGGTATTATTTGAAACAACACTCATATGTGTTATATCAATGGAATATTAATACATTAAGCTATGTACTGTTATGTGAATTCATTTGACATCATGCATTGGAACATAAACTATACATATTTTGGCAATGGGTTGTAAAACACAAGGTTGCAAGTTTTGTATGGGCGGAACTTGGAACTGAGTGGATTTACAATGTCTTTGCCGCATAAACATTTTGAAAGGTTATTTTCAACCCAAACTCTATGAACTCACTCAACCTTTGTGTTGACACTTTTTTTAGCATGTTTTATCTAGGTATCTAAGGCATTCACTTCATGGCATGCATATGGACACATCATAGAGTCATGGTGACGACGCGTCATAACATGGATTTATGCATTTTAAAACATCGTTTATTTGTAACAAACTTATTTCCGCATGTTGATTTTCATTTGGACCTACACTTTGTAAACTCTGATTATTTTATTAAATCAAACGATGTAGTTTTCCAAACGATAACTTTAGGTCGCTCAATATATCTCAGAATCGATGCTATGACAAGTCAATCCCGGAATTCCATTCCGCCGCAAAAAGGTAATTTGGGGTGTGACAGTTGGCATGAGCTTAGATTATAGAGAACTAGGTGCATCATTGACCCTGAACTATAACTACATCATTATAGCATCTTATTATTTCATCATAAGTACATGTTCACTTTACATGCGGTTTTATCGTCTGATTTTGATTTATTTACTTTCATTTCAAATCGATTGTCACATAGATGCCTTTAAATACCCATCCCATTATCATTTCCTCCTACTCCAATGTGGAGAATGCTTTGTCATTCCCTATCACGAATTTTACATCGGTGATTCATCACAGATAGTCGAGAATGCGAGATAAACCTTTAAGTAGGGCAAAGTCACTTCGCCTCCTTTGTTTCACCACTAACATGTAATGTTTACCACGTTATTCACACATTAAGTCACTAGACCATCATACATTTGAAACACTTACGACACCTCATAACCCATCTTTTGGGAACCCGTCGATTATTTTAAAAAGTAACCTCAAACTTACCACCTCATCACATCTCTTTAGCGCTTATTCTTAACATAGGACTTTACTCGTCTCATTTCCTCTTATTTTGAAGAGTTATGGCCTTAGAAGAAATTTGCACTGACACATTTTGCTATCCAAAGGTATATAGAGGATAGTATAGCAGGGCACTAAAGGAAAGAGCGAGCAAGGTATTTTACATACTGTGAGCCATTGCTTCTTTGATTGCTAAGACTCTTGCCTACGAGGCTGAGGAGGGATCACGGAGTTAAATTGTGCATACAAGGACTTTAAGAACTGTGATCCTACAAAGTTCAAAGTCAAGAAGAACCCTTGCTATGGTTGATGGTTTGAGAAGATGGAATCAGTGTTTCTTCTATGCACCGATTGCTTATGACTAAGGTGAAGTTTGCCAGCGGTACACTCTTAGATGGCGCAATGTCATGGTGGAATGCGTATCTTGACCTATTGGTATCGAAAATGCTTACAAGCTTTCACGTGGGATCCAATTCAAGAGGTTGTTGACAAAGAAGTATTGTCCGCGGGTGAAGAAATTAGAAGCGGAATTTTATGAGTTAGTAGTACATTGGTTATGACATCGAGACCTACATTAGGAGGTTTCAGAATTGGTACACTATGTCCATCAATGGTTTTGGACAATGAGAAACTATTGGAAAATTTCATTGGAGGACTTCCACAATGTATTCAAGGAGATGTAACTTCTTCCGATCTACAAACAATTGAAGAAACTATTAGGATAACTCAAAAACTCATGGCTCAAGTCGGTGAAAGGGAAAACATTATCAGCGATAACCGTAACAACAACCACAACAACCAAACTAGCAACAACAAAAGGAAATGGGAAAATGACCAGGGAGGTTATAATAACAACAATCAAAAGCGTAACACTAATCATCATCAACAACGGAATAGGGGCAAGAAACCACAATGGTTTATGTTCTTTGCACCAATAGAAGGCGAGAGGTTATGTTGGAACCTACCCACTATATGTCGATGTAAGTATCATCGGTGGTCTTTGTCTGTTAAGTGCTACAAGTGTCAAAAACTAGGACACCATGCGAGGTTGTAGAAGGCAAGACCATAGTTACATGTTACGAATCGCGGGGAGAAAAGGACACTATCGGAATCAATGTCCTCAAAACCAAGTTCAATAAGTTGAAGGTGCTCATGGGAATGCATACATGTTAGAAGGAGAGCTCCTCATGAAAGTCTCAACAATCTTGGAAGGCGAAAAGTTAGGAAACTAAGGTCTCATTTTCCTTATGTACTATGTCGTACTAAGTTTATGTCTTTCATAAATTATTGGATCTTATGACTTAAGATGTACTACTTACGATAAATACTTTTTCGTTGTAAAATATTCCCATTAAAAGCTTTACTTCTTTTGCGATTGGTTTATCACTTACAAGGTTTAGATCTCTGTAAACGCTCGAGTATTTATAACAACTAAACCCGAGCGTCACGATATGTTCCTTAATTATACATAGCCTAGCTAACTA
>OU343224.1:25926746-26033198 GCA_910596185.1 Chrysanthemum makinoi | reverse complement strand
CACGCCAAGCACACCAAAAGAAGCTAATAGCAGTTTAAAGCCGAGAGGAAACCCAAAGCCCGGCACACCAAAAGGCACCAAACAAACGGGGCAACACAAAGCAAAACGTCGGAGCACACGAGGCGAAGCTAAAGTAAAAGACACGAGCACCAAAACCAACGCAAGGGGCCGGACAAAGCGAGCAAAACCTAAGGGGCAATACAGAGCAACACAAACCCGCCAGGGTCTAAGACTACGGCAAAAAAAGAGAGTCTACTGAAAACAAAACAAGCAAAGAGGCAAAAGGACACCTAAAAGCCAAGCACTAGCACCACTACACCAAAAAATGTCAAGCACCTAGCACCACTACCCAAAAGCCTAACCTCTAAAGAATACAAAAGCAGAGCTCCTACCCAAGACAACTACCCTTGCAGATCCTAATTCTATCTCTCCACGTCTTCCTATCTGAGATCATGTCCTCGGACAGGAGAAGCTCCTTCATGTAGCTTAATTTCGCTTCTTCCATCTGAGTTTAGTCTACCCTTCTTCACGCCATCTACTTGAGCTTTTCAACTCTTCTAACCCACTGTTTGTGGCCTTCTCCGACATGTCGAACCACCTCAACCTTCCTTCTCTCATCTTCGAGATAATATTCTCGACCTCAAGTTTTGTTCTGAAAACTCCGTTCGGAATCATGTCCAGCAAAGTTTTGCCACAAATCCATCTAAGCATTCCTTCTGCCACCAACCCCGGCTGGCAAGTGCCTGGTGATGGGCCAACACCTCGACCAGTACAACAAAGGCGGGTCTAATCGCCACCTTATAAAATTTTCCCTTAAGCTTAAGGGATGTTCCTTATCGCAGTACTCAGACGCCGCTCTCCATCTCGCCCATCCAGCCCTGATCCGATGAGACACGTCCTCGTCTATCCTCCCTGATTTGTGAATCATCGATCCCAGATATTTAAAAGACTCCTTGGGTGGCAGGATGTGGTCACCAATACGAATATCTTCGTGATGGCCTGTCTCGATCCTCCCAAAGTCACATCTCAAGTATTCAGACTTCTCTCTACTCACACGCATTGGATAGTTGCGCATATATATATACAAAACCTCGTTTCATAATTATATCGAGATATACTTTTGTTTTAATTCAGGAAATGTGGAATTTTTCTTTGTCGATACGACGCCATTTCAAGAAAAATATTTCATAGAAGAAAAACATGACTATGACTGGAGAGGCGTTCTTCCTCGAGAGGAATATTTATCAAACCTTTTAAAGGTATGATGGCCACATTAATTCTGACCAAATGAAAATAATTCTCATGTTAAGAATTTTGGATGTTCAACATAATTAGCAAAGAACATAAAACTTAATCTGAAAAGGTATTAACATCAATGAATATGAATGAAGTTCCATTCTTATATAGTTGTATTTTTTCATTCAACCATTTTAAAACTCAGGACATATGTTGTATAAACAGGATGTTGATATGGCACTTGAAGAATCAAGTGCCCAGTGGAAAATTGTGATTGGGCATCATACAATTTTTAGTGCTAGTCAACATGGAAACACCCAAGAGCTTGTGGATAAACTTTTACCCATCCTTGAGGTAAATGTTATGCCATTCTATTGGATCGTACACCAATATTTATGTCACCATTTCGATTTCAGTGTCTTTACAAATGTTTGTAGATTCAGATGGAATTAGCAGAGTAGTGGTATGGGTCTAATTTGGTTTGTTAATTGTGCTTAATCATTCTGAAGGCAAAGGAAGTAGATCTTTACATAAATGGGCATGATCACTGCTTACAACACATCAGCAGTCAAGATGGGTAATTTTATTTGGCAAGCTTGTCTTGTTCGTCCTCTCGAGCCCCCCATAAAACATGTAATAATACTAATTTTCATGTGCAGTCGACTTCAATTCCTAACAAGCGGAGGTGGGTCAAAGGCGTGGAAGGGTGATATCAACCCATGGAATCCTAACGAAATGAAGTTCTATTATGATGGTCAAGGTTTCATGACACTGCAAGTTACTAAGAATAAGATTGGTGTTGCTTTCTATGATGTGTTCGGCGAGATCATCCATAAATGGAGTACCACCAAGCACACACACATGGAGTCTTAGAACAATTAAAATCTATACATAGAGATTGCACTTGTAATCGATCTAGTTTTTTTAACTTGTGTAATTCCCATCACTGAATAATGAGTTTGAGTACAATATAAATAATGCTAGATGATCAAACGGGCTTTACCCCAATACAAATAATGCTAACACTAAATACCAGTCCACTAACAACCCTTGTAGTTGGATCGGGAGGACGCAAAATGGTCAAACTGGTCTAAAATTCATCAAACAAGGTAGACAGAAGACCCTTGGAGGCTGTTTGGTAGGTATGAAAGGAAATGGAAGAAACGGAATAGAGGGCATATCTCTTGTTTGTATGCACTCGAGAATGGAAATGGGATTTAAATTTTGATTCTCTTTTCGGCGTTTTGATTCTCTTAAAAATGTGTAGAATGGGAGGAATGAAGGGAGTAGGCACAACCGAATTCTATGTGAGAATGGGATGATGGAATTATGAAAAAACACGGGACATTGAGTATAAATTGGAAATGCATGTGCAACTCACATGCCATCATAATATTTTGACTAAAATACGTTGTTGGTCCCTAATCTTGTCCACAAACATCACGTTGAACCAAAACTTGGCATTTTCATCGCCGGTAGTCCAAAACAAGCTTTGAATAGTCTAAACAAGTCCCTTGACCAGGATTTCCAAAGTCAACGTTACTTTTCTGTTTGTACATAGAGGGTATAATAGACCATTTACAATTATAGCATGCCTTAGTTAAATCTAACCCAACCCTCAACCCTATTAGTACCAGCAACACATAATTGTCGTAAATAACAGGATCACATTGAACCCTAAATACAAGCAACACACATTCTACCAAAAGCAAATAAACAATAATGGCACAAAACGATAAGGGGAAGGCTTTGTTGAGTTTGTTGAGGAAGAAAGATTACCCAAATGAAAAGGGTTTGGGTGTTAAGAAGGAGAAGGAAGAGGGTGACATCGGGTTATCAAAGGTTAACGATTTGGAAAAAATGATTAAAAATCTGGAAATTTTGTTTAAATATCTTAAGGAAATGAAGGAAAAGGATGATAGGGAGAGTTGTGGGTCTAGCTAAGTGTATGTTTAGATGATAGGAAACTTTGTAGTAGTTGTGAACATAAAATCGATCAATAAAAAATTGGGTTCTTATTGTAACTAATAGTGTTTGGTTGTGCATTGTAACTGATTGAAATCGTTGTGCATTTCTTAATAGGTTTGACTTACCCAAATCATACCACAATAGTAAGTTACAGTTTGTGGCATTTCATAAATTTGTTTGACTTGGGTAAGTCAAAATTCAAGATGTTATAATTTGAGGCATTGGCGGTTCACCTAATGTCAACACTAACACCATACCAATTTCTTCCTAAACAATACACCATTGTCAATACATTATGATTTAGTGCTAAAGCATTTGCATTTTCAACACATATTTATGAACCACTGCCTTTGGTTTTGGCTGATAAGGGGTGTTTGGTTTTTTGATATAAGGGGATGTTTTGTTTCACTACACAAGGGGATGTTTTGTTTTGCTGAGATAATTGGTAGGACAATACACCCAATATCACAATACAAGAAAGATTAAATACATAAACTTAGATAATATTTCATCATTCATATAGTTGGTTACAAGAACAGAAACAACTAGATCAAACCATGACCAACAACCGAACAAAAGATCCAATTTACATACCCCTTTTAACAACCTATATTTCCAAAAATAGCACCCAAAAGACCCCATTTATCTACCCCATGAAATACCCAAAATTCAGTCATTATGCTCAATTTCTTAACATAACCTTCGTTGATATGAATACCTTCATCAGTTTCACCAAAAATCTTTATGAATCGAACAAGTAGGTCGGTGTGCTTGGCCTAGGCTTTCCCCAGCCCATCCAAACTGTCAAGAGCTATTCCCCGAGGTCCTAAAGCTTCGTTCTCTTCAATCAGCTCCATACGCTTGATGATGCCCTCTTCGATGATCAATGCACTCACGAACTAGCTTTTCAAAACCTTCTTCAGGTGCTCTTCCCAAACTACACCATACGATCATTTAAGTTGGATGAACCAACAATCTCCATGAGTTCATTCAAAATAGGGAAATCTTCCAATGGAAATTGTGTGTGTGTGGAAAAAGTGGTGGATGAGTTTATTGGTTCGTGTGCACAAGTAAATAGCGTCTCATGGTAGAGACGGTCAAGGGGTTTAATAGTGATTTTTTTCACACTTGGTCCCTGAATTTGTCTGGGCTGCCGTTGTCATACTGAAAACTCCCGCCCAATAATCACTTTAAAATACACAATTGGTCCCTCAATTTGCCAATTACGTATACTACAATTTAGTTGAAGATTAAACAACACAAAACCATTAGAAGTTTGACTTTGTAAAGTCAAACTTGCAAAACATATCAATTAACTCCCTAACAAATATTGTCTAATGGTTTTGCAATTTTGACTTTACAAAGTCAAAATGCAAATAGAAAATGCCCATTCGCCATTTTGAATGTTGACTAAGTAAAGTAAAATGGAAATGCTAAAGTTTTTTGACTCACGAATTGCAGTTTTACTTTCTACAATCAAATTGAAATGCTAAATTGAAGTTTTACTTTCGAATGTCAAACTTGCATCACCAACAATACGCATAACCAACAACATATGAAGAAGCTAAATTTAACCAAGCCATATAAACAAATACCAAAATACTATTTTGCAAGATGAATTGTCATAGGGTATTCAACCCATACATAAACTACAACTACTAAAAGAACTCTACTACGGCTGTGAGGGAAGCTCGGTGGAGTTTCAACAGCTTCCTAGCCAAATCCCAGTTCATCCTGATATTTTCATTCCTATCATTACTCCAATCGCTGACCTTGATATAGATTGTCTTTAGCGATCGGGAACACGCAAGTATAAACTTTATTAAAGTTAATTCATGCTCTGATGTAGAAAAAGCTCGAAACACTACAGTATGTAGCTGCCCTTGCCTGATTGTGTTTCTGTCTACAACATTTGAATTTTTTTCCAAAGGTAGAACATTAAGCGTGTATGCAGCCTGCAAAATCAAATAGTATTGAGATACACAAACATGGAAATTTACAAATGTTTATTTGATACATATTCATTACAGTATTACACTTACTCTGGTATCTAGCATTTTCAAATTTGGAGATCCACGAACCATTTCAATGATGAGCGATACCATAACACTATTCCCAAAATCGACTCCGGTCAGCTTAAGATTAACCAGGGATACAAAGAGCACAAAGACATTCATCATAGAATTAGCTTCTCGTATCAACTACAACAAGTTTTAAAGATTAAATTTCATTAATGTTATACACTATGTAGTCAATTTCGGTGGTATACCAGTGGTATTTCGGTTTTCGGTCCTCCAGTGGTATACCATTCGAATTTTGGTCCAAATTTATCCCGATATTTTCGTGAAATTTACCGAAATCTCACCAAATTGGTCCAAATTTCGGTGGTATAACCGGTTTTCCGTGTTTTCTTAATTTTTTTGTCCAAACTTAAACACAACATAATAAACACTAATCTTTGCAAGTATTAACACTAATCTATCAAATATTGACACTTTTAAGCTTGAATTTTGTATTTTGATTAAGTACTAAGTATTAATTATTATATAGATATTGATATTGCATAATATTAAAATTACCAAAATACCACGAAATCCAAATCGAATAAATTACTGTATCTCGGCCCTGACCGAAACACCCGAAATTTTGGTCATTAACTACACAGGTTATACATTTCTTTAACATTGTAAAATTAGAAGTGTAAAACTCAAATTGGTCTTACCGCAATCCTCGAAAATCCAATCTAAGGGTCTCGGTGTTGGAAGACTTGTCACGTGAAAGATGTTGGATGTTGTGCTTGTGGTCACATGGGTCATAACAGAATGACAAATCTAACTTCTTCAAATTCCTAAGTTTTGCAATATCCCATAGTCTCATCTCGTTTTAGTACCACAATCCATTTTAAGAGACTCAAATAAGGGACAACCAACAATAAACTCAAACTGCACTCTAGTAGAAAATTCACATAACACAATTCAAAGCTCAATAGATTTGGAAAAATACTAAAAAGTTCCAAAGTAGGAAAAGAACAACAATGAAGTTCCGGATGTTTCAACCATATGAGAGGAAAGTTGGTTGGTAACATAACGGTTGACCATACCGTTTCTAATTGACTCCTCAATTCCTTCCGAGCCAAAAACAAAAGCCAATCACGAATCTCTTCATAATTCAAGTCTTCTATTCCGCAGAACCGTTTTGGGCTCTACTGAGAAGACAAACTTTCTTATGGGACCCATAAGCTGATTTAAGAGTCTAGTAACATGCCTCCCATCAAAGTTATTTGTTAAATAATAAAAGAACTCCTCATCAACTATGACATCGGTGAGCAAAGTCCACTTAAACCTCTAGTTTCTCGCCAAACTAGAGGTTCTCATCGCTTCTTTTATTGGAAACCGATTCAAAATGTTACTGATCACTATATTTGGCATGTTGCTAATACAATCTGTCATATTAGTGCTAACATTAGCTCCGATAGACATGGTATTGTTGTAATTTGGGTTGGTTTTTTGAGTTATGGAAATGAGGATTTAGATTCGGATTTTGATTTTCAGTTGATCATTTCTAGATAAGGGTGTGTTATTATGATTAGTAAAGGTGTTTGTTGGGTGAGTTTATTGGTTCACACAAAAATAAATGCTAGCAAATCAGGGAAGAAACGGCTAGTTGCATAGCCATAATCACATTTGGTCCCTGGGTTGAGGGTTGGTGTTGATACAAAAGTTGGGCGTTCCTTATGTGGGTCTGATTCCGTATCAACTATGTCTTAATGCTTGAGACATGCGTACTAAGAAAACAGAAAACACCGTTATGCTTACCGTGGGATTGTCTCCCACGATTATCCTCCGGCGTGAGAGTAAGAAATCGGTTTGAGAGTATCTTTAAGAATTAGGGTTCGTAGATCGTACCTTTAATGAGGTCTAGAATTCCCTTTATATACACACGAAATCCTTGTTGATTTCGTATTCCTCACGTTTCGGCGTATCCCGCCTAAGTCGGGCAATCAATACATATCTCGTTCTATGAGAGATGCCCGATATCCAAAACCATAAATAACTTTGGGTTTGGGCCTTCGTGGGCCCAAACCTACGGTTTAGCCCATGCGCACGGCTCAATTGCTAGTAGTGTTATTGGCCGGGTTCATGACCCGAATGTAGACTATACGTCATCATGTCCCCCCAGTCTAGTATGCGCAGTGACGAACTGCGGATGCTAGACTAATAACTGCAGCGAATAAAAAACTGTGAAGCGTACCAAAGAAGCTAAACAGGTTTCCCGCCTTGAAAGATACACGTTGTATCTAGACAAAATTTTGGTCCAAATTTCGGTCCCGAGATTTTCGGTGAAATTTACCGAAATCTCACCGAAATTGGTCCAAATTTCAGTCCAAATTTCGGTGGTATACCGGTTTTCCAGGTTTTCTTAATTTTTTTTTGTCCAAACTTAAACACAACATAATAAACACTAACTTTTGCAAGTATTAACACTAATCTATCAAATATTGACACTTTTAAGCTTGAATTTTGTATTTTGATTAAGTACTAAGTATTAATTATTATATAGATATAGATATTGCATAATATTAAAATTACCAAAATACCACCGAAATCCCACCGAAATACCAAAAATTTCGTATCTCGGTCCTTGACCGAAACACCGAAATTTTGGTCATTAACTACACAGGTTATACATTTCTTTAACATTGTAAAATAAGAAGTGTAAAACTCAAATTGGTCTTACTGTGCAATCCTGAAAATCCAATCTAAGGGTCTGAAGTGTTGGAAGACTTGTCATGTGAAAGATGTTGGATGTTGTGCTTGTGGTCACATGGGTCATAACACCGAATGACAAATCTAACTTATTCAAATTCCTAAGTTTTGCAATATCCCATAGTCTCATCTCGTTTGTAGTAGCACAATCCATTTTAAGAGACTCAAATAAGGGACAACCAACAATAAACTCTCAAACTGTACCGGTTAGAAAATTCACATAACACAATTCTAAGCTCAATAGATTTGGAAAAATACTAAAAAGTTCCAAAGTAGGAAAAGAACAACAATGAAGTTCCAGATGTTTCAACTTCATATGAGAGGAAAGTTGGGTTGGCAACGTAACTGGTTGACCATACCAGCTTTATTTGATCCTCACCCCTCCGAGCCAAAAACAAAAGCCAATCACGAATCTCTTCATAATTCAAGTCTTCTATTCCAGACACCGTTTTGGGCTCTACAGAGAAGACAAACTTTCTTATGGGACCCATAAGCTGATTTAAGAGTCTAGTAACATGCCTCCCATCAAAGTTATTTGTTAAATAATAAAAGAACTCCTCATCAACTATGACATCAGTGAGAAAAGTCCACTTAAACCTCTAGTTTCTCGCCAAACTAGAGGTTCTCACCGCTTCTTTTATTGGAAACCGATTCAAAATGTTACTGATCACTATATTTGGCATGTTGCTAATACAATCTGTCATATTAGTGATAACATTAGCTCCGATAGACATGGTATTGTTGTAATTTGGGTTGGTTTTTTGAGTTATGGAAATGAGGATTTAGATTCGATTTGATTTTGATTTTCATTGATCATTTCGGATAAGGGTGTGTTATTATGATTAGTAAAGGTGTTTGTTGGGTGAGTTTATTGGTTCGCACAAAAATAAATGCTAGAAATTCAGGGAAGAAACGGCTAGTTGCATAGCCATAATCACATTTGGTCCCTGGGTTGAGGGTTGGTGTTGATACAAAAGTTGGGCGTTCCTTATGTGGGTCCGATTCCGTATCAACTATGTCTTAATGCTTGAGACATGCGTACTAAGAAAACAGAAAACACCGTTATGCTTACCGTGGGATTGTCTCCCACGATTATCCTCCGGCGTGAGAGTAAGAAATCGGTTTGAGAGTATCTTTAAGAATTAGGGTTCGTAGATCGTACCTTTAATGAGGGCTAGAATGCCCTTTATATACACACGAAATTCTTGTTGATTTCGTATTCCTCACGTTTCGGTGTATCCCGCCTAAGTCGGGCAATCAATACATATCTCGTTCTATGAGAGATGCCCGATATCCAAAACCATAAATAACTTTGGGCCAGTCAAATTCATCGTTTACCCATTCAATTGCTAGTAGTGTTGTCGGGTTCATGACCCGAATGTAGACTATACGTCATCATGTCCCCGGTCTAGTATATGCGCAGTGACGAATCGGATGCTAGACTAATAACTCAGGAATAATAAAAAGCGTGAAGCGTACCAAAGAAGCTAAACAGGTTTCCCGCCTTGAAAGATACACGTTGTATCTAGACAAAATTTTGGTCCAAATTTCGGTCCCGAGATTTTCGGTGAAATTTTCCGAAATCTCACCGAAATTGGTCCAAATTTCAGTCCAAATTTCGGGTATACGGTTTCCAGGTTTTCTTAATTTTTTTTTGTCCAAACTTAAACACAACATAATAAACACTAACTTTTGCAAGTATTAACACTAATCTATCAAATATTGACACTTTTAAGCTTGAATTTTGTATTTTGATTAAGTACTAAGTATTAATTATTATATAGATATAGATATTGCATAATATTAAAATTACTGAAATACCACCGAAATCCAATACCAAAAATTTCTTTATCTCTGTCCTTGACCGAAACACCGAAATTTTGGTCATTAACTACAATTATACATTTCTTTAACATTGTAAAATTAGAAGTGTAAAACTCAAATTGGTCTTACCGTGCAATCCTGAAAATCCAATCTAAGGGTCTGAAGTGTTGGAAGACTTGTCACGTGAAAGATGTTGGATGTTGTGCTTGTGGTCACATGGGTCATAACACCGAATGACAAATCTAACTTCTTCAAATTCCTAAGTTTTGCAATATCCCATAGTCTCATCTCGTTTGTAGTAGCACAATCCATTTTAAGAGACTCAAATAAGGGACAACCAACAATAAACTCTCAAACTGTACCGGTTAGAAAATTCACATAACACAATTCAAAGCTCAATAGATTTGGAAAAATACTAAAAAGTTCCAAAGTAGGAAAAGAACAACAATGAAGTTCCAGATGTTTCAACTCCATATGAGAGGAAAGTTGGGTTGGTAACATAACTGGTTGACCATACCGCTTTAATTGATGCTCCTCAATCCTCCGTAGCCAAAAACAAAAGCCAATCACGAATCTCTTCATAATTCAAGTCTTCTATTCCAGACACCGTTTTGGGCTCTACAGAGAAGACAAACTTTCTTATGGGACCCATAAGCTGATTTAAGAGTCTAGTAACATGCCTCCCATCAAAGTTATTTGTTAAATAATAAAAGAACTCCTCATCAACTATGACATCAGTGAGCAAAGTCCACTTAAACCTTTAGTTTCTCGCCAAACTAGAGGTTCTCACCACTTCTTTTATTGGAAACCGATTCAAAATGTTACTGATCACTATATTTGGCATGTTGCTAATACAATCTGTCATATTAGTGATAACATTAGCTCCGATAGACATGGTATTGTTGTAATTTGGGTTGGTTTTTTGAGTTATGGAAATGAGGATTTAGATTCGGATTTTGATTTTCAGTTGATCATTTCTGGATAAGGGTGTGTTATTATGATTAGTAAAGGTGTTTGTTGGGTGAGTTTATTGGTTCGCACAAAAATAAATGCTAGAAAATCGGGAAGAAACGCTAGTTGCATAGCCATAATCACATTTGGTCCCTGGGTTGAGGGTTGGTGTTGATACAAAAGTTGGGCGTTCCTTATGTGGGTCCGATTCCGTATCAACTATGTCTTAATGCTTGAGACATGCGTACTAAGAAAACAGAAAACACCGTTATGCTTACCGTGGGATTGTCTCCCACGATTATCCTCCGGCGTGAGAGTAAGAAATCGGTTTGAGAGTATCTTTAAGAATTAGGGTTCGTAGATCGTACCTTTAATGAAGGCTAGAATGCCCTTTATATACACACGAAATCCTTGTTGATTTCGTATTCCTCACGTTTCGGTGTATCCCGCCTAAGTCGGGCAATCAATACATATCTCGTTCTATGAGAGATGCCCGATATCCAAAACCATAAATAACTTGGGCCTCGTGGGCCCAAACCGTTATCGGTTTAGCCCATGCGTATCGGGCTCAATTGCTAGTAATTTTATTGGCCGGGTTCATAACCCGAATGTAGACTATACGTCATCATGTCCCCCAGTCTAGTAGCGATCGAATCGGATGCTAGACTAATAATCGCGAATAAAAAACCGAAGCGTACCAAAGAAGCTAAATTTCGCTTGAAAGATACACGTTGTATCTAGACATAATATTTAAAATGGACGCCTCGTAAATCGGGGGAAAGTAACTGTAACCACATCACATCAGTAGATCCTAGCCACTCAAGTAGAGATAGTGGAATCCACGTGTCAGTCATCGCGTGGATGAGGAGACTTATATAACCATCCGCCTTCTTATTACTGTGATTATCACAGTAAAAAATCATTTCCGCCATTAAAAAACTTCAACTTCCCAGCAAGAAACCGTAATACTCCAAAGGTAACGGCCTTGCGATATAAAAAGATACCATGGTTCGAGGTTTATCTCGATTTCACATCCAAATAACTGACGAATTCTAGAGTTTGCTTCATTATTATATTCCTCGCGTGCATCCGGAAGTTCCGAGTGCACAAGCGTCCATTGGCGGACTGAAGGGTATATATGCGTTTTCGCAAACGTCAGTATGCCCATATCGCTATTTTTGAGCGACGTATTAAACTACTATCGTTTGCATATATCCCAGCTGCACTGCATAGGTGCAGCTAAAATCACGAATTTCGAGGTGAATTACCGATTATTGGCAATTAACCCCTACCATCCATCTGTTCCGCGCGTTTTACCACACAACGTGGTCAAACGGGTGGGTATCATTTTGCTTTGACTGGGCGCTTCATGTTATAACTTAAAATAGATGTGAGGAATTGGAGAGAAACATTTTTCTGGGTCGATGATGCGTGTTTTCCCTCGAGCTTTGATTTATACACCCAGGGTTCATTGCCAAAGGATGAGCGCCCCCTCCCTGGATCGTATAATGCGGAGGATGCAGATACAATAAACACTAATCGCATCCCTATCAATTCCTACCCCAGGAGTTTTGGTGCACATGGGCATTAGCCGCAATTATTTTGTAGTCCCGAGGAGGTTCCAATCTTCTTAGGCGGATGGCCAGGGTGGTGCTCGCCCTTTGCATTCCTTTACTTTATTAATGTAAGCCTTTCTTCTTCCATTGTAATTATGATAACTTGTGTGTTGTTTGTCTTCGTGGCTAGAGATGGATCTATTTGTTGTGAGATTGACGGAAGCCGCCAGTTACTGTGGGGGTACGCCCGTTGAAGGAGGGAGAAGAGCCCATTCTAGAGGCTACAACAGGGCGTACCATGGAAATGGAGCTGGGAGAAGCAGGGGCTAGCTCATCTGTTGACCGAAGCGCTCCACTGCAGAGCGTGCGAACCCTAGAGTACCTTCCCCAATAGCGCAGCCATCACAAGTAGCAAGGGAGCACATGGAGGAAGAGGAGGAAGATCCATTGTTGAAGCGCAAGAGATCACCTGGAGAGGATGGCGCAAGTTCATCGAGGAAGAAGCGCCCTGTTATCTTAACGGTGGAATCATCACCGAGCGACATTGCGTCGCCTCCCCCCTCTGCTGATACATCGGCCCGTAAGCAAGCAATGTTGTCGTGTTGCGTGCATCCCTGGTTATGCAAGAAATTAATAATTTCCCTTTCTTATGTGCAGGTTTGAACTGGCTGCGGAGTCACCCCCCAGAGATAGTCCTGTGCACTCTGAGTTCTCCGAGCCAAATAGCCAAAATGCTGAGCCATCTGCGGCTGGGGATGCATCCATGGAACAGCTTGTTGAGGAGTTGATGCTGGCGGCTACGCATCAAGCTTCACTAGTGGAGAAGCTAAAGGCTAAGGTTTCTGAGGAAGGCAACCAAGGCGTGCAAAAGGATCTAAAAATTGCGTCGCTAGAGGTGCAGCTGGCTGGTGCCAAGGTTGAGGCAGAGGGCCTAGAGGCGTATGCCAAAAAGCTGGCTGAAGAGAAGATGGCGCTGATGGGTCAAATAAGCCAAGAGCGTGCTTGAGTCGCCGGGTACAAGGCTTCGTGTTCTAGCGAAGTATCTGGAGAAGGGCAAGGAAGAGTTGTCCTCGCAGTTGGAAAACTTTGGTGCCACTGTGACCAGTGCATTGGAAGCGCAGGAGATGAAGCTGCGTAAGCTCAGCCTGGAGTATGACGAGGAGTTATATCCCCAGCTCCTGTCTACTATCACGGAGCGCAGGTGGCTCATAGGCCATGGTCTGCGACTTTCTGCCCTCAGCACCTTGGAGTCGCAGGAAGTGGTGGATGCTTTTGGGGGAGTGTTCAATGCGCATTGACGCGGGGCAAGGCAGAGGCTGTGGAAGAGCTTCATGATGCTGAGCTTTTGAAGGTGCATGTTGATAAGGTACCTGGATATAACGCTAATGCGTATCATGATCTGGTTGCAGCCATGGAGAAGATGAAGCTGTTAGAGCTGCCTATGATTGCGGAAATGGAGCGCGACCAGGATTATCCCATCAGGGTGATTATGGAGGACTAACTTGGACCGCCATCGTTGAAAATGCAGGCTAGCCCCGATATTTCTAAAACCTCGACAATCCCAGCCTTCAAGTGCTCGTTTCCACCGCCCTCGCGATATCTTGAATCCCTTCACTGAGAAGGAGGTGCCTTTAAAGCAAGTATTGGAAGCGCATGCTACAAGACTTGCCGAGGAAGGGATTAAAGGTAAGGCCATTTTGTGCGGCATTGGCACTGCTCATCTCCCCAGATCTGACGGGATTCCCGTTAGCGTTACCACAGTATCTTGCCAAGACTCGTACCTATTGAAGAAGCTGAATGAGGTTGGGGATGCTGCTAGCTGTGCGGGGAGTTCATCCCTTAGACGTTGCCATAGTTGGTAGTGTATAGGTTGTAACTTGTGTTATAAATAATATTTTGTAAGAACACGTGGTACTTAATGAAATATTACTTTTGTTGAATGTGGTTGCGATTTGTAATGTTTGTACTCAGTTATTCATAAAAAACGTACTTGTTGTCCAAGAATCAAACTGTTACATAAGCGCAAATAATGTATGAAGTTCATAATCATGTATGAAAGTTTTGGTATACTTGAGACATAATTTCTAAGTACTTGTATCATAATCGTGAATGGTGTGATATGCAGCGTACTGTTAATATCATATTGAGGAGTCAAGTATCTTGATTCTTAATTTGTTAAACACGCACAAAGATGCATAGTTACGCATCCGTCGTGGGATGCGCGCCGAACTTATTCCAACGTCTTGAGAATAAGGTGTTAAACAAGGATGCATAATCCAATGTTGATGGGTTTGCAACCCTCTTACTCAACGAGTTATTTAGTAGGTTTACTCATCCTTTTACCAACGTGGGTTTATGAGGTGCATGCACGCCATGTAGGCAAAATATAACAACAGTGTTGAGATATAAGTAAATAATGAACTAAAATGTATCACGGAGTTAGCTAGACCCCGCGATGTTTTATTAATACTTGCAAGTTTAGTGAAAAGAAGAAAAATATTTGCCTAAGTAAGGAAAAGAAATTAAAATACATGGACACTTATTTGAGCACAATACTAAAGTGCGGAGATATCGAAGCGCTGGGCCGTAGCCATATCTAAAGATAGCACCGTTTGAGGTTGCAGATGTTCCATGTGCGTGGTAGTTCATGACCATCCATGTCTCGTAGCTTGTACACGCCTTTTCCCAATGCTTCAGTAACCTCATAGGGTCCTTCCTACTTTGGTCCAAGTTTACCTATATCTTCTGCGTGGCTCGCGTCATTGGCGCGGTATACGAAATCTCCTGGTCTGAATGAAACACTTCGCACCTTAGCATCGTAGTAACCTTTCATTTTTGCCTTGGATCTTGCTTCACATATAGCTGCGCGCCGCTTTTCTTCCAACAGTCTAGGTCGATACGCCGTTCATCATCATTGGTTGCAACGTTGACTTCATCTGTGCGAATAGTTGGCATCCTAATTTCGGCTGGTATGATGGCCTCTTCCCATAGACCGAGAAAAGGGAGCGTCTAGTCTTGATTGAAAGCGGTGTGCCCACGAACATGCGATAATTCTTCCACCCACCTTCCTTTGTGCTTGTCCAGCATGCCTTATTCCTTCACCCGCACTTCGATTTTCACGCTCTACTAAACCGTTGGTTTGTGGGTGTTTAACCGACGCCAAGTGTTGCGCGTGATATTCAACCTCTCGCACCAGTCCTTGAAGGGTTATCACGAATTGTTTCCCGTGTCCGAGATGATTTCCCCGTAGTCCGGGCGCATACAATATTTTCCCATACAAAGCGCTTTACCTGATTGCCAATAATTGTTACAATTGCCTTTGCTTCAATCAACTTGGTAAAGTAATCTATGGCTACTATGAGGAATTTCAATCCTCCTGCTGCAATAGGGAAGAGACCTGCAATATCAATACCCCACTTGTAGAATGGCCATGGTGCCGTAATAGGTGTTAGTTCCTGTTGTGGTTGGCGGGAACAGTCCGTGAACCTGGCGCCGGTCGCACTTTCTTATCAAGTGTCGCGCATCTCGGTTCATGGTGGGCCAATAATATCCTGACCGTAAAGCGCGCGCCACCACGGACCGTGGTCCCAATGCATGCCGCATGAGCCTCGTGGATTTCCCTGAGTACATAAATTGCTTGGTGCGGCCGCACACACGAGCCATGGTTGCAGGAAGGAGCGTCGATATAATATATCGTCTCGAAGTTGAAACCTCTGTGCCATGCGCCGTATTCTTCGGGCTTCCTTCTACTCTTGGGGCAATACACCTTTGCTTATGAATTCCATTATTGGTGTCATCCACGTAGGACCTTCCTCCTCTATTACCGTGGATATTTCCATCTCTGAGATAGACTTGCTCGTCAACGTTTCCACCAACACTTGTTTTGACAGGTGAGCAAAGCTTGTGGATGCAATCTTGCTTAGCGCATCCGCCTTTCGATTTTCCCCTCTAGGAATCTGCTTGATTGTGAACCTGTTTAAACTCAATCGCTGACTTGGTCTTGTCTAGGTATTGGATAATGTTTTCCTCCTTAGCCATGTATTCGCCCAACACATGATTGGATACTAGCCGGGAATCCACATTTGCTTCCGGTTTGCGTACACCCATCCGTGCTGCATGCGTAGTCCCAATTGGGCTTCATACTCGCCTCATTGTTTGTCGTTGTAATTCAAAACGCAGCGGCGTAAGTGAATTCCATTCCTTCCGGATTTGTCAGGATGAGGCCTGCTCCTGACCCATCCACGCATGAAGATCCATCTGTGAACAAGATCCATGGATCCTGTAGTTCCTTCTTGTTTGGTACGGGTGCATCATCGAGTGTCGGTTTTCGATGATGAAATCGCTAATACTGCCCTTTTATTGCAGCACGTGGTGCGTAAGAGATGTTGTGCTCACCTAGCAACACGCTCTACTTACTGTAGTCGCCTGATGCGTCGGGTTTGAAGTAAATTTGCTTGATTGGTTGGTCTCGTGATCTTTGCTATGGGGTGCTGGAAGTACTGCGCAGTACTGCTTGGCGGCGAATACTAACGCCAAGACCAACTTCTCCATTGCGCTGTAATTAATCTCCGTTTTCTTGGACGCTTTTCTTACGAAGTACACGTGTTTGGTACTTAATTCCTATCCGTCCGCCAGCATTACCAGCTGACCGCTCCATGAGTCGCAGAGATAAGTACATAATTAATTCTTCCGGCCGGGTGCTACTAGTGTGGGAGCGTTGTGTTGTTTAAGCGTGTAAAGGCTTCTTTCGCCCGTAGTCCAGCCGGAAATCTCCCTTTTGATACACTTCTTGAGTGTTTTGAAGAGAGGAGTGACTTGTCCTACCGATTTGGACAAGAATCTATTTAGGCCGCCAGCTTTTCCATTGAGAGATTGGACTTCCTTCCGCTGCGCGTGAGGGAAGTTCAATGACGACTTAGTTTTTCGGGTCATGGTTTAATGTCATCCGGTTCTATCAGGTATCCGAGAAACATGCCTTCTGTAGCGCCAAAAGTGCATTTCTTAGGATTTAGCTTCATGTTGATCTTTTTGAGAGTCTTAAACGTTTCCTCAATGTCGCGCACCAACTCATCCTCAGTATGGCTCTTTATAACCAAGTCGTCAACGTAAACCTCTAAGTTGCGGCCCACCTATTTTTCGAATGCATTATCTACTAATCGATAGGTGGCGCTGCGTTCTTTAAGCCAAAGGGCATTTTGGTGTAGCAAGAGACGCCAGCTTGTATGAAAGGCCGTTTTCCTCATCTTGTTTCGCCATCTGATTTGGTGGTATCCTTTGTATGCATCTAGGAAGCATTTAAGTGGGTATCCACACAAAGACTCTACCTTCCAATATATCTCCGGTAGTGGGTACTTGATACCTTGTGGACATGCCTTGTTAAGATCTGTGAAGTCACGCGCATCCGCCTACCTTGTCGCTTTTCTTCACCATTACTGGATTGGAAAGCCAATCGTGATAGTAGACTTCCCGCATGATACCGCCCCACAAGTTTATGTGTACGCCATAATTGCTTTTGTGCGCGCTCGAGCTTGGCCGCGCTTCTTCGGCGTATTGGGGGTATCCTTGTCGATTCTCAGCTTGTGTTCGTGATCGAGCATCGCATCTACCATGTGCTTTGGTTCCCATGCGAAGATATCCGTGTTCTTTTGCGAGTGAGTCGCACAGTGCCTTGCCATTATCCGACAAAGATCCTCCGATCGATACTTGTTCTCGGGTAATCGGGGTGAATTGCAACCTTCGGGTTTGGAACTTTGGTTGCGCAATGCCGGAATGGATGCCTGTCTCACCTAAATCGTGTTACATTCGCTATGTGGTACAGTGGTGTTGTAGAGTAACAATACCACCTTCCACCGGAATTTGAGCATCCCATGCGTAGATGGTACTGCGCGCATGGTGATATCCCCTGGTCTTCCGATAATGCCATTGTATGGCGAAGGGGACTTAATCACCATGAAATTCATCCAGGCTGTTGCGGAGTGTTCTTTATTACCCATGCTGACTAGCAGGCGTATTTTCCCCATAGGCTATATCTTTTCTCCTATAAAACCAGTCAGCGCTGTCATGACCGGGATTAACTGACTGCGTATCTCAGGTCGCGATAAGCGCTAGAAGCGGTGTTCATACATTATGTCTGCCGATGCTCCTCCATCAATATACATGCGGTGGATATCGTGACCCCCCGCATTAATTTCAAAGGTGAGCGGCTCTAGTACTGCGTTGTCCGATCAAGGTGGGAAAGAGATTTCACTTCCACGAGAAAATTTCTGGCGACCTTCACCGTTACTCTTTGCCATGATTGTATCATGTATATGGTGTCAGCCTTATCTTTGGGTGCTTCCTTCTTGTTCCCGTCTTCGCTTATCTTTTCCCTCCTTGATGTTCTTGACTAAGTGGTCCAATCGCCCTCTTTTACCGCTTTTCTATTAGTTGGCGCAATTGAACACACTCATTGGTAGTGTGGCCATTCTGTCCATGGTAGTCGCAGTATCCGCTTCCCACGCCGATCTTCTGCGCATTGGTGGGGGTCTTGGGAAGTTTGCACCTTTTGTCACAAATATTTCTTTTGGAGTTTTGGTTAACGAGGTGTATTTATCATTATCGCGCCCACTTCCCGCGGTAATTCCTGTTGCGGTTGCTACTCTGTCAGCTGGATTGTCTCCGAGGTTGTTCCTGTGACTGTAGTTGGAGTAACCTTTCGCTATCCACTTGGCTGCTTCTCCTTGGATAAAGGACCTTGTACGCTTCATAAGTTCATCAAATGATTGGGGAATTTTGTCATTTAGCCTCTTTATGAGTTCTGGGTTATTGATCCCATTCATGAACCCCGAGATCTTCAGACTTTGGGGCATGCTTTGACTTGGATGCACTCATCTTTGAAGCGCTCCATCGTAGGCCTTGTGGATTCCCCATGCGCTGTTTCACTCTAGCGAGGTCGCAGTGATTTTAGCACACTTTTTCCTTTGAGTGAAGTTTAGGCGAAACTCCTTCCGCAACTCTTCGAAGCCATTAATGCTTCTACATGGAAGCTTATCGAACCAGCTGTGCGTTTCCCACTAGTGTGGAATTGAACATGTGGCACCACACAGGTTGTGGCCAGTTTTCGATAGTAACGGTTGATTCAAAAATTTTTAGGTGATCGTCCGGGTCACCTGTTCCATCATAGGTTTTCACATTGGCGGGCATGCGCCTCCTTTTATTTTATGAGAAGTCACTAATGCGCCGAGTGAAAGCGTCAACCTTTTGGCGACGCCAGGGACGGGATAAGTCTTCCTCCTCCTGGTCGCGATACCTTCCCCTAGATTTCGGTTCAGTCTCGCTATCCTCGTTGTCCGAGGAATCACGAGAGAAAGTACTTTCTCTTTGTCGGCGCTTGCGCGGACCGTCTAAGGAGTCAGAGGATGAAATTCTTCTCTTTCGGCTCATACGCCCCTTTGTTTCCAGATTCGAACTTGAAGAGCTTCCATTTGGGGAGTGTCGTTGCCCCAGTCTGTCATGAACCCCGCGGTTTCCAAGCCTATCATGGACACGTGCACGCCCATCCTCGTCAGATTCTCCCAGATATCTGCAGTCACTGCAGCATCATTCTCAACCCTCTTCCCAACTCGTAAACACCGGAGGCATGCGGTTGTCTTTTCCGCGCTTCTCCTTCTGAAGGCGCGACGGAGATGCCTCATACTCTGTGTCAAAGTTTAGTCGGGATTTCAAGCTCTGACTCGACCTCTTTTGCTTCCTCTTGCATGAGAGTGGCCAAGGTTTCAGTAGTTTTGAGACACAAAGTCACTTACGCTACTACAGCGCAACTCCTTCCAACAAGCAAAGGCATCTGTTTCCATGTCTGCTCTGTTTGGGAGGTGCGCTGGTGTTTTTGTGAGATCCTTTTCTGGTAGGGGAGTGGTAAAGAGATTACGCGGTGGCTCTTCCACGTTGGTTGTTGTGGTGGCATGGGTTGTCCCGCGCTGTTCCATGTTGGGAAGACCAGATCTGAACCTTGGTTTTTAGCTGCACTGGTTGTTCCAGAGTCCTGTTTGAAGGTTGATCCGCCTTGCTGTTTCTTTCCTTGCAAGTCACCATGCGATCGCTGGTTTTAGTTTCCTTGTTTCGTCATTCTAGTTCTTAGTGTTAGGGTCCCACGGATGGCGCCACTTGTTGATACAAAAGTTGGGCGTTCCTTATTTGGGGTCCGATTCCGTATCAATTATGTCTCAATGCTTGAGACCTGCGTACTAAGAAAACAGAGGCCTGTTTGAAGGTTGATCCGCCTTCTGCTTTTCCCCTCGCAAGTCGCCATGCGATCACTGGTTTTGGTTTCCTTGTTTCGTCATTCTAGTTCTTAGTGTTAGGGTCCCACGGATGGCGCCACTTGTTGATACAAAAGTTGGGCGTTCCTTATTTGGGTCCGATTCCGTATCAATTATGTCTTAATGCTTGAGACATGCGTACTAAGAAAACGGAAAACACCGTTAGGCTTACCGTGGGATTGTCTCCCACGATTACCCTCCCGTGAGTAAGTAATCGGTTTGAGAGTATCTTTAAGAATTAGGGTTCGTAGATCGTACCTTTAATGAGGGCTAGAATGCCCTTTATATACACACGAAATCCTAGTTGATTTCGTATTCCTCACATTTCGGCGTATCCCGCCTAAGTCGGGCAATCAATACATATCTCGTTCTATGAGAGATTGTCACACCCCCAATTTACCTGTTTTGCAGCGGAATGGAATTCCTGGGGTTTGACTGTCATAGCATCAAAATCACAGTTATATTGAACGACCTAAAGTGTCGTTTGGAAAATACATCGTTTGATTTAATAAAATAATCAGAGTTTACAAAGTATAGGTCCCAAATGAAAATCATCATGTGCGGAAATAAATTTGATACAATTCAAACGACGTTTTAAAGTGTATAAATCCCATGAGAGACGCGTCGTCACCGCGACTCTATGATATGTTCACATGCATGCCATGAGGTGAATGCCTTAGTTACCTGAAAATACATTGCTAAAAGTGTCAACACAATGGTTGAGTGAGTTCATAGAGTTGTTGAAAATGTTTAATACGACTACCACAAGTATAAATTATGTATGACAATGATGTCACAAAAATGATACAATTGCTATAAGTCCATGACACCGAAACTAGACTGATCATGATGTTCGCCCCAACAGAGTGTTTGCCAAACAACTCAAATAATGATATTAAATGAAATGCATCCGTTTAACCGGTTGGAATCCACCAACCCGGATGGAGGAGTCACCCTCGATAGATCTATCCACTCACCCTCGCTTCTATGAAATTAACGGTTCAGGTTATATAATGGGGACATTCAATTGGCATGAGGTAACTTAAGCAATGTAATGAATTTGATATACTTGGTATCGTAATAAAAATGATGTGCAATGTATTCTCCCCGTAGGTTTGAAATAAAGTAAAAACTTGAATAAATCGGGGCTATGAAAACTCACTTGTTGCAATGATTATGATGATATAATGGCAATACTGAAATGAGGCACAACCTCTGACCGTGACCTATTATGAATGATATGTTCTAATGTAAATCATGAAACAATGTCATGCATGCAATTTCACATGTAATCTATACCACTTGTACGCTTTTGAAAATAGAATTTATCGTCGAAATATATGTTTATGACATCCCGTCGTGTTATAAAATACTTTACAAGTATTTACGTTGAAATGATATCTTACAATAATCATTTAATGATTTATTATGAAATTATAACTTTTCGTCGTAAAATAATGTCGTTGAAATTTTTCATGAAAGTGACTAAATGGCCTCGAAAATCTAGTCGCAAAATGGTGCACGTCGAGCGTTAGGAAACGAACTCAACGGTTTTGGGAAGCTTGTATCATTATCTCAAAGTTTTAGCATTTAAGTTTTCATCCTAGAGGTCTCGAGCACGGAGAAAAATATAGGTTAAGTATGGTACTTGTATCCAAAATATTGTTTAAGGGTGGTTTTCGGCAAAGTTTAAGTGACCGTATTTTATTTGTTACAACTCCGCTTGACAAATGGTTTGACATTTTAGAAAATATGCTTGGCGAACTTACTTTTACTAGAAGACATCACGTTATAAAAAGTACTACGTCAATGTTAAAAACGACCCTCAACATGGTCCTTTGTAGCCGTAATATTTGTCTAATAGAAATCTATTAGTTTTTTCTTATATAATAAAGTTACGGCAACTTTGTGTAAACGTGTATAATTTAATCGTTACAAGTCCGTTTTCTACGTTTTATATGTCCTTAGCTTCGTATTAAAGTATACTAATATATTTTTGATAAGTCGACACATTTAACAACGCTTAAGACTCATTTTTGACTCGTAAAAAGTCGAGACAGCATGCTGAATTTTCTGAAACAATTAGTTTTCGTCGTCAAACTTGGAAAATTCATAACTTCTTCGTTATAACTCCGTTTTAACACGTTCAAGCGGCCACGTTGCTTTTAAAGTATATTTTCTAAATATCTAGGCCAAAAATTTTTATCTACTGTCGAGATTTCCAGATTTTCAAAATATGGACAGACCCTTATGTAAACTTGTCGAAATGAGTTTTTCTCGCGCCAAACCTATTCTAACCAATTCAAAACAACTCCGAAGCTATTCAAATCCTACCATACACCTTCTTAGGGTGTCATGGGTTCCTAGACATCACCAAAAGTGATATGTTACAAGGGATAATTTATAGGATTATCATATTTCAATATAAGTAATAAAAACATTAAAAGTGGTATAAACTCATATGTAATATGCATGATTTCTTGCAAAAATGATGAAATGAACATAGAATAAATATGAAAGATGAAAATGGATATGAGATGCTTACTAGTTAACTTGATGAGGTTTATGAACAAAGGATTAATCCTAACACCCTAGGTTTTTATTTCAAAACCTTAACTAAGAGTGTAACTAGATTGTAAATAACTTGACTTGAAAAAAAAATTGTGATCACCTTCTTGGTTCTATGGGTGGCCGGTTCAATGGGGAGAAGAGAAAGATGATACTTTGATTTTTTTACACTTAGTAACTTTGAGTATGTATGTGTATGTTGATATTATAAAATGTGTATAAGTGAGGTATTTGGTGAATTCAAGTTGTGACTCAATCTTGTTGTCGACAAGGGTGTGTTTGACATTAGTGTTTGTATTTTTTTTTTAAATGTATAAGTATAAAGTAAATGTAAAGTTATTTAAAGATAATTAATAACTTGTATACATATTTAAGCATTTAGGGTAGCGTTAACGAAAAATAAATTTTAACGGAACAAAATAAGATGTATTGAAGTCATAAAAATTATAAAAATGTATTTCTTACAAGAATTGAGTGAATAAATATTTATCGTGTTGAATTTACGAAAGCCATCGTAAATATTTATACATAATAATTTATATGCAAAATAAATTGAAAACATCGGGTAAACTAATGATATAATTTTTATAGTCTTAAAATGAGTATAAAAATATATTAAGATTATTTTTGGAAGTGTCGGATCAATGTTTCAAAATAAATGTTTACGCGATAGCGTTTATTTAATAGGAAAAATAAGCGTTTAATGAATAAACGCAAATCCATGCATGAACCGATATGAAATGATGTTATTAATGTTATGCAGACTAAATCTAGTCTATATGAAATGTCCTTGATCATATGTTCATGAATTCGCAGCTAAACCATTAAGG
The DNA here is from genome assembly GCA_910596185.1 of Chrysanthemum makinoi. NCBI lineage: Eukaryota > Viridiplantae > Streptophyta > Magnoliopsida > Asterales > Asteraceae > Chrysanthemum > Chrysanthemum makinoi. The sequence continues at coordinate 26,009,202 of OU343224.1, read as the reverse complement.
TTACGCGAATTTGATACTCGTAAACGTAGTTTACGATAAATGATGAAATAGTGAAACTTTTAAAGTTTGTAAAATGACCTGAAATTACGAGTTGTCACATTCACCCAACTAAAAAGGAATTCAGTCCCTGAATTCAGCCCATGTTGGGTCCTACGGTGTTACCGGTGAAAGGTGAGGATATTTGAGTCGCATTGGGTCGTCGGTGTTTTCTGAATCGTACCGCGCCTTTCCAAGACGGGACCTTGAACATATATTTGTTGCCAACTTGAAATTCTAATGGTTTGCGACTTATGGAACATACTTCCAATATTTTGCATCGTATATCGACATATCTTATCTAGCTATATGTTGTTACTTATAACTGATTTTTGATCTGTTCGATCACTTTGTTGTTTCATGAATGACTTATAGACTTGTGAGTTAAAATTTCCTGGTTTTGACCCGTGAATAAGTGATTGACACCTCGACCATAGAGTGCCTCAATTGATGTAGTCATCATGTTCATGTGTTGACTATTGTTGTAAGAGAACTTGTCGATGAAGAATGATTTGCCTAATCATTTCTAGAAATCACACATGCCCTCAGCATATCTTCTAATGTTTGAATTGTCCTTTCACTTTGACCATCGGTTTGTGGATGATATGCTGTGCTCATCTCTAATTTAGTTCCAAATGAATCTTGTAATGATTTCCAGAAGTTTGAAGTGAATCGACTATCTCGTCAGGAAATGATGGAAATTGGTGCATCGTGCCTTGAGACTATTTCCTTGACATAAAGTCTAGTAAGTTGTTCCATGGAATAAGTATCTCTAATTGGTATGAAATGGGCTGATTTGGTAAGACGATCGACGATTACCCATATAGCGTCGTAACCTCCCGATGTCTTAGGAAGTTTCGTGACAAAGTCCATCGTAATGCGTTCCCATTTCCATTGGGAATTTCGGTTGTTGGAGTAACCCGAAGGTTTCGATATTCGACTTTTACCTTAGAGCAAGTAAGGCATTTGCTAACGTACGTGGCAATTTCCGCTTTCATGTCCGGCCACCAGTAAAGTTTCTTGAGATCCGATACATCTTATCGAACCTGGGTGAATAGAATACTTTGACTTATGCGACTCATGCATAATCAATTTTCGTATCCCGCCATAAAATGGTACCCACATTCTATCCTTGAAGCATAATACTCCATCTGCTCTCTTTACAAAGCCATTTGCATTTTCGGGCATACCATAAAGCTTTTCACTTGGTCGATTTTCCTCCTTGAGTGCCTCGATTTGTGCCTCAAGTATTTTTTATGGTAAAGGCGAACCGTCGTCATTCCTAATGATCGGACTCTTAAAGGTTTGGGTCTTTCCTTCCGGCTAAGAGCATCAGCCACAACATTGGCTTTTCCCCGATGATACTTGATTTCACAATCATAATCGCTGAGTAATTCCAACCAACGACGTTGCCTCATGTTAAGTTCCTTCTAATCAAGAACATATTGTAAACTCTGGTGGTCCGTAAACACTGTGCACTTTGTACCGTAAAGGTAGTGTCTCCAAATCTTGAGTGCAAAAACTACGGCCCCCAACTCAAGATCATGAGTGGTGTAATTCCTCTCATGAACCTTAAGTTGTCGAGAAGCATAAGCTATCACCTTCTCGTTTTGCACTAATACAGCTCCAAACCCTTTATGTGAAGCATCGCAGGATACAACGAAGTTCTCAATTCCTTCGGGTAGTGCCAAAATTGGCGCACTGCAAAGCCTTTGCTTCAACAATCGAGCAGCTTCTTGTTTGTTTCCCCATTCGTACTTCTTGTTTTTCTGTGTCAACTTGGTCAAAGATTTAGCTATCTTTGAAAAACCTTCGATGAATCTTCGGTAATACCCGGCGAGTCCTAGAAATTGTCGGGTTTCCGTAGGATTTGTTGGAGTAGCCCAATCTTTTACGGCTTCAATCTTTGCAGGATCAACTTGTAGTCCTTGACTATCAATGACATGACCAAGAAATTGTACTTTACGGTTCCAAAATCACACTTCGAAAATTTGGCATACAACTTCTCATTCTTGAGTAGTCCTAAAGTCGTTCTTAAATGCCCCGTGCTTTCTTTGCTCTTTGAGTAAATCAATATGTCGTCGATGAATACTATAACAAACTTGTCCAAATGCGGTTTGCATACCCTATTCATGAGATCCATGAATACTGCAGGTGCATTAGTTAATTCGAACGGCATTACTTGAAACTCATAATGTCCATAACGTGTTCTAAACGCCGTTTTCGGGATATCCTCCTCCCGAACTCTAAGTTGATGGTAACCTGACCTTAGGTCAATCTTTGAGTAGATACTAGAGCCTATGTCATGGGAGGTGGAGAAGCTAGGGAGGACCCGAATGTTGTCACGGGTATGCGTTCTTATCAATAATCGCTATGCATCGGCTTTTATTTGATTCGGGAACCGATAAAAGTTTTGTGTCCACTATATTTGCACCTTTACTCAATATCAAACCAACCACATTAGACACATCATACAACATTGAATTAGCTAATGATAACTTAATTAGCACCGACACCATTGTCCGTGGTTGTACACTCAATTTTCTAAATCATCCCTTCAATATAGACCTTATGCCCGTAGAACTTGGTAGTTTCGACATCATCATTGGCATGGATTGGTTATCCAAACATCGTGCAAGAATCTTTTGTGATGAAAAAGTTGTTCATCTTCCTTACAACGGCGAAACTTTGATCATTCGTGGGGAATGAAGTGGAACTAGACTGAGTATTATATCATGCATCAAGACGGAGAAGTACATAAAGAAAGGTTGTTATGCTTTCTTAGCACATATAACCGAGAAGAAGTCGGAAGAGAAACGACATGAGGATGTACCAATTGTCGAGAAATTCTCTGAAGTCTTTCCGAAGACTTGCGGGACTTCCACCCACACGCCAAGTAGAATTTCATATTGACTTAGTGCCCGGAGCTGCACCAGTTGCACGAGAGCCTTACCGTCTAGCACCATCAGAAATGCAAGAGTTGTCTAATCAGTTGCAAGAACTTTTAGACAAAGGATTCATTAGCCCATGGGAAGAGTGAAATGATTATGAGAAGTCTAAGGTGAATCAAATAGCTTATAATAGGTACGACTGGAATTGATACCACGTGACTCATGCCATATTTCAAAATGTTAAGTCTGTCGAAAAGGACTGGTATGTGCTAAAACACATACCTTTTCATTATCAAAACTGACCCAAAACAACCAAGAAAGAGCCGTTTATTGCTAATATTTGTGGTTTTCTTGAGTTTATGCATGTGCAGGTACGGATATGTTAAAACATACAAAAAGAAGCCAAATCTGCCAAAAAATCGAGCACGAGAGAGAGAAGAATGCAAAAGCCGATGCCGGGATGCTATTTCAGGGATTTTGATGCTCAAAAGATCAAATTATGGAGTTCGGGACTTGATCTGGGAATTTTCACAATAAACATTTCCTTTCCCATTTACCCATTTTCACCTTTACACTTTCACAATATACACTTTTGGTCCTTTAAGTATCACTTGTACCATTTATTTAGTCCAAAGTCCAAGTAATAAAACCTTTGGCCCAAAACATGCAAAAGCCCAATATCCAATCCTAACAAATACCCGGCCACGTTTGATATCAAAAACCCAATATCCAACCCGTTCCTTTTACCCATTTATTACTTGGATCCGGGTCAAACCCATCACTAACCGGTCAAAAAGAAATCAAAGAAATATAAAAAAAACCCATTCATACCCTTAACCCGCCAAAGTAAACCTTCCTGTTCCCTTTCTTCCCCAACTAAAATACCAACTCTACCCTTTTCCCACATAGTACTTAGCATCTTCTCAGCTGACGTGGACAAAGAGAATGACACAGTGGCAAATCCCAGGATTGTGATTGGTAGAAGCATGTCATCAATCTGATCCAACGGATGTGATTGGAAAGAATGACAAGATGTATAATCAATGGTGGAGATTAGACTTCGTGAAGCTTCTGAAATCAAGACCCAAGCATCCTGAGCTGCTATATAAACCTCTTTCAGTCACAAGTTCAGGCGTCCAACTTTTCATGTTTTAGAATAAGTTTTGACCATTTAAATTTCTTGTCATTTAATTGTTTTTAGTAGTAATACAGTAGTTAATTTGTATTGTAATCTTAGTTTTTCTATTAATGCAAATTTACTTTTTCATTTACATCTTGTTAATGATCATCTGCAAAAACTCATTTGATTATCAAATCTGTTTTTAAGCTTGTTATTTCCATCATTTAAACTCACGAAGCCTATCTAAGCTTCTGTGAGTTATTGTTGCTTCAGTTTTATCTGAAATTTAGTTTGTGCAAAAAGGTCAACAATAGTCAAACTGTAAAAGTCAACACGAATTTGAGTTATTTCTGGTTTTCAGTTGTTAGTGGTTGATATTTAAGATTGATTTGGTGTTTTCAAATCAGTTTAGGTTAGTCTTCATCAAGGTTGATTGTCAAACTGCTTTTGATTATCATTAAGGAGTGTTTGGTATTATTGGATTTTTGAGGATTTAAAGGTTTTGGTTGGCTAAATTTGCTTTGTTTAGAGTTGTTTTCTGATTTTAAAACTCAGTCTATCAAGTTTTCATCACTGCCTTAGTGTTCCTAGTTCTGTCCTGTTTTCAATATGCAGCAGTCTCAAGATCTTGCTTGGTTTGAAGTTGGTGGGTTAGAGTTAGCCTGCCTGCTACATCAGTCCTAGTGCTTTCTGTAACAGTTGGATATAGCAGCAGCCTTGTGTGAGTTTATTTAACTTGTTTGTTAATCTAGATAACTCATCATGGTCACTTTAGCTTGTTTAGTTTACACTACATTTTTAGAAACTCCTATAGACTGATTGTTTATAGTTTGCAGATTCACAGGTTTCTAGCTTATTAATTATTTGATTTGCAAACTTAGGACCACTTTGAGATTGCTACTTTGCATTTTAACTTTTTAGAACCCTTAGAAACTCTTAAATTAGCTTAAACTTAGCTGCATTTTTCCCACTTCTCGTCCACAATAATCTGCTCGCATCATCAGTTTCTACTCTTAATATGCTTCCCTGTTAGCTTAATATAGTTGTAGAGATTGCTTAGTTTTGTATCCCATAAATAGACTCTAGCTTAGATTTAATAAGTTCAGCTTTCAGATTCACCTTAGGAGCTTATTCTAGTGCTTATTTTGGCCTGCAACTAACTGTTTTGCTCCACTGTTTTGCTGCATTCAGACCATCCATCCCTAATGGCCATTTAGATTTTGATCTCCAACTTCTTCATATTAAGTCCTCATTAGCTGTAATTTTAGATAAGTAAACTCTGGTTGGTGGTCTTTAGAACCACAGTTTTGGTTTTCACTGTAGCTTATTATATAAGCTGGTGCATAAGCTCAAACAGTGGGGTCAAGTTCATTGTTTTACTTAAATGGCGTTAGCTTAATCAATGTATCCGCTTATTAGGTGTTAGGAGTAGTTTTAATAAGTTGCTTTATAATAGATTTAGTGTTATCTAGCTTCAGAACTTGTGGTACATTATTTTGCTTATTTGCTTATTTTAAAGTAGCTTATTTAGGTTCATTTACACTGCACTTCAATATCTCTCACATAAGCTCATTTTTTATATTTTCATAGACTTAGAATAAGATTTTAGAATTTTCCTGAGTTTTTCATAATTTTTTGTCACTGTTCACTATTTTTCTTTATTAAATTGAGTTTTAATCCCTTTTAAATAGCTTTAATTGCAAATAATTAAGAAAAGTTCAAAAAAATAATTTTTCAATTTTCCCAGTTTAAGAAAAATATAAAAAGCATAAAAAAATATTTTTCCTTATTTTTTCCCTTTTATTTGGTATTTTTCACTATTTAAGTTAGATTTAAATAGATTTAAATTCATAGAAAATAGAAAATTCATCTGAAAAATAAAAAAATAGTTTTGATAAGTCTTGTATGTTATTTTAGATTTTTTTGAAAAGTAATTCCATAATTTTCCCTCTCTTTTCATAATTTTTAGATAATTAGTTTTATTTTTAAAGTTAAAAATTAGTTTTTAATTTAAATAAAATCCAGAAAAATCCTAAAAATTAGTTTTAATTCATAAATAGTTTTTAAATATCATTTTTAGTATAAAAGTAAGTTTAGGTTATTTTTAGGATTTAGAATAGACGTAATTGCTTTTTATTCGCGTTTCGATTTAATTCCGTATTTGCGTTTTAGTATAGATTTGCGTAGTTTGTCTTAATTCTTAGGTTTTCCCCATAGATTTTATTCCCATTTGCTTTCCTTATCCCTTAGTTTAGAATATATCATTTTACCCCCTTCTCTTATTCAAATCCCGCTAATCGTGACGTGAGTTGGAAATTCCATTCAACCCTCGTTCGGAACGATCTCGGTGCTCAAACCCAACACGTTTGAGTTACCCGTATACTACACTTCTCATCTATTATTGATCGGTCTCAACCGTTTTAAGTTTCTTACGGTTAGTCATTCACAAGTGGCTAGCTTGAGTGAGAAAACTTGGCGGTTCGAACAAATCAATTTTTGGCGCCTGCCGGGAGGGCTTGTAGCGAGTTTTAGTATTCCGTCTCGAATCGCGTGCATTTGAAGATCCTTCCCCGAGTGAAGTTAGCGTCGTTTTTGTAAATATATCTTTTTCAAAAACCCAAAAACATTTAAAAAAACCTAAACATTCTTCCTAGAGTGTTTACAAAACCATAAAAATTTAAAAACCAACAAAACAAACCCGAACGTTGATTGTTACGTCGGCTCACCTTGAAGGTACAACCTATACACGGGGTTTAAGGAAAGTCTTGACATTAAATTGCGGATGAAGAACGATCCACTCTTCGTTCCTCTCCTTTCCATGCGTACTTTTGAGAGCTACCGAGCACCGATTGACGTGAAGGTTACAAAAAGATTGTGTTTTCAAAATTTTCTTGATTATAAAAAACCAAAAAGATTTTCCTTTTAAAAATTTGTTTTAAAAACCAAAAAATATTCTTCTTTTATCCTCTTAACCCGATAATTCTTGTCTTTTACCCTCTATATGTTTAATTCTCATGGATACGATCAATTATCGTCGTTGCCTTCATTGCCAAAACCGTATGGAAGAAAATCAATTTCGGTGTTTGAAATGTATATGTGATTGGTGCGGAAATAATTGTCGGAATGGATTTTGTGATGTATGCCATAATTTTATCAATCCAAATCCAGATCTCTGCCTCAGTCTTTATGCACGTCTAGAACAAAAGGGAACTCTTCATAATGATGATGATATAAAAGCATGGTGGAAGAATTTACTTGTAGAACCTTCGATTCCTACTCCTCTCTCCGTGAGGGAAATGGAATATGTTTCTGAGCCCGAAGTGACTCCCGAGCCTCTCACGGAAACGGTGGAAATAGCTAACTCTTATCCAGATAATTCTTCGATTTATCAGCTCTTGTGCATATGGTGCAGAGGACCCGAATATGGTTGGGATTGTTCCGCTTGTAGCAATGGAAAATCTAGAACCGAGTTTCACCACAATCCTAACTATGAGATAACCGATTTTCCTAACCAACCTTTGTACCATGAGCCGGAATCATACTCTTGTGAGTACTGTGGTGGTCCTCACCAAGGTTTTCAATGTCAAGTTCAATTTAACAACTCAACCTTTGGTTATGAACCTTACCCTTATTCGTCACAACAATCGTACTGTTGTGAGTATTGTGAAGGTCCGCACGTTAATTCCGATTGTCAGATGTAGAATCCGATTGTTTACGAGCAAGTTCCTTGTAACAATTATGATTATCCTTATAACCCACCTCTACAATACCAAGAAGTTCAACCACCACCTTCTCCATGTTCTGAAGAATTTAATCAAAAAGTTCAAGAGATCATGATTGATCTTAAGAGTCTTCTTGAAAAACTTTCCCACGGAAATGAAGATCCACCTCGGTGACCTATCGTGAATTATTAGCTGAAGAAGCCGCGAAAGTGATCCAACATCGTCCAACTACCTATAATTACGATTTTGATTCAGATGACGATTATACTCCTCCGAGTGGCAATCCCACTCTCGTTTCTGAGCCTTTAATTTCCGATCCTTCCCCTTCTCTCACGCCGGTTGAGAGAAGTGACGTTCTTTTGGAAGAGGTCGATGATCATATTTCTACGGACATTGTTGAACCCGTTGATTCTCTCATAATGGGGGATGAGCATCTTAGTACTATTCCGGAAATGGAAGAGACTAATGTTGAGATTCTTATCCCAAGCCCAAGAGAGTCTGGGGTTGTTAATGATATTTGTGATAAGCCTTCTCTTGATATTTCTAATGATCATGATGAGATGTTCTCCGATTCCGATGATGATTCTTATGGAGACATCGATTTCGTCGACGATTTACCTTCCGAGCCCGTTAACATTGAAGAAGAAAACGATTTTGAGCCAGAAGAGGAAGAGATTGAGCCCGATGATGTTCAGATTGAGGATGAAGCATTACGTCAAACATTGTTGAATGTTAATCTTCTCATTTCTAAGATTGAAGCTTTGAACGATAAATCAAGTTCGCCTCCTATCTCCGTTAAAGATAGTGATTTATCTCCCGAGCTTGAGACTTTCTGATTTGATGAAGAGATTAGTGGCAGTCCCACTATTGATGATGTTTATCCTCCGATTCTTGAGCGATTCTACTTCGAGGTTGATATGAGTAAAGTTTTGAACGATATTTCCGATAATTCGACAAATGACCCGATCATTGAGGATCGATGATGACCCAATACCACCGGTATTGAGGATATTGTGAATGATCCGATGAGGATGGTTGTTCTTGATGGATTCATTGATTCCCCTTTCTCTGATGAGTCCACCATCCTTTATCCCGTTGAGCCCGCATGTGAAGACAAGATTTTTAAACCCGGGATATGCATTGATGAGCCTTTTGTTAAAATCATTTCTGGATATAAGGATCCTCGGATGGATACCTTCATTTGTGAGCCTAAACCTCTTATCTTTTACCATGAGCTCCCGTATTTCTTGGAGTTTTCTCATGTTGATCCGTCATCCTTTCGTCCACCCGCAAAACCACCGGATGATGGATCCTTCTTACATGATATGCCTTATCCACCCATTTTCTTCTCCACCCAACCCACCCAGTCTCATTCTTTCGGGAATGAGGACACCGTTTTTGACCCTGGTATCTCTACCACTTTCTTCCCCAAGGACAAATGAATGCGGGGACGAGTCAGGCTAGCGACTCGTTTAAGAAAAACAAGAGCGTGGGAGGCACCCCATGCTTATCCATCTATCTTCTTTCTATTTTCTAATAAGTGACGCGAAGGGGTCAGCCTCTTCGATTTCTCGTGTTTGGTTGTTTGTGGTGTTGTGTTTAGGATTTTCCCGATATGAAGACTCTCGTGCTCGAAGTTTGTTTTTTCTCCACTCGAGTTCATGATCGTTGCTGAAGGAAATCCGATATCCTAATCTTATCGACTAACGTTTATCTTCTAGCATACTTAATAAACGGCTTTTAGATTTTCGTTGATACCCTTGCTTTTAAACATTGAGGACAATGTTTCGTTCTAGTCTGGGGTAGGGTAATCTTCGATTTGATTTGACCGCACTTGCTTTCTTGTGTCGTGTACTCTCGCAACCCCGTTTTTCGTTAGAAAATGAAAAATTGTGCAAAAATGAGAAAAATTTAAAAATTTTTGTAAGCTTTTGTTAAGTCTTTTTGATTGAAAAGCTTTGCTAGTCTCTTAGATAAGAAGCTATAAAATGCGAATTCTAGCTCACAAGGCCAAGATTTTGCAAGTTTCCCTGAGTGACTTTAAATATGCATGACTTGATTTCATTAGACGAAGCATTTTCTAAGTTAATATATGTTTTGACACCTTGTTGACTTTCCGCTGGTGAGAGTAGGAATAGAATTGACTTGACGTGTTGAGCCCTAGCTTGTTCCCTTAACCATAGGTAATCTAAAAATTATCGGCTAAGCATCTGCGGATCTCATTATTTGGGATTTTAAATTTGCAGAAATCGAGAAATGATAGAGTTACTTATGAGTTTAGATGCTAAGCGTGGAGTAGTTGGTTCTCTTTAGAGCCCATCGAAGGTACTTATGGCTTTTGTTCCCACAAAATTGTTTCACCCCATATCTGTCTAATAATAATTAGAGATGTTGAGTTTTTGGCGATAGTTAGTTCTTTATCTTCTTAAAAGAATCTTTGTTTTAAAAATTGGGTACACATCAAGGATCCGTAATAAGCAATCAGTAATAAGTGATATGTGAAATGTAATAAGTAGAGTTGAGTGCGGTGTTGAGATCGGACCCTTGGATCTTTAGCCAGGATTGAGTGAGGTCTTAGCCTAGCCAGCCGGGATCCTCATTTCATGAAGCCTATAGTCTTGGAATTACCCCGTGAAGCTCCGTGGTTCATAGCTCATACACGTAAAAGTCTAAGTGAATGAAAATGAATGTTGAAAAAAAAAAAAAAAAAAAATGTGTGTTGAAAAATGTTGAAAAATGAAAATGAAAAAGTCAAAAGTATAAGTGAATAAAAATTCCTTGATGTGGACCTCATTTTTACGACAATGGTTCTTGAGAGAAGGCGGATAACTAATTATCGACTTAGCTTTGTATCTTTATCGGAATAAAAGTTATCGAAACGAGAATTTGAAGAAATTCATTTCTCACAAAAATAAAAAAATCTAGAGGAAAATAGGAAAATGGGAGCAAAAAGTAATTACACAAGTAACTTCCATGGGTAGTGTTAGCATCTAAAGTCATATTTAACAATGATTTCGGTTTTACGCTTAGTTTGGGAACTTGTAAAAAATCAGGGACGATGTATTCTATCCGTATGGTCACTTCACGCTGTGTTGTGTTTTCTACTCCGTGATCCTAACGTGTCGTTTGAAAAATGTTGGAGTTATTGATCGACATGAAAGTTCAACAAACCGTCACTCATAATCGGAGTGTGCTTAATCGTAATATCTATACATGTGAATTAAAAGGTAAACGGGGCGTTTTTAGAATTAAGGCTTTCTTAATCTCTTTTGAGGAATCTTTGCTACTTCTTCATAGGTTTAGTAGAAAGAGATTGAAATCCTTGGTTTTAGAAGCGTGAGTTGATTGCATTGCGTGAGGACACGACAATGGTCTCGTCTGGGGTATTTTGGTATGTGCTAAAACACATACCTTTTCTTTATCAAAATCGACCCAAAACAACCAAGAAAGAGCCGTTTATTGCTAATATTTGTGGTTTTCTTGAGTTTATGCATGTGCAGGTACGGATATGTTAAAACACACAAAAAAGAAGCCAAATCGCCAAAAAATCGAGCACTCCAGACGAGAGAAGAATGCAAAATTTATGCCGGATGCTATTTCGGGATTTTGATGCTCAAAAAGATCAAATTATGGAGTTCTGGACTTGATGGGAATTTTCACAATAAACCTTTCACTTTCCCATTTACCCATTTTCACCTTTACACTTTCACAATATACACTTTTGGTCCTTTAAGTATCACTTGTACCATTTATTTAGTCCAAAGTCCAAGTAATAAAACCTTTGGCCCAAAACATGCAAAAGCCCAATATCCAATCCTAACAAATACCCGGCCACGTTTGATATCAAAAACCCAATATCCAACCCGTTCCTTTTACCCATTTATTACTTGGATCCGGGTCAAACCCATCACTAACCTGGTCAAAAGAAATCAAAGAAATATAAAAAAAACCCATTCATACCCTTAACCCGCCAAAGTAAATCTTCCCTGCTCCCTTTCTTCCCCAACTAAAATACCAACTCTACCCTTTTCCCACATAGTACTTAGCATCTTCTCAATGACGTGACAAAGAGAATGACACAAAGGGCAAATCCCGGATTGTGATTGGTAGAAGCATGTCATCAATCTGATCCAACGGATGTGATTGGAAAGAATGACAAGATGTATAATCAATGGTGGAGATTAGACTGTGAAGCTTCAAAATCAAGACCAAGCATCCCTGGTGCTATATAAACCTCTTTCAGTCACAAGTTCAAAGGCCCAACTTTTCATGTTTTAGAATAAGTTTTGACCATTTAAATTTCTTGTCATTTAATTGTTTTTAGTAGTAATACAGTAGTTAATTTGTATTGTAATCTTAGTTTTTCTATTAATGCAAATTTACTTTTTCATTTACATCTTGTTAATGATCATCTGCAAAAACTCATTTGATTATCAAATCTGTTTTTAAGCTTGTTATTTCAGTATTTAAACTCACGAAGCCTATCTAAGCTTCGTGAGTTATTGTTGCTTAGCTTTATCTGAAATTTAGTTTGTGCAAAAAGGTCAACAATAGTCAAACTGTAAAAGTCAACACGAATTTGAGTTATTTCTGGTTTTCAGTTGTTAGTGGTTGATATTTAAGATTGATTTGGTGTTTTCAAATCAGTTTAGGTTAGTCTTCATCAAGGTTGATTGTCAAACTGCTTTTGATTATCATTAAGGAGTGTTTGGTATTATTGGATTTTTGAGGATTTAAAGGTTTTGGTTGGCTAAATTTGCTTTGTTTAGAGTTGTTTTCATTTTAAAACTCGGGTCTATCAAGTTTTCATCACCGCTCTTTAGTGTTCCTAGTTCGTCATGTCCTGCTTTTCAATATGCCTTCAGTCTCAGATCGTGCTTGGTTTGAAGTTGGTGGGTTAGAGTTAGCCTGCCTGCTACATCAGTAAAATCCTTAGTGCTTTCCTGTAATGATTGGATATAGCAGTTGTTTGTGTGAGTTTATTTAACTTGTTTGTTAATCTAGATAACTCATCATGGTCACTTTAGCTTGTTTAGTTTACACTACATTTTTAGAAACTCCTATAGGATCTGATTGTTTATAGTTTGTGTTGCATTCACATTGTGTTTCTAGCTTATTAATTATTTGATTTGCAAACTTAGGACCACTTTGAGATTGCTACTTTGCATTTTAACTTTTTAGAACCCTTAGAAACTCTTAAATTAGCTTAAACTTAGCTCCCAAGATTTTTTCCCACTTCATTCCGTCCACAATAACTGTTCTGATCATCAGTTTTACTCTTTAATATGCTTCTGTAGCTTAATATAGTTGTAGAGATTGCTTAGTTTTGTATCCCATAAATAGACTCTAGCTTAGATTTAATAAGTTCATTTCGGGATTCACCTTAGGAGCTTATTCTAGTGCTTATTTTGGCCGCAACTAACTCTATTTTGCTCCAATCGTTGTTTGCAAAAGATTCAGCAGTACCCATCTGTCCCTAATGGCCATTTAGATTTTGATCTCCAACTTCTTCATATTAAGTCCTCATTAGCTGTAATTTTAGATAAGTAAACTCTGGTTGGTGGTCTTTAGAACCACAGTTTGGTTTTCATTAGCTTATTATAAGCTGGTGCATAAGCTCAAACAAAGGGGGTCAAGTTGTGTTTTACTTAAATGGCAGTTAGCTTAATCAGCTGTAGTCTGCTTATTAGGTGTTAGGAGTAGTTTTAATAAGTTGCTTTATAATAGATTTAGTGTTATCTAGCTTCAGTAACAGTGTGGTACATTATTTTGCTTATTTGCTTATTTTAAAGTAGCTTATTTAGGTTCATTTACATTGCAGCTTCAATATCTCTCACATAAGCTCATGTTTTTATATTTTTCATAGCCTTAGAATAATAAATTAGAATTTTCCTGAGTTTTTCATAATTTTTTGTCACTATTCACTATTTTTCTTTATTAAATTCAGTTTTTAATCCCTTTTAAATAGCTTTAATTGCAAATAATTGAGAAAAAGTTCAAAAAAATAATTTTTCATTTTTCCCAGTTTAAGAAAAATATAAAAAGCATAAAAAATATTTTTCCTTATTTTTTCCCTTTTATTTGGTATTTTTCACAATTTAAGTTAGATTTAAATAGATTTAAATTCATAGAAAATAGAAAATTCATCTGAAAAATAAAAAAATAGTTTTGATAAGTCTTGTATGTTATTTTAGATTTTTTTGAAAAGTAATTCCATAATTTTCCCTCTCTTTTTCATAATTTTTAGATAATTAGTTTTATTTTTAAAGTTAAAAATTAGTTTTTAATTTAAATAAAATCCAGAAAAATCCTAAAAATTAGTTTTAATTCATAAATAGTTTTTAAATATCATTTTTAGTATAAAAGTAAGTTTAGGTTATTTTTAGGATTTAGAATAGACGTAATTGCTTTTTATTCGCGTTTCGATTTAATTCCGTATTTGCGTTTTAGTATAGATTTGCGTAGTTTGTCTTAATTCTTAGGTTTTCCCCATAGATTTTATTCCCATTTGCTTTCCTTATCCCTTAGTTTAGAATATATCATTTTACCCCCTTCTCTTATTCAAATCCGCTAATCGTGGACGTGAGTTGAAATTCCATTCAACCCTCGTTCGAACGATCTCTGCTCAAACCCAACACGTTTGAGTTACCCGTATACTACACTTCTCATCTATTATTGATCAGTGTCTGAACCGTTTTAAGTTTCTTACGGTTAGTCATTCACAAGTGGCTAGCTTGAGTGAGAAAACTTGGCGGTTCGAACAAATCAATTTTTGGCGCCGCTGCCGGGGAGGGCTTGTAGCGAGTTTTCGTATTCCGTCTCGAATCGCGTGCATTTGAAGATCCTTCCCCGAGTGAAGTTACCGTCGTTTTTGTAAATATATCTTTTTCAAAAACCCAAAAACATTTAAAAAAACCTAAACATTCTTCCTAGAGTGTTTACAAAACCATAAAAGTTAAAACCAACAAAACAAACCCGAACGTTGATTGTTACGTCGGCTCACCTTGAAGGTACAACCTATACACGGGGTTTAAGGAAAGTCTTGACATTAAATTGCATCAAGAACGATCCACTTTCGCTCCCGCTCCACGCACGTATTTTTGAGAGCTACCGAGCACCGATGATGGAAGGTTACAAAGATGTGTTTTCAAAATTTTCTTAATTATAAAAACCCAAAAAGATTTTCCTTTTCAAAATTTGTTTTAAAACCCAAAAATATTCTTCTTTTATCCTCTAAACCCGATAATTCTTGTCTTTTACCCTCTATATGTTTAATTCTCATGGATACGATCAATTATCGTCGTTGCCTTCATTGCCAAAACCATATGGAAGAAAATCAATTCTCGTGTTTGAAATGTATATGTGATTGTGTCGGAAATAATTGTCTGAATGGATTTTGTGATGTATGCCATAATTTTATCAATCCAAATCCAGATCTCGCTCGTCTTTATGCACGTCTAGAACAAAAGGGAACTCTTCATAATGATGATGATATAAAAGCATGGTGGAAGAATTTACTTGGAGAACCCTCGATTCCTACTCCTCTCCGTGAGGGAAATGGAATATGTTTCGAGCCGAAGTGACTCCGAGCCTCAGCCTCACTGGAACGTGGAAATAGCTAACTCTTATCGTGATAATTCTTCGATTTATCAGCTCTTGTGCATATGGTGCAGAGGACCCGAATATGGTTGGGATTGTTCCGCTTGTAGCAATGGAAAATCTAGAACCGAGTTTCACCACAATCCTAACTATGAGATAAACCCTTATTTTCCTAACCAACCTTTGTACCATGAGCTGAATCATACTCTTTGTGAGTATCTGTGGTGGTCCTCACCAAGGGTTTCAATGTCAAGTTCAATTTAACAACTCAACCTTTGGTTATGAACCTTACCCATATTCGTCACAACAATCGCATTGTAGTATTGTGAAGGTCCATACGTTAATTCCGATTGTCGAGATGCGAGAATCCGATTGTTTACGAGCAAGTTCCTTGTAACAATTATGATTATCCTTATAACCCACCTCCACAATACCAAGAAGTTCAACCACCACCTTCTCCATGTTCTGAAGAATTTAATCAAAAAGTTCAAGAGATCATGATTGATCTTAAGAGTCTTCTTGAAAAACTTTCCCACGGAAATGAAGATCCACCCTCAGGTGACCTATCGTGAATTATTAAATTTGAAGAAGCGCGAAAGTGATCCAACATCGTCCAACCACCTATTATTACGATTCTGATTCGGATGACGATTATACTCCTCTGAGTGGCAATCCCACTCCCGTTTCGAGCCTTTAATTTCCGATCCTTCCTTCTCTCGCCGGTTGAGAGAAGTGACGTTTTGGAAGAGGTCGATGATTATATTTCTACGGACATTGTTGAACCCGTTGATTCTCTCATAATGGGGATGAGCATCTTAGTACTATTTCGGAAACGGAAGAGACTAATGTTGAGATTCTTATCCCAAGCCCAAGAGAGTCTAGGGTTGTTAATGATATTTGTGATAAGCCTTCTCTTGATATTTCTAATGATCATGATGAGATGTTCTCCGATTCCGATGATGATTCTTATGGAGACATCGATTTCGTCGACGATTTACCTTCCGAGCCCGTTAACATTGAAGAAGAAAACGATTTTGAGCCAGAAGAGGAAGAGATTGAGCCCGATGATGTTCAGATTGAGGATGAAGCATTACGTCAAACATTGTTGAATGTTAATCTTCTCATTTCTAAGATTGAAGCTTTGAACGATAAATCAAGTTCGCCTCCTATCTCCGTTAAAGATAGTTATTTCTCTCCCGAGCTTGAGACTTTCCGATTTGATGAAGAGATTAGTGGCAGTCCCACTATTGATGATGTTTATCCTCCGATTCTTGAGCGATTCTACTTCGAGGTTGATATGAGTAAAGTTTTGAACGATATTTCCGATAATTCGACAAATGACCCGATCATTGAGGATGCGACTGATGACCCAATACCACCGGGTATTGAGGATATTGTGAATGATCCTGATGAGGATATGGTTGTTCTTGATGGATTCATTGATTCCCCTTTCTCTGATGAGTCCACCATCCTTTATCCCGTTGAGCCCGCATGTGAAGACAAGATTTTTAAACCCGGGATATGCATTGATGAGCCTTTTGTTAAAATCATTTCTGGATATAAGGATCCTCGGATGGATACCTTCATTTGTGAGCCTAAACCTCTTATCTTTTACCATGAGCTCCCGTCTTTCTTGGAGTTTTCTCATGTTGATCCTTCATCCTTTCGTCCACCATAAAACCACCGGATGATGGATCCTTCTTACATGATATGCCTTATCCACCCATTTTCTTCTCCACCCAACCCACCCGGTCTCATTCTTTCGGGAATGAGGACACCGTTTTTGACCCTGGTATCTCTACCACTTTCTTCCCCAAGGACAAATGAATGCGGGGACGAGTCAGGCTAGCGACTCGTTTAAGAAAAACAGTAGCGCTTCGTGGGAGGCACCCCATGCTTATCCATCTATCTTCTTTCTATTTTCTAATAAGTGACGCGAAGGGGTCAGCCTCTTCGATTTCTCGTGTTTGGTTGTTTGTGGTGTTGTGTTTAGGATTTTCCCGATATGAAGACTCTCGTGCTCGAAGTTTGTTTTTTCTCCACTCGAGTTCATGATCGTTGCTGAAGGAAATCCGATATCCTAATCTTATCGACTAACGTTTATCTTCTAGCATACTTAATAAACGGCTTTTAGATTTTCGTTGATACCCTTGCTTTTAAACATTGAGGACAATGTTTCGTTCTAGTCTGGGGTAGGGTAATCTTCGATTTGATTTGACCGCACTTGCTTTCTTGTGTCGTGTACTCTCGCAACCCCGTTTTTCGTTAGAAAATGAAAAATTGTGCAAAAATGAGAAAAATTTAAAAATTTTTGTAAGCTTTTGTTAAGTCTTTTTGATTGAAAAGCTTTGCTAGTCTCTTAGATAAGAAGCTATAAAATGCGAATTCTAGCTCACAAGGCCAAGATTTTGCAAGTTTCCCTGAGTGACTTTAAATATGCATGACTTGATTTCATTAGACGAAGCATTTGCTAAGTTAATATATGTTTTGACACCTTGTTGACTTTCCGTTGGTGAGAGTAGGAATAGAATTCTGACTTGACCAGGCGTTAAGTTGAGCCCTAGTTTGTTCCCTTAACCATAGGTAATCTAAAAATTATCGGCTAAGCATCTGCGGATCTCATTATTTGGGATTTTAAATTTGCCGAGATCGAGAAATGATAGAGTTACTTATGAGTTTAGATGCTAAGCGTGGAGTAGTTGGTTCTCTTTAGAGCCCATCGAAGGTACTTATGGCTTTTGTTCCCACAAAATTGTTTCACCCCATATCTGTCTAATAATAATTAGAGATGTTGAGTTTTGGCGATAGTTAGTTCTTTATCTTCTTAAAAGAATCTTTGTTTTAAAAATTGGGTACACATCAAGGATCCGTAATAAGCAATCAGTAATAAGTGATATGTGAAATGTAATAAGTAGAGTTGTGAGCTGCGGTGTCGAGATCGGACCCTTGGATCTTTAGCCGGGATTGAGTGAGGTCTTAGCCTCAGCCGGTAGGATCCTCATTTCATGAAGCCTATAGTCTTGGAATTACCCCGTGAAGCTCCGTGGTTCATAGCTCATACACGTAAAAGTCTAAGTGAATGAAAATGAATGTTGGAAAAAAAAAAAAATGTGTGTGTTGAAAATGTTGAAAATGAAAATGAAAAAGTCAAAAGTATAAGTGAATAAAAATTCCTTGATGTGGACCTCATTTTACGACAATGGTTCTTGAGAGAAGGCGGATAACTAATTATCGACTTAGCTTTGTATCTTTATCGGAATAAAGTTATCGAAACGAGAATTTGAAGAAATTCATTTCTCACAAAAATAAAAAAATCTAGAGGAAAATAGGAAAATGGGAGCAAAAAGTAATTACACAAGTAACTTCCATGGGTAGTGTTAGCATCTAAAGTCATATTTAACAATGATTTCGGATTTACGCTTAGTTTGAGAACTTGTGAAAAATCAGGGACGATGTATTCTATCCGTATGGTCACTTCACGCTGTGTTGTGTTTTCTACTCCGTGATCCTAACGTGTCGTTTGAAAAATGTTGGAGTTATTGATCGACATGAAAGTTCAACAAACCGTCACTCATAATCGGAGTGTGCTTAATCGTAATATCTATACATGTGAATTAAAAGGTAAACGGGGCGTTTTAGAATTAAGGCTTTCTTAATCTCTTTTGAGGAATCTTTGCTACTTCTTCATAGGTTTAGTAGAAAGAGATTGAAATCCTTGGTTTTAGAAGCGTGAGTTGATTGCATTGCGTGAGGACACGACAATGGTCTCGTCTGGGGTATTTTGGTATGTGCTAAAACACATACCTTTTCATTATCAAAACTGACCCAAAACAACCAAGAAAGAGCCGTTTATTGCTAATATTTGTGGTTTTCTTGAGTTTATGCATGTGCAGGTACGGATATGTTAAAACACACAAAAAGAAGCCAAATCTGCCAAAAAATCGAGCACGAGAGAGAGAAGAATGCAAAAGCCGATGCCGGGATGCTATTTCAGGGATTTTGATGCTCAAAAGATCAAATTATGGAGTTCGGGACTTGATCTGGGAATTTTCACAATAAACCTTTCACTTTCCCATTTACCCATTTTCACCTTTACACTTTCACAATATACACTTTTGGTCCTTTAAGTATCACTTGTACCATTTATTTAGTCCAAAGTCCAAGTAATAAAACCTTTGGCCCAAAACATGCAAAAGCCCAATATCCAATCCTAACAAATACCCGGCCACGTTTGATATCAAAAACCCAATATCCAACCCGTTCCTTTTACCCATTTATTACTTGGATCCGGGTCAAACCCATCACTAACCGGTCAAAAAGAAATCAAAGAAATATAAAAAAAACCCATTCATACCCTTAACCCGCCAAAGTAAACCTTCCCTGTTCCCCTTTCTTCCCCAACTAAAATACCAACTCTACCCTTTTCCCACATAGTACTTAGCATCTTCTCAGCTGACATGGACAAAGAGAATGACACAGTGGCAAATCCCAGGATTGTGATTGGTAGAAGCATGTCATCAATCTGATCCAACGGATGTGATTGGAAAGAATGACAAGATGTATAATCAATGGTGGAGATTAGACTTCGTGAAGCTTCTGAAATCAAGACCCAAGCATCCTGAGCTGCTATATAAACCTCTTTCAGTCACAAGTTCAGGCGTCCAACTTTTCATGTTTTAGAATAAGTTTTGACCATTTAAATTTCTTGTCATTTAATTGTTTTTAGTAGTAATACAGTAGTTAATTTGTATTGTAATCTTAGTTTTTCTATTAATGCAAATTTACTTTTTCATGTACATCTTGTTAATGATCATCTGCAAAAACTCATTTGATTATCAAACTTGTTTTTAAGCTTGTTATTTCCAGTCATCTAAACTCACAGAAGCCTATCTAAGCTTCTGTGAGTCATAGTTGCTTCAGTTTTATCTGAAATTTAGTTTTTGCAAAAAGGTCAACAATAGTCAAACTGTAAAAGTCAACATGAATTTGAGTTATTTGGTTTTCAGGTTGTTAGTGGTTGATATTTAAGATTGATTTGGTGTTTTCAAATCAGTTTAGGTTAGTCTTCATCAAGGTTGATTGTCAAACTGCTTTTGATTATCATTAAGGAGTGTTTGGTATTATTTGATTTTTGAGGATTTAAAGGTTTTGGTTGGCTAAATTTGCTTTGTTTAGAGTTGTTTTCTGATTTTAAAACTCAGTCTATCAAGTTTCATCATCGCCTTAGTGTTCCTAGTTTCTCGCCTTTTTCAATATGCAGCTTCAGGTCTCAGATGTGTGCTTGGTTTGAAGTTGGTGGGTTAGAGTTAGCCTGCCCTACTACATCAGTCCTTAGTGCTTTCCCTCTTGCAGTTGGATATAGCAAGCTTGTGTGAGTTTATTTAACTTGTTTGTTAATCTAGATAACTCATCATGGTCACTTTAGCTTGTTTAGTTTACACTACATTTTTAGAAACTCCTATAGGACTGATTCGTTTATAGTTTGCAGCAGATTCACAGGTTTCTAGCTTATTAATTATTTGATTTGCAAACTTAGGACCACTTTGAGATTGCTACTTTGCATTTTAACTTTTTAGAACCCTTAGAAACTCTTAAATTAGCTTAAACTTAGCCTGCATTTTTTCCACTTCTGTCACAATAATGCTCGCATCATCAGTTTCTACTCTTTAATATGCTTCCTGTTAGCTTAATATAGTTGTAGAGATTGCTTAGTTTTGTATCCCATAAATAGACTCTAGCTTAGATTTAATAAGTTCAGCTTTCAGATTCATCTTAGGAGCTTATTCTAGTGCTTATTTTGGCCTGCAACTAACTGTTTTGCTCCACTATTTTCTTTGCATTCAAGATTCGTGCCCATCGTCCCTAATGGCCATTTAGATTTTGATCTCCAACTTCTTCATATTAAGTCCTCATTAGCTGTAATTTTAGATAAGTAAACTCTGGTTGGTGGTCTTTAGAACCACAGTTTTGGTTTTCACTGTAGCTTATTATATAAGCTGGTGCATAAGCTCAAACAGTGGGGTCAAGTTGCTGTTTTACTTAAATGGCAGTTAGCTTAATCAGTTGTAGTCTGCTTATTAAGTGTTAGGAGTAGTTTTAATAAGTTGCTTTATAATAGATTTAGTGTTATCTAGCTTCAGTAACAGTGTGGTACATTATTTTGCTTATTTGCTTATTTTAAAGTAGCTTATTTAGGTTCATTTACATTGCAGCTTCAATATCTCTTACATAAGCTCATGTTTTTATATTTTTCATAGCCTTAGAATAATAAATTAGAATTTTCCTGAGTTTTTCATAATTTTTTGTCACTATTCACTATTTTTCTTTATTAAATTCAGTTTTTAATCCCTTTTAAATAGCTTTAATTGCAAATAATTGAGAAAAAGTTCAAAAAAATAATTTTTCATTTTTCCCAGTTTAAGAAAAATATAAAAAGCATAAAAAATATTTTTCCTTATTTTTTCCCTTTTATTTGGTATTTTTCACAATTTAAGTTAGATTTAAATAGATTTAAATTCATAGAAAATAGAAAATTCATCTGAAAAATAAAAAAATAGTTTTGATAAGTCTTTTATGTTATTTTAGATTTTTGAAAAGTAATTCCATAATTTTCCCTCTCTTTTTCATAATTTTTAGATAATTAGTTTTATTTTTAAAGTTAAAAATTAGTTTTTAATTTAAATAAAATCCAGAAAAATCCTAAAAATTAGTTTTAATTCATAAATAGTTTTTAAATATCATTTTTAGTATAAAAGTAAGTTTAGGTTATTTTTAGGATTTAGAATAGACGTAATTGCTTTTTATTCGCGTTTCGATTTAATCCCGTATTTGCGTTTTAGTATAGATTTGCGTAGTTTGTCTTAATTCTTAGGTTTTCCCCATAGATTTTATTCCCATTTGCTTTCCTTATCCCGTAGTTTAGAATATATCATTTTACCCCTTCTCTTATTCAAATCCCGCTAATCGTGACGTGAGTTGGAAATTCCATTCAACCCTCGTTCGGAACGATCTCGGTGCTCAAACCCAACACGTTTGAGTTACCCGTATACTACAATTCTCATCTATTATTGATCAGTGTCCGAACCGTTTTAAGTTTCTTACGGTTAGTCATTCACAAGTGGCTAGCTTGAGTGAGAAAACTTGGCGGTTCGAACAAATCAAGGACCTTATAGAAAGGAATAGATTATGGGTAACAGTTGTGATTCCTCGCATTTCTAGTTCTAGCGAATGTCATTACTTGGGTCTTCCTTGCCTAAGGTTCTTAGTCTCCATGACTAAGGTGTTTATTGTTTGATTATCGAAGTGTTTCCATGCTATATGTTGTCAAGTCACAAAACCTCAAATATTTAAGTGATGTGGTGTGGGGGTTGATTTTCAAGACTTATTTCAATATTGAGTGCTTCTAAAATAATTCATCACTTAGATTTTTATCATGCTAGCATAGGCATAGATATCAGCTTATACTATGTCAAAGAATGTTTGTTCTAATTTCACTTGTAGATGGAATGTCATTGATTGTCTGTTATGTTCAAACCTGTTGCATCTCTTTGATATGAAAGTGAGGTTATCCGTAATTTCTAGAGAACACAATGTCTTAATGAAAGTTTATATCGATAACCTTAATCTAACCAAATTTTCCTTTAAGGGAAACTCATTGTAGGGAAGTTCACATATTGTTGAGGCCATGTTTAGTGAAATGTTCTGCAGTCTCAGTTAAAAGACTTGGTTTATCCCTATAGTGTTGCTTAGTGTGTATTCGCTTCGCACTAAATCTTGTAACTCAATCTAGCTGGTACTTTTGAAATGATATAATTTGGCTTCTAGTCCAAAGATAGTGGTTCGGATTGTCCCGTGATGGCTTAAGATTTTTGTTGAGTTTATAAAGATCTCGCTACCTACTTCTAGTCCTTGTTGGTAATTCCGAAATCCTTTCATTGTTTTCTTGTATCGAGGAATCCTACTCATAGATTGTATAGGAAGCCTTTCCTAAGAAGGTCACTCGTCAAATTCTAACTTATCGGTTGAGTGAGGGATGAATGGCGTAGGCTTTTATAGAGTGTTAACAAAAAGAATTGTTTATGAACAATTTATCTGATTACAAAGCTTGCTTTTGAGTGAAGATTGTTTTAAGAGATTTGAAATGATGCTTGTTACTTTCATGACATAATTCTTCCTGAATTATACATAGGTGATCAGGCCATGTATAATCGAGGACAAATGATGTGATGCTTGGTTTTGTTGAAATGATATTATGTTCCTCCGAAGTTTTTGATGGTATTCAACGTTTTGTTTTGTAAGATAATGGCTCAATAATTTTTTAGAGTAACATGAAAATCGTTTCGCATGATGGTATTAAATAGTTGATAAAATGACTGAAAGCTAATTGATAGGGTGGTAACGAAACAACTTGTTTTAAAACTTTATGAAACAATGTTTCTAAGATGGTGTAGAATAGCTTGAGATAAAATTAAGTGAAATAATGTTATGAAGTAGTAGCAAAGTAACTTGAAATATAATTTGTTGAATGATGTAGGATACATGGGAGAACCTCATAAAATGGTAATAGTCTCTTAATTGGTCAAGAATAAAGTTGGCCTAACCCCTAGTAAGATAGTGATGTATTGTCGCGAAATGATTGAAAATTGGGCAATTGGAATAGGGAATGAAATAAACAAAGGTTGTGATTATCGTGAAGATAATAAATGATAAAGATTACATTAGCTAGAAAGGTGCTTATTATCTGTTCCTGTTGGTAGTCTAATCATGTCTCAAGTGTAAAAGCAGTAGGCGGTCTAGTGGCAATGGCCCTAGAACTCTCACAGTCCTCAAACCTATGAGATGGTGTAGTTTCTGTAGTCTTAGTGATAAATGATAATGGTGTGTCAAATCATGCACGCTTCCCAAGCTGCAAGTCAGGTGTATGAGTAGTGTCTATGAGACGTGATGGCACGGATGGTACTCTAGATGACAATGATGATGAAAATGATGACAATGATGATAATGAAAATCCTTGTGGTGAGTTAAGAAAATAGGTTCATTAGGACTAAGCCTATAAGTCCTACCAAATGGTATGATCTGTCTCAACAGAATGATAAAAATTGTCCTGATCCTACAGTGAATCAATAGTGATCGCGATGGTGTAGGTGCAACTTCGTCCTCCTAAAAGGGTTCAGTCTCATCATCTGATGTTAAAATTGTGATAGGGAATGACAGGGCATTATCCATGTCAAAATGATGGGATGGGTATCTGAAGGCATTAATGTGACAATCGATTTGAAATGAAAGTAAATAACTCGCAAAATGTGCGTATGAAACCGCATGTATAGTGACTATGCACTTATGATGAAATGATGATGTAGTTATAGTCTAGGGTCAATGATGCAACCTAGTTCTCTATAACCGAAGCTCTGATACCAATCTGTCACACCCCCAATTTACCTGTTTTGCAGCGGAATGGAATTCCTGGGGTTTGACTGTCATAGCATCAAAATCACAGTTATATTGAACGACCTAAAATGTCGTTTGGAAAATACATCGTTTGATTTAATAAAATAGAGTTTACAAAGTATAGGTCCCAAATGAAAATCATCATGTGCGGAAATAAATTTGATACAATTCAAACGACGTTTTAAAGTGTATAAATCCCATGAGAGACGCGTCGTCACCGCGACTCTATGATATGTCCACATGCATGCCATGAGGTGAATGCCTTAGTTACCTGAAAATACATTGCTAAAAGTGTCAACACAATGGTTGAGTGAGTTCATAGAGTTATTGAAAATGTTTAATCGACTTACTACAAGTATAAATTATGTATGACAATGATGTCACAAAAATGATACAATTGCTATAAGTCCATGACACCGAAACTAGACTGATCATGATGTTCGCGCCAACAGAGTGTTTGCCAAACAACTCAAATAATGATATTAAATGAAATGCATCCGTTTAACCCGTTGGAATCCACCAACCCGGATGGAGGAG
The DNA here is from genome assembly GCA_910596185.1 of Chrysanthemum makinoi. Classification (NCBI taxonomy): domain Eukaryota; kingdom Viridiplantae; phylum Streptophyta; class Magnoliopsida; order Asterales; family Asteraceae; genus Chrysanthemum; species Chrysanthemum makinoi. The sequence continues at coordinate 25,983,850 of OU343224.1, read as the reverse complement.
TCACCCTCGATAGATCTATCCACTCACCCTCGCTTCTATGAAATTAACGGTTCAGGTTATATAATGGGGACATTCAATTGGCATGAGGTAACTTAAGCAATGTAATGAATTTGATATACTTGGTATCGTAATAAAAATGATGTGCAATGTATTCTCCCCCGTAGGTTGAAATAAAGTAAAAACTTGAATAAATCGGGGCTATGAAAACTCACTTGTTGCAATGATTATCATGATATAATGGCAATACTGAAATGAGGCGCAACCTCTGACCGTGACCTATTATGAATGATATGTTCTAATGTAAATCATGAAACAATGTCGTGCATGCAATTTCACATGTAATCTATACCACTTGTACGCTTTTGAAAATAGAATTTATCGTCGAAATATATGTTTATGACATCCCGTCATGTTATAATATACTTTACAAGTATTTACGTTGAAATGATATCTTACGATAATCATTTAATGATTTATTATGAAATTATAACTTTTCGTCGTAAAATAATGTCGTTGAAATTTTTCATGAAAGTGACTAAATGGCCTCGAAAATCTAGTCGTAAAATGGTGCACGTCGAGCGTTAGGAAACGAACTCAACGGTTTTGGGAAGCATGTATCATTATCTCAAAGTTTTAGCATTTAAGTTTTCATCCTAGAGGTCTCGAGCACGGAGAAAAATATAGGTTAAGTATGGTACTTGTATCCAAAATATTGTTTAAGGGTGGTTTTCGGCAAAGTTTAAGTGACCGTATTTTATTTGTTACAACTCCGCTTGACAAAAGGTTTGACATTTTAGAAAATATGCTTGACGAACTTACTTTTACTAGAAGACATCATGTTATAAAAAGTACTACGTCAATGTTAAAAACGACCCTCAACATGGTCCTTTGTAGCCGTAATATTTGTCTAATAGAAATCTATTAGTTTTTCTTATATAATAAAGTTACGGCAACTTTGTGTAAACGTGTATAATTTAATCGTTACAAGTCCGTTTTCTATGTTTTATATGTCCTTAGCTTCGTATTAAAGTATACTAATATATTTTTGATAAGTCGACACATTTAACAACGCTTAAGACTCATTTTTGACTCGTAAAAAGTCGAGACAGCATGCTGAATTTTCTGAAACAATTAGTTTTTGTCGTCAAACTTGGAAAATTCATAACTTCTTCGTTATAACTCCGTTTTAACCCGTTTAAGCGGCCACGTTTTCGTTTTAAAGTATATTTTCTAAATATCTAGGCCAAAAATTTTTATCTACTGTCGAGATTTCCAGATTTTCAAAATATGGACAGACCCTTATGTAAACTTGTCGAAATGAGTTTTTCTCGCGCCAAACCTATTCTAACCAATTCAAAACAACTCCGAAGCTATTTAAATCCTACCATACACCTTCTTAGGGTGTCATGGGTTCCTAGACATCACCAAAAGTGATATGTTACAAGGGATAATTTATAGGATTATCATATTTCAATATAAGTAATAAAAACATTAAAAGTGGTATAAACTCATATGTAATATGCATGATTTCTTGCAAAAATGATGAAATGAACATAGAATAAATATGAAAGATGAAAATGGATATGAGATGCTTACTAGTTAACTTGATGAGGTTTATGAACAAAGGATTAATCCTAACACCCTAGGTTTTTATTTCAAAACCTTAACTAAGAGTGTAACTAGATTGTAAATAACTTGACTTGAAAAAAAATTGTGATCACCTTCTTGGTCCTATGGGTGGCCGGTTCAATGGGGAGAAGAGAAAGATGATACTTTGATTTTTTTACACTTAGTAACTTTGAGTATGTATGTGTATGTTGATATTATAAAATGTGTATAAGTGAGATATTTGGTGAATTCAAGTTGTGACTCACCCTTGTTGTCGACAAGGGTGTGTTTGACATTAGTGTTTGTATTTTTTTTTATAAATGTATAAGTATAAAGTAAATGTAAAGTTATTTAAAGATAATTAATAACTTGTATACATATTTAAGCATTTAGGGTAGCGTTAACGAAAATAAATTTTAACGGAACAAAATAAGATGTATTGAAGTCATAAAAATTATAAAAATGTATTTTTTACAAGAATTGAGTGAATAAATATTTATCGTGTTGAATTTACGAAAGCCGTCGTAAATATTTATACATAATAATTTATATACAAAATAAATTGAAAACATCGGGTAAACTAATGATATAATTTTTATAGTCTTAAAATGAGTATAAAAATATATTAAGATTATTTTTGGAAGTGTCGGATCAATGTTTCAAAATAAATGTTTACGCGATAGCGTTTATTTAATAGGAAAAATAAGTGTTTAATGAATAAATGCAAATCCATGCATGAACCGATATGAAATGATGTTATTAATGTTATGTAGACTAAATCTAGTCTATATGAAATGTCCTTGATGATATGTTCATGAATTCGCAGCTAAACCATTAAGGTTACGCGAATTTGATACTCGTAAACGTAGTTTACGATAAATGATGAAATAGTGAAACTTTTAAAGTTTGTAAAATGACCTGAAATTACGAGTTGTCACAGAGATTCCCGATATCCAAAACCATAAATAACTTTGGGTTTGGGCCTTCGTGGGCCCAAACCATTACTGGTTTAGCCCATGCGTACTGGGCTCAATTGCTAGTAGTGTTATTGGCCGGGTTCATGACCCGAATGTAGACTATACGTCATCAGTTGGGTTAGATTTAACTAAGGCATGTTATAATTGTGAATGGTCTATTATACCCTCGATGTACAAACAGAAAAGTAACGTTGACTTTGGAAATCCTGGTCAAGGGACTTGTTTAGACTATAAAAATCTTGTTTTGGGCTCTCGACGATGAAAATGCCAAGTTTTGGTTCAACGTGATGTCTGTGGATAAGATTAGGGACCAACAGTGTATTTCATTCTAATATTTTTGAAAAATTTTCAAACGCTAGCCCTATTTTCTCTTAAAGTGAGTGCATATCTTGCTACTGTTTATCAACTCTGCTAATCATCATCTTCCTTATTGCCCTCTTCCTCTTTGATGCTGCGTATTCTACAGTTCTTTGTCCCTAAACTTGGTCAAGACAACCAAAAAAAAATAACCGTGTGCATCTTGTTTTTATGATAATAATTCAAAACCTCTTTTAAAATTAGTTTTCTTATTCAATATATTATTAATTATCATAGTTTATATAGTTTCCCGAACCACAGATCTTATTTTCTTGATATTTTCTTGATTGGTCCTCGTTTGATTTTGGGGACTCGTAGTATGTGCGTCATAATATGCATTGAATTCATGAAATCAACCTCTACTATTTGCATATTTGTTCGGTGGACTAGGAAATAATACTTTATTAAATAGAAATAATTTTGTAAAACAAAATTAAAAAGATCTACCATTTTTTGACAAAAGTAATTAACAGCTGTTATCCTCGATGTTATCAGGATAAGTCGTAAATTTTCTCGAAAATTGATAAGATCGATATGGAATATCATTGCAATACGCAAATTTTGAAAAGCTTAAAAATATCTATCACAAGTTTGATATATTTTTTGTTTCAGTTTTATTCTTTATTGATACCAAACAAGAGAATCAATTTGCCAACGCATTCCATAGCTTTATTATTGGCTTTTACCAAACAATAGAATAAACTCTTTTTCTATGTGGTCATTCCCTTTTTTCGCATTTCCATTCTTTGTTGCTTTTCAATTTTTTGTGATTCAATCATACCAAATGTCCCCTTAGTGAAAATATCAGCATACTGATAACGTGAAGGAACATGCAAAACACGAACCTACCCTATAGCAAGCTGATCCCAAACAAAGTGAATGTCAATCTCGATATACTTTGTGCGTTGATGTTGCACGGGATTGGGAGATAAATAAACCGAATTGACATTATCACAGTAAACAATAATGGCAGAGTGTAGAGGATAGTGAAGCTCTTAAAGAAGATTCCGCAACCAGGACGTCTCAGCCCACTTGATTGGCAACACCACGGTACTTAGCCTCGGCACTAGAATGAGACACAGTGTACTGCCTCTTAGATGACTAAGACAGTAATTTGTTGCCAAGAAAAAAACAATAACCTGAAGTAGAACGACGAGTAACTAGAGAAGATGTAGATGAAGAATACAACTAAAGACCATAATCCAAAGTTTTGCGAACATAACATAAGATCCTTTTAAGATCAGCAAGATGAGGCTCTCGAGGATCTTGCATAAAGATACAAATCTACAGAACCGCCTAAGATAAATTAGGTCTAGTGAAGGTGACATACTATAAAGCCCCAACGAGGCTCCTATAAGAGTTAGATCAAAAACCGGAGTGCCATCAGCCTTCGTATCAGCAAGAGTTCTGCACGAATGACAATTGCACATACAAGTGTGCTCAAGAACCTTCGCTACCTACTTTTTCTGGTAAAAAAACATCCCCTTGGTGGTCCGGGTGACATAAATGCCCATAAAATAGTTTAGGGGACCAAGATCAGTCATAAAAAATCCTGATATAAAAAAGCTATAATCCTATGTAATAATGTTGCAGATGAAGCTGTAAGCAAAATATCATCCACACATAGTAAAAAAGAAGCAACATCGGAACCCTGTTTATAAATAAACAAGGACGAGTCACATCTGGTGTGAGAAAAACTAATACGAGTGGCATAACTCGCAAACTGCTGCAACCATGCACGGGGTGCCTATTTAAGTCCATATAATGACTGCTGAATAAGACAAACATGATCAGGACCCTGAGGATCCCAAAGACCAGGAGGCTGATGCATAGAGACAGTCTCATATAAAGTACCATGGAGAAAAGAATTCTTGACATCAAGCTGATGAACATGCCAATGCCAATGCCGAGAAGCAGCAAGACTGGGAACCGTCCTAAAAATGGTCGGTTTAACCACCGTGCTAAATTTCTCATCATAATCAACACCTAACCATTGATGGTTCCCATTGACAAGACGATCCTTGTACCTGCTTAAAGATCCATCTACAAAATACTTGTGCTTAAACAACCACATGAAACGAACAATATTCGCGTCAAGACGTCGTAGCACATGAACCCAAGTATTATTTTTAATTAAAGCATTGTATTTGTCAAGCATAGCACATTTCCAATTATGATATTTGATTGTGAGAGTGTATGACTTTGGAACAGTAGAAATGGTAGACACATGACAATTCTAAAATGAATTCTTTTTATTGGTACCAACACGAAAACGCGTGACCGTGGGATGAGTTGAAGTAGGGTTGGGGTGAGGGTGAGTGTCAGCGGAATTGGACACGTGAGGTGGGGGGTTGGGCTGGGTAGTTTGACTGGGTGGAGGAGAGTTTGGGCATCATGGACCTAGGTTATTTTAAGGTTAGGCCGGTGCAAGGGTAGGAGAGTGAGGTAATGGGCATGGGGGAGTGGACTGGTTGGTTAAGGTATTGGTAGAGTTAGTGTAATGTTAGGTAGCTGGGTTGGAGTAGGAGGTTGGGCCTGTTGAGTAATTGGTTGGGCTGGTGTAGGAAATGATGTGAAATAAGGTTGGGAATGGTGTCGAGAAAGGTGCAAGATGGAGCTCTGATACCATCTTAACTTGTGTAGTTCTCATTGTTGAATAACGAGTTTGAGTACAATACAAATAATGCTAAATGATCAAATGGGTTTGACCCAAAACAAATAATGGTAACACTAAATACTGGTCTATAAACAGTTTTGTCATAACAGACAATTGAACCTAATTTATAAAGCCTTGCTATATAGTCCTTTCTTTTATGAGTTGCATGTAATTGTATTCTATACATAATGGTAACACTAAATACTAGTCTTTAACATTTTTGTCATAATAGAAGTGTACCATTATGTATAGAATACACTAAATAATGTTAAATGATCAAACGGGTTTGACCTAATACAAATAATGGTAACACTAAATACTAGTCTATTAACAGTTTTGTCATAATAGACAATTGAACCTAATTTATAAAGCCTTGTTATGCAATCCTTTCTTTTATGAGTTGCATGTAATTGTAGTCTATAAAAAACTGAGGATGAGCCATTATTCGGAATTTATATTATAAGTGCTTGATTTGTTGGATAAATTATGGAAAGTATTTTTTTTCTTTTTGTTTTGAAGTACTAGCTCCGGGGTCTAGAACCCAGCCCGTTTATGACTCCCCAAACCGGCTCAAACAAAGACGCCAGTGCACAATTTCCTATATTACAGAGTTCAAACCCCGGTTTATCTCCTCCCACGCGATAAAAATAGATGACAACGTACAAGTAGTTTTCATGTGTACTAAAATCAGTTAAAAACATGTCAAATGATAAAGACAAAAATACACCGTTGGTTCCTAAACTTGACAAAAATCATCGCCGGGCCTGAAAGTTGAGAAAATCGTCGCCGTGAGTCCAAACCTTGGGTTTTGAGGCCAATTGCGTCCCTTGACCCATAATGCTTAGGTCAACGTCCGTTTTGAGTTATATATTCAAGGGTATAATAGACCAAACGCATTTTCACTTAAATCTAACTCAACCCAACAAAACCTATTCGTGTACCCTCTTTATTGTTTCCCTCCATCTTCATCCAACAACTAACCTAAGAAATACCCGATCATCTATCACACACATTCTCAGACACTCCTGAATCCTTCACAAAACCCTCACAAACACTTTAACAATGGCAGATAAGGACCTTAGTATGATAGCAGTCACGGATGATTAGGACATTACTTGGTTAGAAAGCGATGAAATGTCTCATGTGATGTTTGAAGATTTATGTAGATTTTTTAAAGAAGTTGAATTGATGAAAGGTTAGTTCATTTTTCTGTATTGTGTGATTGACATATTAAGCTTAGCAGTCAAGAGTAACCCTAAATAACCCTATTTTATTTGCAAGAAATCTAAGTAATGTCAGATTCAGAACCATGCTGACAAGTGTTAACGTTATCACAACCCTGGACCTTGCCCTACTCCATGTGGCAATTGCAAGAAGATTGGTCATCTGACTAAGGACTGCAGGTTTCCGACTCCTGCAGCAAATCAGAGAGCCCCAGGGACATGCTTTGGTTGTGGCGAGCGAGGGCATTTTAAGAAGAAGTGCCCGAAAGCAAAGAATCAAGGAACTGGAATTCATACTGGAGGAGCTCAGGGTATAGCTTATGTCCTTGGAGGGGGAGAAGCTAGGGAGGACCCGAATGTTGTCACGGGTACGTTTCTTCTCAACAACCGTTATGCTTCAGTTATATTTGATTCGGGTGCCGATAGAAGTTTTGTGTCCACTGCATTTGCTCCTTTACTTAACATCACACCGACCATGCTAGACACTGCATATAACGTTGAATTAGCTAATGGCAACTTAGTTGGCGTCTTGGCGCCAACACCATAATCTGAGGCTGCACCCTTATCTTTCTGAATCACCCATTCAACATCGACCTTATGCCTATTGAAATTGGTAGTTTCGACATTATAATTGGAATGGATTTGATATCCAAACATCATGCAAGGATTATCTGTGACGAAAAGGTTGTTCACCTTCCTAATAATGGCGAAACATTGGTTTTCCATGGTGAACGAAGTAGAACCTGACTAAGCCTCATATCATGCAACAAATTAGAAAAGTACATAAAGAAGGGATGCTATACCTTTCTAGCACATATAACCAAGAAGAAGTTGGATGAGAAACGACTTGAAGATGTACCAATTGCTTGAGATTTCCCGGAAGTCTTTCCTGAAGACTTGCCTGGACTTCCACCTGCTCGTCAAGTTGAGTTCTAGATTGACTTGGTGCCAGGAGCGGCACCAGTGGCACGGGCACCTTACAGATTAGCTCCATCTTAAATGTAAGAATTGTCTAATCAGTTGCAAGAACTTTTAGACAAGGTATTCATTCGACCAAGTTCCTCACCTTGGGGAGCTCCGGTCTTATTCGTCAAAAAGAAAGATGGATCATTCAGAATGTTTATAGATTACCGTGAGCTGAACAAATTAATGATAAAGAACCGTTATCCACTCCTAAGGATCGACGATTTGTTCGATCAATTGCAAGGTTCTACTTTTTATTCAAAGATTGACCTAAGATCAGGTTACCACCAGCTTAGAGTTCGAGAAGAAGACATCCTGAAAACAGCTTTTAGGACTCGTTATGGTCATTATGAGTTCTAAGTGATGTTGTTTAGACTAACAAATGCACCGGCGGTATTTATGGACCTCATGAATCGGGTGTGCAAGCCGTATTTGGACAAATTTTTAATTGTGTTCATAGACGACATTTTGATCTACTCTAAAAGCAAAGAAAAGCACGAAGAACATCTCAAGAAAATCCTGGAATTGCTCAAGAACGAGAAAATGTAAGCCAAATTCTCGAAGTATGACTTTTGGATTCGAAAAGTACAATTTCTTGGGCATGTGATTGACAGCCAAGGACCACATGTTAATCCTGTTAAGATCGAGACTATCAAGGATTGCGCAACACCTAAGACGCCCACTGAGATTCGCCAATTCTTAGGTCTCGTCGGGTACTACAGAAGGTTTATCGAGGGTTTCTCTAAGATATCAAAGCCTTTGACCAAACTAACACAGAAGAACTAGAAGTATGAATGGGAAGACAAACAAGAATCAGCCTTTCAGATGTTAAAGCAGAAGCTTTGCAGTGCACCACTTCTGGCTCGTCCTGAAGGGATGGATAATTTTGTAGTATATTGCGATGCTTCACATAAAGGACTTGGAGTTGTACTTATGCAGAGGGACAAAGTTATAGCTTACGCTTCACGTCAACTCAAGGTTCATGAAAAGAATTACACCACTCATGAGTTGGAGTTAGGAGCAGTCGTGTTTGCACTCAAGATTTGGAGGAATTATCTCTACAGTACTAAGTGTACAGTGTATAAAGACTACAAAAGTCTCCAGCATAGTCTAGATAAGAAGGAGCTTAATATGAGGTAACGTCGATGGTTGGAGCTTCTGTCACACCCCCAAAATGGGTCACAGCGGAATAATAACCGGGGCGTGACTTTCATGGTACAAAGTTACAGTTATATCGAACGACCTACATGAGTCGTTTAGAAAATCATTCGTTTGATTTATTAAAACATTTATGAGTTCACAAAAGATAAGTCTCAATAGTTTTTCCCCAAAAGTGAAAGTAACAGGTTTAGTACAATCAAACGAATGTATTAAATGCAGGAAATCTTCGTGAATGTAGTCGCCAACGACGACCAAAATAAAAGACTCCATAAAGTGCAATCAAGCAAGCTAAGCACCTAAGAAAATACATGCAAAAAAAATCAACATAATGTTGGTGAGTTCATAGGTTTAATTTATTGTAAAATCATACATGGAACACAAGATTTTAGTAGTTATGACAATTAAGTCATGTAAAAATAAAAACAATTGCACTAAGCTCATGACCCTGATGTTTAACATATATGGTATGCGATCAAGCATAAGTGCCCCAAACAAGTGTTTGCCGGACACTTAAAGGAATCCTCAAATGATATGCGTTCGTTTGTCCAGTTGGAGCAAACCAACCCAAACGGGGGTGTCATCCCAATAGATCTATTCACAACATTCGTGCTTTCAAGTAATTAACGGTTCATGATTTTTGATGGGGACTTAAATGGCTGTGGTAATCTAGGCAATGTAACAGTTTTGTACTCGTGTCCACGTAAAAACAAGCAATGTATTCTCACCCCGAGAATTTGAAAATATTGTAAACAAGTAAAAATGGGGCTATGAAACTCACCTCAGTGAAGTAGTCTGAATAGAATGAAGTCAAATGGTAGAAGTATGTGGCACCGACACGCAACCTAGATTAGTACGGCAAATCTTAGTTTACAGTTTTTATCCATGACCTCAATGTATTGAAAATGGGTCTAAGTGTTCTCGAGTAGTTGTGTTTATTGTTGCTTGTGTGGTAATGGTTAGGTTTAAAAAAGTTTCAAAACGTTTGTAAGTTTTGGCTTTTGAAAAAGTGTACGAGTATATAAGTATATATAAAAGTATTCATGACGGATAAGTCTCCGGTTCGGAAGCAACCGAATGACTAAGTACGGAAAAATATTCACAAGTAAAGTGTTTGTGATAATTATATATCGTCGATAAATGATAAATACTTATGTTAAGTATTTATAATATAAATATTTACGTTGTACGGTAGGTATAAACATATATTAGGTTAGTGGATGATAAGTTAAAAAAATGTTTATATTATATTTGTTATAAATAATTTTATATTATTTAACTTTCGTCTTTTAGTCAGGTTTAGGAAAATATACTAAATATAGAAATTTGACAAAAATTGGGCATGAACCATTCGTAATATTAGTTTTCCTTTATAAGTCAATTGCCACAAAAATATCTCGGTCAAAGTAATAGTTTTACTAATTAAATACACTTAGTTTTAATTTTGTTGGAAGTTATTAGCTAACCTTAAAAGTTTAAGTATTAAGAGTAAGGATCAAATGAGAAGTAAAATTAAAATAAGAAGGGTGAGAAGGAACCACAACCGCACATTTCAGATGCACCTAAAGAAACAGATACATCTCCCCTTAAATTTCTCCTCCTTATTTGAAATGTGTGGCTCAAATTTCTTCTCATTCTTCTTATTTCAATTTCTCTTCTCACTAGATCTCTTCCCAAAATAGCAATAACAAGATTCGAACCATGTGCCTCGAGCTAAACAGCAAGCACCCCAACCATCCCGACCAAATCATCATTTGTGTAAGGTTATTAAAACAGTTAGTTTATATTACGATTTTTCCTAGTGATTTCATGTTTTAACTTTTAAGCATAACAGTTGGTATGCGCTTGTCGTGTGTGTTTGTATATGGCTCCATAAATTCAACAATTTTTGTAAATTTTTCAATAACTTCTAAAGTCTAAATAAGCACCAAGACTCAAAATAAGCACTTGGCCACATGTTGGCTCCCCGACCCAAAATACAAGTCGATATGGGTTTGTTATTAGCCGAATAAAACACAATCCAAATAAACTAGAAAATAAGCCATTAAGCGAAAAATAACCAAATAAGCTAAAATAAGCAAATAAACATTTATTCCAAGTTGAGCCAAAACTTAAGTTTTCTTTAGATCTACACTTTCTCATGTCCCTTTTTAGCCAAAAAGTCCAAATAAGCTCATGATTTCTTATAGGGGCAATTATGGCAATGCACTTTTCGCTCAAGGTGGCAACACCTTCTAGGAAAAAAGTTAGCGTATTCCTTAACTAGACCTTGAGACTTGCGACTTTTCTACTTTTAATCTCAGAGTGCCAAGTGTCCCTCGACATTTGTGAACCCAATAATTGTTTTCTGACTTTTACCAGCTATACTTTTAAAGCGACTTTTTTAAGATTCTAGCGAAATTATTTTTTGTCCTTTATTAAAAAAAGCCAAACTTACTAAAATATTTTTTTATACTTTTAGCGCCTTCCCAATGCTGAGCGACTTAAGCGAAATAATATTAGCGATTTTTTTTACGTTATACTTTTGTACCTTTTTGTACTTTTTTTACATAACTTTTCAAAATTATAATTTTAAACTTTTTTAAAATATTTACAAACACACACAAACACACACACCAACACTCTACTACCCAAAAACACACCTACTTAAAAATTAAACCCAAATCAAAGAATAACCCTAACTGAAACCCTAACTCAAACCCTAATTAATTAGTGAATTAAAATCCCAAATGGCAAACTTAATCGGATTCTTTGATGCTAAGGTAACGGTTCGTTCCAGGTTAAGTTGCTTTCAAATATTAAGTCAAGCAATCCATATCGATAACCCATCTCCACCGCCTCTTGTGATTGGTCTGTCTCTGATCTAACCATCACCACCGACACTGGCTATTAAGAATTGATAGATTTAAACTGTCAGTGGTTTGAGGAGTTGGTGAATGTATGAGAAAGAAGAATATGATTGTCGTGAATTCCTTACTGTAATTGCTTCTGAATTTCCACTTGTATATCAGGTAAAATCGATATTGTTTCCTGACACTAAGCAACTTTCAGATGCTATGCATGGGAGCAAAGTTTCCAATCTAAAATTCAAACTATTATGGAAAGCACACTTTTTGACTTTAAAATAAACTAAGCTGAGATTTTTTTATGAAACCATGATGTTGCCTTTATTACCCACTTGTGATTGTCCCAACTCGAAAGATATAAAGCTTTGCTCCACCATAGGATAAATAATTAGGGTGCGTTTGGTTAATGCCTATGGGAATGGTGGAATGAGTTTCATTCCAAATAATAGTGTTTGTTTGAAAAATTGTGATATCAAATATGACTATGATAGGTGGATTTATTCTATACTACATACCACTCAAATAGGCAAGGAATGAAAACTATCATACCTGAGGGGGCCATTTTATACCCAAAGTCATACCGATTGTGATTCATAAAAGCATACAAAACGCACCCTTAATTAATTAAAAGCTTTTTATTACCCACTCAGTCACTCACCCAACTACCCCACAAGACTTTCACACTTCCCAATTTCATCTTCTTCTTCATTTTTCCGATGAAAAAAAACCCACAAAACATGGAACGGCGTTCGTTGTAAAACCCGTTCCTAATTCGTTGTAAAACGCGTTCCAAAATCCGATTGGATCGATTTGACCGTCCACATGGAACGGCGTTGACTTCGATTAAAAACGCGAATCGATTAGCGAATTGAACGCGATCCATTGGCGTTTGGAACGCGATTCGTACCCGTTTGGGAACGGGCGATCCAGATCGAAAATCATGGGCCATTGAGCGATTTATGTGACTATGAGAGAAAGAAAATGTAAAACAATTTGGACAGTTATAACACCAGGCATGTGAATCATATATGATTAACCTTCTTTTATAAAGCCCATAACCTGGCTTACATATTCATCACAATGTTTTTGAAAGTAAAAAAATTGAATTCATAAACATAAAGTGCAAGCTAAGTGCAACAATTTCATTCTGAACAGTCTTCCAGTTCTTGTGGCGGTGATTTCATTTGGTTTCTTCACATTACTTGGTGGAGATTTGACACCTTCAAGGGCTTTCACATCGCTTTCCTTATTTACAGTGCTTCGAACTCCTTTAAACACGCTTCCTAATATAATAACACAGGTTATCTCTTATTACCATTTCAATTGAATTATCTGCATGTCTTTAGAAAGCTAGTCTCTAGAGGTGGCATGGTCCAAAACTTATTATTTTATTTAGAGTAAACTCCAAAATACATCCCTGTGGTTTACCTCGTTTCGCACTATACATCCCTCTCTCAAAAGTTTCAACAGATACATCCCTCCGTTAGTAAAGTTGGCACAAATACATCCCTCTGTAAGTAAAATCAGTTAATGAGGACTAACGGTGCAAATATATCTCCGTTATCTCACATTTGTTAAGAGATATTTACGTAAATCGTCCTTGTGGCAAGGAACAAATTGCAACCAAAGTCCTTAAATTTATTTACAAATTCGTCCATGTGGTTAGACCGGTCAACGTTGGTCAACGCCACGTGTCACCACATGAGTGGTGCCACGTGTCATCGGGTCGGGTCGGGTCGGTAAATGGGCCGGGTCGGTATATGGGTCGGGTCGGGTTGCCACGTGGACCAATGAGGTGGTGCCACGTGGCATTGGTAAAATATATTACCACTTTGTCACCCCCTGGATTCGAACCTAGGACATTTGGGTGGGAAGCAATGCTTTGTAAAAGTTAAAACCCAATACATTAATATTAAAAGGTTCAATTTAGTTTTTGGCATATCAATTTACGGAGTTTTATGGATTGTAAAAAAATAAATAAATATACCGTCGGACTCGTTTTTTCGTGCTCTTTCCAATGGTATGCTCAGGGAATTTTTTCGACTTCAAACGAACGTCGAAAAATGCGAAAATCACCGTTTTTTCTTTGCTTTTGCATTTTTTGAGGTTCGTTTGAAATCAAAAAAATTCCCCGAGCATACCATTGGAAAGAGCACGAAAAAACGAGTCCGACGGTATGCTCGGGGAATTTTTTCGACTTGGTTTGGACCTCGAAAAATGCAAAAACAAAAGAAAAAATGGTGATTTTCGCATTTTTCGAGGTTCAAACTAAGTCGAAAAAATTCCCCTAGCATACCATTGGAAAGAGCACGAAAAAACGAGTCCGACGGTATATTTATTTATTTTTTTACAGTCCATAAAACTCCGTAAATTGATAGGCCAAAAACTAAATTGAACCTTTTAGTGTTATTGAATTGGACCTTTAAATTTTAGGAAGGGTTATGTATTAAATTTAGGGAAATATACTTGAAGCTATGCCTAGCCCAGTTGGGCAAAGCATTGCTTCCCAATCAAACGTCCCGGGTTCGAATCCAGGGGGAGCCAAAATGTAGGTATATTTTACCAATGCCACGTGGCACCACCTCATTGGTCCACGTGGCAACCCGACCCGACCCATTCCCCGACATGACCCGACCCGATGACACGTGGCACCACTCTGGTGGTGACACGTGGCATTGACCAACGTTGACCGGTCTAACCAGAGGGACGAATTTGTAAATAAATTTAAGGACTTTGGTTGCAATTTATTCCTTGCCACAAGGACGATTTACGTAAATATCACTTCACAAATGTTAAATAACGGAGATATATTTGCACCGTTAGCCCTCATTAACTGATTTTACTAACAGAGGGATGTATTTGTGCCAACTTTACTAACGGAGGGATGTATCTGTTGAAACTTTTGCGAGAAGGATGGATGGTGCGAAACGAGGTAAACCACAGAGATGTATTTTGGAGTTTACTCTTTTATTTATTTATATACTTTGTGTGTCATATATTGTTACAAACTTTATATTATTCCAATAATCTTCTCTATTAATTAAAAGAAGATTTAAGATCATTTGAGGACAAAAGATTATTTACATACCAAGGGATCAATATCCCCCTTCATTTTTATTTGATCTAATGGATGAGATTAATCTCAACAATTTAAAAAACCACTTTCATCATTTTTTTTCAAATCATAATATCTTTCAAACCGTTAATCGTTAAGCAAAAAAAAATATATCATTGCGATGAGCATTTAATTATCTTTCTATAGATAGGCACTTTGATATATACTTTCGACAAAAAAAAAAAATCGTATTTTTCACGTTTTTTTTTTTTTTTTTTTTTAAGTTTTTTCGTTTTTTTACGTTACTGAAATTTGTATTAAAAAATCATGTATGATAAAACACTAATTTGAATATCACATGTGATATTAGTGAAATATCATATATGATATGTAATATCACATATGATATGTAATATCACATATGATATTACATATCATATATGATTTAACACTAATATCACATGTGATATTTAATTTAGTGTTTTATCATATATGATTTTTTTTCATGCAAATTTCAGTGACGTAAAAAAACGAAAAAATAACGAAAAAACGTGAAAAAAACGATTTTTTTTTCTTTTTTCGAAAGTATATCAAAGTGCCCGTCTATAGAAAGATAATTAAATGCTCGTCACGATGGTGTAAATATTTTCACTTAACAATTAACGGTTTAAGAGATATTTAAATTATAAAAAATAGGTGAAATAATAAAATGTTTTTAATCTTAGCCATTTATTTCTTTTTAGATGGACGGTGAAGATGAGTCTCTTGATATGTGAGAAAAGTTTGATATGTAAACAAATTTTTTGTATAACTATTATACTTTGGGAACCTGTTCTACCAGTATGACCCCGTTAGAGATAATATACATGTAAATAGATTAAAATATTCATCTATATTAGTTATGCTTGCCTTTTTGTTATTGATGTTTTGTCAATAAAAATAATACTCCTTATATTGTGGTTGTTTGCTTTGTTGCTTCATTTGTTACTGTTTGTTGTAGAATTTCAGAATCTTTTTTATTCGGCCACAATATCTTAATGTTTCTGAATTTGTTTTTTGTAGGCGGTCAATGCATATGTGTCCTTGCAGCGTTTGGAAGAACTATTTTTAGCAGAAGAGAGAACTCTGTTACCCAATCCACCTCTTGAACCAGGGCTTCCTGCAATCTCGATAAAAAATGGCAACTTTTCATGGGATCCAAATTCCCGAAAGCCAACATTAGCAGATATAAACATAGACATACGGTCGGCAGCTTAGTTGCTATTGTAGGTGGTACAGGAGAAGGAAAAACATCTCTTATTTCGGCAATGCTTGGTGAGCTTCCTCCTTTGAAAAATTCCAGTGCTATCATCAGAGGAACCGCCGCATATGTCCCTCAAATTTCATGGATATTCAATGCTACAGTAAGTTTTGGCCTGCTGTTCTTTTGTCTATGTCTTTGAGGTGTCCCATAAAGCTGACTCTTTAAATATATAAATAATGTGCTATTTAAGTATAACTTATGATCAAAATGTATGTATGCAGGTACGTGAAAACATATTATTTGGATCAAAATTTGAAGCTTCAAGATATTGGAAAACCGTAGATGTGACTGCATTGGAGCACGACCTTGATATTCTGCCAGTTAAGTGTCCTAAAACTATAGAGCATCTAAGTTCTTTGATCAATATATTCTGCATAGATCTTTCGTGAATGGGTTGAGCTTAACTATTTGTTCTTTTCTCCTGATTCTTCTCAGGGTCGTGATCTCACTGAGATCGGTGAAAGAGGGGTGAATATTAGTGGTGGCCATAAGCAACGAGTCTCAATGGCTAGAGCAGTGTACTCCAACTCGGATGTGTACATATTTGACGACCCGTTGAGTGCTCTAGATACTCATGTTGGTAGAGAGGTAAACTTATATTAGCTTCTAGACCTGTAAAAATGGGTTAACGGGGCCTCGCTTTGAGACAAGTCTATGTTGAGCGTATCACTACATTTTTATGTGATGAGTGTCACAATAATCAATGCATATTATAATAAACCTTACTATTTTCTGACCTGTAGCACCTTACATCTCCAGGTTTTTGAAAAATGCATCAAGGAAGAGTTGAGAGGGAAAACGAGGGTGCTCGTTACAAATCAGCTACATTTTCTTCCTCAGGTGGATAAAATTATTTTGGTCTCAGAAGGTATGATCAAAGAGGAAGGAACCTTTGAGGAGCTCTCAGAAAATGGATTTCTATTTAAGAAGTTAATGGAAAAGGTGGGTGGTATGGATGATCACGTGGATGAAAGCGAATGTGCCACCAATACGGATAGTGGATCCTCACAGCAGTATAGTGATGAAGTGGTGGGTGAGTCAATTAATGATCTAAACATTACTACAAAAAAGAACCGTAAATCAATTCTTGTCAATAAAGACGATAGGCAAACTGGCATTGTTAGCTGGAATGTTTTAGCAAGGTATGATTTTGAAGATGTATATTTTCTCTTTTTTCGTACTATTTTTCTAGAAGATATCGAGTGCTGTAAAATCAGTCGGAACATGTTCTAGTGGTCATTGAAGGTAAAATTGACGATTACAAAAGATAAGTTGGTAAGAAAAGTTGAGGTGGCACAATGGATGAGTTAAGCGGGTTGGGTAATGGATCAAATTGGGTAATCTTTTGGTATGGGTCGAAATAAATAGGGTATGGTGGGTCAGGTAATTAATATTGTAATTAAATGTAATAGCACAATATATGATGTTTTATACTTTCTGGGAAGGCTATCGACTCGTATGACCCATTTGACCCGTTTTCTTCTAAGTTTAGCCAGATGACCCGTTGGAGAATAAAATAACCCATTAATCAAAAAAATGGTCAAAATCACCTCGTATAATGGTTTCTATTACAGGTATGCGGATGCTTTAGGAGGTCTATGGGTTGTCCTGATCTTATTTATGTGCTATATTTCAACCGAAGTCCTGCTTTCTTCATTCTGATCTATGCTCTCTTGTCCGTTGGACAGGTATGTTTTCATCATAATTTCTAATCATATTATGTAGAGGTGGGAAAATGGGTGGGTTGTGGCGGGTTGAGTTACTGGTTAAGACGTGCTATGCCACCAACTACTGATATTATTTTCATAATATTATAACTGCAACCAGATAACATGTAGGCTTACGCCAACTAATGCATGCAGGTACTTGTGACGTTTTTAAATTCTTTTTGGTTAATTTCATCAAGCATCCATGGAGCGAAAACACTTCATGATACAATGCTGCATTCAGTTCTTAGAGCTCCCACAACTTTTTTTCAAACGAATCCACTTGGGCGGATGATGAATAGGTTTTCAAATGATCTTGGTGATATTGATCGTAATGTTGCTAGTCTTGTCAATAATTTCATGACTCAAGTTTGGCAATTAATTTCGACTTTTGTGCTTATTGGAATTGTGAGCACGATATCTTTGTGGGCCATAATGCCTCTCCTTATTCTGTTCTACACAGCATACCTTTATTATCAGGTTAGTATCCTTTTCCTTACTGTTTCTGTTTATGTATTCCACCTAAACTATTTCTTATTCATATTTACTTGATCATCTATTGGTGGATTTCTACCGATTTTTCAATACCACAAATCTGTAATCATGGTTGCTTTTAGTTTCAGATTTATGTATACATATAGGCTACTCAAGTATAGGAATATCACAAAAGCCAACCATGTATCAAAAGTGACAAACAGGCCACCTACGTAACATTTCGTTTCATTTACAGAGCACATCACGGGAAGTCAAATGTTTGGACGCCATCACCAGATCTCCTGTATATGCACAGTTTGGTGAAGCATTGAATGGTTTATCAAGTATCCGTGCATACAAAGCATACGATCGTATGGCCACAATGAACAGGAAATCAATGGATAACAGTATTCGATTCACCCTTATAAACTTTAGCTCTAACCGTTGGCTAACCATAAGACTGGAAACATTAGGAGGTATATTGATATGGTTAACCGCCACCTTTGCTGTCATGCAGTTTTCAAGAACAAATGATCAAGTAGCTTTTGCATCCACAATTGGATTGCTCCTCAGTTATTCTTTAAATATCACGACTCTTATGAGTAATGCTTTGAGACAAGCAAGTAGAGCAGAAAATAGTTTTAACGCTGTTGAGCGTGTGGGAATATATATAGATTTGCCATCTGAAGCTCCATCTGTAGTTTAGAATAATCGTCCCCCACCTGGATGGCCCTCATCGGGTTTAGTAGAATTTGAAAATGTAGCATTTAGGTATAGACCAGGTCTTCCTCCGGTTTTGCATAACTTGTCTTTTAGCATTTCACCAACGGAAAAAGTTGGAATAGTTGGTCGGACAGGCGCAGTAAAATCTACCATGATCAATGCTTTGTTTCGATTGGTTGAGCTAGAAAAGGGACGAATATTGATTGATAATTATGATATTTCGAGCTTTGGATTGACGGATTTGCGTAAAGTTCTTGGTATTATACCACAATCACCGGTACTCTGTTGATTTATATCATCAGTAAAGGCAGCAAAATGGGCAGTTTGGGTTGGTTACTGGTTTACAAGTTCGGGCCAAAACCTGAGATCTTGAAATGGACAGTTGGGTTAGGTATTATTTCATTAGTGTAGCTTTTGTAATTCTATTAAACACAATGAGGTCCATTGTTGCCCATTTTTACCAAAGTCTCCCCTTCTAAAAATAAACATAAGAGAAGCTAACTTATGCAAACCAAAATATAAGTTTCTGTCCACACTCTCAAGTCTAAGATTATACAAAGTATTTTAGATATAGCTACTTCACTAGCACTTAGATTGTGAGATAACTATCACCAAATATAGAGTTATTCGGATTTCATGACTAGATGGTATATGCAACTCCAAGATAGTTGATGGACCCAGTTTCATGTATTTATTTGGTTATTAAGGAATACTGTTAGACATGACGAGTCATAAAATATCTCAAGTTGATGATATTTCCTTGTTTTCTAGGTACGGTACGTTTTAATCTTGATCCTTTCAATGAGCATAGTGATTATGATATTTGGGAGTGTTAGCCTTAATAGTTTTATTAGAAGTGATGGTCATTCACGTTTAGGAACTTTGTAACGTGTGTTAGATATCGTGATAGAATAGTCAACGGGCTCGTGGATTGGACTAAGCTAAATGGGTATTAGTTTAGTTAAGCTAGCCTTATATCAATCCATGTCCAATCCAATCCATACGAAGCCCATACAAGGCCCATGGCCAAGCCTTAGTGCATCATCTCTCTTACTATAAATACCCCTCAAGTATGTCATTTGAGGGGTGTGCTTGAAAGTGTGTGTGTGTGTGTTTTTCCTTGAAGCAATATACAGCTTATTGTTTTCATCTTTCTTCTCTCTATCTCTCTAACATACACGAATTCATATTCAAGTCACCAAGTTCTTATCTTCATCTTTTCCTTTCCTATTATTCTACGCATACTGTTTGTGTTCGTGGTTATACTTGTGTTTGGTTTGCTTGGTAAAGTGATAAGGTTGATATATCTTAGGTCCTAACAATTGGTATCAATCGCCTAACAATGGTTTAGGAGTGGTTGGTTGAAGTTTGTTTGTGGTTTGTGGTATACGCGTAAGCTCTCGGTATTCCAAAGTGGTTACGCTTAAAACTTTACTTTTTGCACTTTAATCTTCAAGATTCTTATGGTTTGAGGTTATTATAGTGTTAAGGAGTCTTGTTTTGGCAAAAAGTTTGAAGCTTTACACGTTTTACATCGTTTTTAAACTCGTGTTTTTGAAGGTGTACGTTTCTACTCGTAACTTTTCTAAACACTTTGGGTGAAAAAGGTCAAAAGATTTGTGTTATTGGAGTGTTTTTAAGGCTATCTGTGCAAGTGAAATTGGTTGAATCACTGGAAATTTTTTACGCGTAGGTCAAAACCCTAGTTCTACGCGTAAGAAAGTCAAAACCCTTTTTCTACGCGTAAGTTCCTACGCATAACTTGTTGGCTAAGAATCTTCGAGCATCTAAGGTTACTCGCTGCTTCCTCACTTGGATAAGTGTGTGGAACACTTCGACTTGTGGATATCCCTTACGCTGTGAGAGTGTAAAGGATTTTTGGTTCTTAACCATAGTTTACGCATAAGCTAAAAGCTAACGAGTAACTCTACGCATAACTTCACAATTACGCGTAAGGTTTACGAGTAACTTTTTGTCTCACGATAAGCTTAAGGTTACGCGTAAGATACTGTTTACGCATAAGGATTCCTACGCCTAAGCTGATTACGCATAAGATCCTACGCCTAAGATCCTACGCATAAGATCCTACGCATAAGCACAATCTCTACGCCTAAGCCTCGTCTACTCGTAACTTCTGTTTCTACGCCTAAGCTCTTTCTACGCATAAGCTCTTTCTACTCGTAACTTGAGTAAAATTTAAATTTTTGAGGAGACTAAACGTTCAATTTTTACTCGAAATTCAAATTTTGGTTTAACTGTGAAAATTTTGGTCAAAAATTCAAATTTTTGGGCCTAAATTCAAATTTTTCGGGTCAAATTTGGCGTCAAAATTGTCATAACTCAAATTTTTCATACGTCCTTAGAATTGATTTTTATAGTGAATTTCAAATCTTGGGCGAAAATTTTTTAGAACCAAGGTTACGAGTACGACTTTCAGAAACACCTCAACCGAGCTTAATCGTCATCAACCTCAACTCCTTTATCGTTGAATCGATCCTACATCAACTTTATCAGATCATACCTTCATCAATGGCAACTCAACAAGACATTCATGCAGCCGGTGCCGAAAACCGTCCTCCTATGTTGGCAAAAGGTGGTTATCTTCAATGGACAAGTCGTATGCTTCGTTACTGTTAGGTCACTAGGTTTACCACACAAGCATATAAGAAAGATAGAGAGGCGATTGAACAAGTATCACACACACACACACGATATAATGAACACGGTTATGCGTAGAGTATGTAGTGAAAGAAAACTTGAACAACCAACCTTCAAATGAAGGTTTACATAAGGTATTTATAGGCAAGGAGCTAGGGCAACACTCCTACTCCTTCCCTTTCTCCTATGGGCTTGGGCCTAAGCTCATGGGCCTTCTTCATAAGCTTAAGGCTAATAACAAACATAAAGGCCATAATAAGCTAACTATTACATATGAGTAACTAACACTTGAATAAGGCGTAGGAGTGATTCCAACAATCTCCCCCTCAAGTGTTATTACATATGAGTAACAAACACTCAAGTGTTGGTGATGAAAACGGTGAAGGCGTTGATGTAATAGTAGCTTTGACGTCTTCTGACATTCTTCTTTCTTGCGAGAAGAATTGCCTTGATTTGAACAATCTCCCAGTGTAGAGAGATAGTTTACTTTGAACGGTTATGCTTTGACGTCATCTTTAACTTTGTTCTTTGATCATTGTTCTTTGTGGTGAGAGTAATAGTATGTTGTTGTCGCATCAAGTCGCCTCAGTGCGCTTCTGCTACAGTGTCTCCACGTCGTTCTTCAACATGCTCACACGCTCCTTTGACGTTGGAATTCAAGATCGATGGAGTTCTTTAAGTCTTTAACTTTGTAGATTCTCGTATTGAGGAAGAATCATTTTGACCGTTGTGTTGCTTTTGGATAGAACTTCCATTAGTGATGATGTTGGCGTGAGCATGAGTAGAATCGACGATCATTCCGCTCCGAG
Source organism: Chrysanthemum makinoi (assembly GCA_910596185.1). Taxonomy (NCBI): domain Eukaryota; kingdom Viridiplantae; phylum Streptophyta; class Magnoliopsida; order Asterales; family Asteraceae; genus Chrysanthemum; species Chrysanthemum makinoi. The sequence continues at coordinate 25,961,334 of OU343224.1, read as the reverse complement.
CTTCCATAAGAAGAAAACATTTAAACGGTTAGTAATAAGCGGATTCCGCACTTACAAGTTTGAACTTCGAGAGTGTTAACAGCATAGTGTGAAAACACAACTTTAATTCTTACAAAGGCGTCCTCGAATCGGAGTCCCACAAGTGAGATAACACGATGTACCGAAGTACACCTACGATTCAGATGAGTCGTTGAGGTACACCGAAGCATCACCTCACGACTATAGACCGTTTGAGACCACTAAGCGCAATCCACGGGGAGTTGCCCAAGCGACCTGCTGTCAGGGCTGTTTGATGTTGACCCTGGCAGGAGTTTCCATTCAATCACCGAGGATCACAGATGTGAACCTCTCATAAATGTTCTCGACAGATTGCTAAGATCTGTGAAGGACTCGATATGAACCACTGATAACCTTATTTGTTGATCATCAAGTGATTAAATGTCAAGTGTACCTAAGAGATCTTTTGATGAATCTCGTGGCTCTAGACTTAATAATGCGTTTTGGTTTCCGAAAGGAGACTAGGGAGAGGGTCTCCTTCTTCAATACCAGCAATCTCTAAGAGAGCCGATAGTTTACGTAGGGTTCCCAGTGAGAATGAAACAAGCTTCTGTTAAGAGAAACTTGAGTGGATAAGAAGGTTTAGTGCATGCGTCACTGGGTCCATGACGACTTTTAATCTTCAATACCGGCGTCACAAAGTGACAACCAGTAGCATATGAATTGAACCCGGTGTCTGCCCTAAGTTGAATAATCTGGAGGGCTATTTCTTTTCACCCTTTTCTTTGCATTTCTTTTTAATTCTTCAACTCTTTCTTTCTCCGATTCTCATTTTCTCCTTTTTACAATCATACCTAAGGACTTCTAAATACTAACTATTTGTGGTGTCCTGGGGTAGATCCCTCCGGCTCTGGCGGATCATAGGACGGTTATTCCTAACCTTAGTCACCTTATAACTCCATGACTAACCTATGTTGCCATAAAAACCACTGTTGTGAAAAATCTCTCAAAGTGTTTGTGAATGAAAAACATTTTAGTACCACTGTTGAGATAAGATTTTGCATAAATACTCCCCCTCCACATGTGCTTAAGAGTTTTAACGGTTAAAATGCATAGTGAGGAAAGAGTGCGCACTTTTTGAATTGATTAACTCAAGATAGACATTCCCCCGCGAGACACGATTACGTGGCATAGTTAAAGAGTTGCATTGTCAGTTTTTAGGTGACAACTGGCTCTAGTAACTACCTTGAAGTTGTAGACAATCCTCGAAAGGTCGTCAAACCCGTCAGAGTTCATGTTTATCAAGAGTTTCTCGAATGGTAAATTCTACTCAGACTAGTACTTTGCGAGACACGTTTACATCACTAGCGAACTAGCTAGAAATTATTACCCGTCCAGGACAAGTCTTTTCGAGTTACTAACAGTTAAGCATCGTCAATTCGTTGGTTAAGTCTGAAGCACACAGATTCATTTGCATTTTACACAACATATTTCTTATCACACAGTTTCTCCCCCTCAAAAATGGCATATTAAAGTGTTATTTTTGAAACGTTTGAGAATAAATATGACCATTTCGAGTGTTGCGGGAAGAATGACCACTGTGAACAATTTGTGAACAAAGTTTTAATTCAAGTACTCCCCCTCAACGAGTGATATAAACGGTTGAGGTTTTGAAAATCATAAGGGAAAGTACTTGTTCTTTTGAGCAACACCTTGAAAAATGAAAGGTTTGATAGGTTTTACTCAAAAAGGAAGAAGCTTTCGCTCCTTTTATAAGGATTGTGGCACTGACGCGTACCACAGGGTCCTTTATTTACGAGTACGGGTTGTACACTGTAATGTGTGCACAAGCCACTGACATAATTAATCAAACATCCAAAATGATATGAAGAAAACAATTCAAGGGGTACCAGGAAGTGCTGTGATGTTCCCAGGAGTGTGCACAGGGCTTTGAAATCCGGTTATGTTTCTCCTGGGTCGACCACCGACATAACTCTCCAATCGTCCTGAATCTGATCCCTTCGAAACAACCGTTCATCAATCATTGTGATGATCCGTCTCACATCCCTCCTTTCCGAGAATTCCAGCTTAGGAGACCCAATTTCTCGGCGTATATCCTTCAACCCGTATGCCAATCCATCCCTAACCAGCTTCAAAGTATGATCCCCGAACTTGTGGAGCTCGATACACGCCATTAAGCGCTTTCTTTGAAGTTCACTACGGTAAACAACGCGAAAGGTTTGCTGATGAGTGTATATTGAGATAGCTGGTTGATATCGGGAAGATCAAGCTTTGGAGGAGTGAAGTTGACACGCGTCTGATAAGATTCAACAGCCAGATGGAGATCTTCTACACGTTCCTTGATGACAATCCGTCTTATGAAGATGAGAAGTGACTTAATAAATTCACGTTGTCTCTATTGAGAATTGTCTCATGTGACCACTGTACCTTGGCAAGGTACATGTCTTCGATGTCATTGAGAGACAAATTCTCAAAGTCAACCTCAGAGAAAGCATAGTCCCGTTCATCTTGTCGTTTGACTACGATCTTCTTTAGGAATGTGTAGTCCCACTTAGACGAAAGGTCAACGTGTATGATGGCAACGATATCTTTAGAACTATACATAGCATGTTGAGACTTCGAACCGGCGGCTTCTATAGTAGATTCGTCGGCGTTCGCCGCTGATGAATCCCATACAATGCATCTCGGGCGTATGCCTCCCTTGTGTTGGAGAACAAGTGATTGACACGTTCCTCAATGGCTATGCAGTTTGAGTAGGACAGTGCTGGGAATGGAAGTGTCAACGACGTAGCATATTTTCTTGAATCATCGTCACCGTGTAGAAGAAAATCCAGGTCTTTGTTGAAGAAGTATATGAAAGGAATCCTTGGTTCAGCTGTTTGTCCAAGTGTTGGTAGAGGTTTGTTCCAATCGGTGTAGTATGGAGGGTTGTCCCTTTGTGTGAAGTCAATGTTTTCTTCCGGGTTGAGCCAATCCATGTTGTTAGACATAGCTCGAGCAATGTTTTCAAGGTGATATTCGACCTCGTGGGCACTTTCAGAGCTGTCTTTTAGAAGTTGAAACGCTTCATTCTTGATTCGCCACTCGATTTCGTCATTTTCTTCACATGGAACTTTTCTTGCAGAATTTTTGCATGCTCCAATGTAGAGCCGTCTACCAAATTCGACCTTCTTCAGTAGGAGTGTTGTTAACAAGATTAGCAAACCATTCAAATTCCTCTGTTTTATCATCATCTAGTCATGATACGACGTCAGGTTAGAGCGTCTTCTTCTTCCTCTTTTCGAAGGTCTAGATGATGATTCTGGTTTCCGAACTTGTTTGGGAGAGGTGGGTTGTTGTAGGGGCTCAAGGACCTCTTCATCGTCACCACCCGTATACTCAAAGTGATCATCGGTTTTATGAGTCGGGGGTGGTAACTTCGGAATCGTCACGAGGTTTTTCAAGAGAAGAACGAGGAGGAGATTTTGTTGAACAGGAGCCCGTTGTGGAGGAGGTTGCATCAAAGAAGATTCACCGGGCTTCGACGCGTTTAGGTGCGAGTCTTTATCCTTATCCTTGTCTTCATCGTCTCTAGGACGTTTAGACTTTTCAACTTCAAATCTACAAGCTTCTTGAAGTTGGTAGTCCAGCAATGCTTGAAACAACTTTCCTTCATCAGAAGTAAATGTCCCAGATCGTGCGGACATTTGTGTAACAAGCTTGGCCACCAATTCATTAACCGAGAAAACTATCGGATCGGTTGGATTGATTGTGACGGTTAAGAGCGTTGATCGAATAGTTTGCTTGGCGATCTGCATAAGATTTGGATAAAGTTGTTTGGTGAACAACTCCTTTGTGACTTTAGGAACGTACTCCATAAGGTACTTTTTCATGTAGCCTTCGATCATTTCGTTCAGTTCCTCTTGACGGTGATTTTTCATGAATTTCTGAACAAACTTCCTTTCTCCTTTTATCTTTTCATGCTCGTCATACATATGCTTTATGTGATCAGCAAAGAAATTCAGCTTTTTGTTGAGCACGTTTTCTTTCGACTTGTTTGAGCTTTGGTAATCCGCTCATGAGCTTGAGAAATCCAAGATTTAGATGGTTTCTTCACGGATTTGGATGATGATTTGGTTGACTTCTTTGATGATGGTTGCGAGGAGTGAGAAGGACGAATCGATGATGAAGAGATATGAGGAGACTCTGGATCCTTCGGAGGTTCAGAGGTTTCTTCCTTTGATCGTGCGGGACTATCTAGAAGAAACGTATCATAATCAACATCTTTATCTTTTTCGGACTTCTCGGTTTCGGTACCTCAAACTCATATTCGATAGTATCCTCCACAAGCTTTTGTTGTTGCATAAGAGTGGTGGAACCAGCTTTTATCGGGTTGATTAACCGCATCAGGAGAAGGTTCTGAGTGGGCAGCACCACTTGATCCTCCGGGACCACCCATTTGGTCTTTAGCAAATTCTTCAGATTTTTGAAGGTGTCTAACGATATTAAACTTCTTCCTGTATGATATATCCAGTTGCTCTTCTTCTTCATCCGAGCTTTCATCATACGGTACAAGTACAGGAGTCTTCCCCTTTTCTTTGTCAGATGGCGGACTTGGAGGTTTAGCTACTGAAGGAGGTGTTACGGTTGCAGATTCAGAATAGGTAATCTCTTCATCTGTGTCAGTACCTTCGAGCTTTCGTCCACAAGCTTTCTTTGCGGTTCAGGTGTGGGAATAGGTTCAGCATCCTTTACGGGAACAATCCTTTTACGAGGAGGATTCCTTTTGGGAAGCTTCCTATAAATATCTGTGCTTGTAACACTTCCAAAATGCCTCTTCTGGTCCTTTGAGTAGCTGTACCAGAAGATTTTTCATCCAGATGACCAACTTTGCCTTCTTTTACGGCTAACCGATACCTTTTATATGTTTCAAGCTTTTTGATTTCGGTGGTTAGAAGGTGATCAGGTAAAACCGAACCCTGTTTCTTTGTTGAAGATTCTTTGATTCGACAGGATAGTATGGGTTCAGTCAATATGTCGTGATTATCTGGGTCATTGAGCCTCATGGGGATGTCAGGATGAAGTCCAAGTGCTCTCTGAATCAACAGTTTGGTGTATCTGACATAGGGAATCTTGGAGCCAAGCTTCTTGTATCGTGTTCAAAATCGCTCAGTTGCGTGCAAAATCTTCTGATCATAAAATTGAGCAATTGGATGATCAAAACGTGTCTTTTAAGTGTCAAATCTCAAAATATGAACAAGAAATTTTAAAAGTTAAAAAAGAATATGGTGTCATATTTGATTTACTCAAAAAGACTCGTGATGAAGCATCAAATGAACTTGATCATTATCTTGCACACATTAAAGAAGTTATGCATTTTCTTTGGAAATGTTCGGTTCGAAAATCAAGATCGATTCACACTATCCTCAAGTTAAGAGAAATGTTAGGAAAGTATGAACAACTTCCGCCAACCATCATTAAGAGATTAGCCCCGGTAACACTTAGTACTCATGAACCTAGAATCTCTACTGCCAAATCACAAGTAGCTAACGTGCTTCCTTCTAATGAAACAGGAATAGTTGAGCCTTTTCCAAACGTCCGCACTTCACGGCCTAGGAGCACTCAATCGAAGAATAGGAAGTTGCGACCTAAGAAAAGATCAATCAAGAATGCTAAAGTAGAAGAACACCCTAGGACTATGAATAAGACTCACGTTGCTTCCACTATAGATATTGCGTTCGGCAAATGTAATAGAAATAGTGATGTAACGAATGCTAAACCGTTAAGTACTTTTGATATTCATCGATGCACCTTGTGTTATTTGTGGTAAAAGTATGAATTTTGATTGCCATGATAAATGTGTTGCTAAAGCTATCATCTCTCGTTTAAGGAATCCTAAGAACCGGAATACCTTTAGGCTCACTAATCTTTCTAAGTCTGTGCTTGGTAGACCGCCATCTTTAGATTCTAAGAAACGCATTGCTGTCCCTGTAGCTTCTGTGTCACCTCCTAGGAATGTAGTACCACCTAGTGCATTCACTAAGACAAAAGCAAATACTAGTTGGAGATGGCAGAAATGGATATATAACACACTAGGATTTAAGTGGATACCTAAAGCTATTGATGTTTGTATATCTACTATAAGCTCTACGGAACCCTCTAACATTTCGGGTTCCAAATCTACTTCTATTATTCCATCACGTAGATGCAGTGTGTATGCTGGTGTCTGATGATCATTCTGGATTGTTGATAGCGGATGTTTCGACACATGACGTGCAATCTTAAAGCTGTTATCAAACTTTATTGCAAAGTTCATTGGCATGTCGAGGTTAGGGAATGATCACTTACGCGGCTATCATGGAGCCACGGAGACTATGTCAATGGGAACATCGAAATTAGCGGGGTTTACTATGTGGAAGGCCTCGGTCATAATCTGTTTTCAAAGATGAGTCGGTTTTGTGATGGAGATTTGGAGGTTGCTTTAGGGAGAAAACTTGTTTCATTAAGTGATCTACAAGGAAATGACCTTATATGCGGATCGCGTAATTCTAGTCTCTACACTATCTCTATGAAAGACATGGTTGCTTCATCTCCCATATGTTTACTTTCAAAAGCAACATCAACAAAATCCACGGCTATGGCGCGTCGTCTCTCACATCTAAACTTTCAAACCATCACCAACCTTGCTCGACACAAACTAGTTGAAGGACTTCCACGGTTTTGGTATTCTAAAGATCACCTTTGCTCGGCTTGTGAACAAGGCAAAAGCACTCGTGCTCATTTTCCTTCAAAGGTGGAACACGGCTCTCAACATGTGCTTCATCTTCTTCACATGGACTTGTGTGGCCCGATCTTGGCGTGCAAGCGATCAATGGCAAGCGCTACATCTTAGTAATTGTTGATGACTATTCCATTTGGACTTGGGTCTACTTTCTTTGAAGCAAAGATCAAGCTCCACAAATGATCATCACCTTTCTCATGAAAATACAAGTTCACTCGTAACACCGTTCGACTAATCGAGCGAACAGGATAAAGGCAGAATTTGTTAATCAAACTCTTCGTGAATTCTATGAGAAAGTGGGAATTCAGCATCAGACATCTATTGAACGTACACGAGAACAAAGCGAGGTTGTCGAAAGAGCGAAACCGAGCGTTAGTGGAAGCTGCAAGAACAATGTTAATTAATGCTAAACTTTCAGATTACTTATGGGCGTAAGCCGTATCTCTTGCGCATGCTATACTCAAAACCGTTCTATGATTACAAAGCATACAACAAAACACCTTTTCGAGCTTCGTCCATAACAGAAAACCGAATATAAAACACTTTCATGTATTTGGCTCTCTTTGCTATCCGAATAATGATCGTGATGACTTTGGAAAGCTCACAGCCAAAGTACGACATTGGAGTCTTTATCGGATCTTGTGATAATTCCAAAGGTTTCGAATCGGAATCGTGGAGTACAAAGCGGTGATGGAAGCGATTCATGCTCATTTCGATGAACTTACGAGAAATGGCTTACGAGTATAACGACTTGGAACCGGACACAACCGCTTAAACTTCCCCAAACCCCATCGCCATCACCGAACAAAGCCCCGGCACTTACTCGTCAACAAATGGAAAGATTATTTGCTCACGTTCTCGCGACGATATGATGAACGTGCTCCAGTGTATCCGGCCACTGCTCAACCCGATAATATTCTTATACCGATACACGCTACAACAACCTCGCTGCAGATGCACCTACACCAGCTTGACTCCACCACAAGTTGAACAAACCGCTTCCAACAATGATGAAGCTGCCGATGATATTTCAATGTAGTACCCCACCGCAGATTTTGATCCAAATGCGTCTTCAACCCGTTTGCTAACGATCGCTGCATCGATGTCGCGGAATCTTCAACAAACCATTTGAATCCTCGACCGCACAATGTATATCAACATCAACCTCCACACATAGATGGACGAAAGACCATCCTCTGGAAAACATTATTGGCAACCCGAATCAACCAGCCGTTACAAGACAACGCGTCTTCACAGCAGACGGTGAACATTGCATTTATGCACTCACCGCTCACGCCAATCTGAACCTAAAAACATCAAAGACGCAATGACAAAAGACAACTGGATTGAATCCATGCAAGAAGAACTCAACCAATTCAAACGTCTTGAAGTATGGGAATTGGTTGAAATACCAACAGTGGCTACATTGGTCTAAAATGGATTTGGAAAAACAAATTGACGCTGAAGGAAATGTTATAATACGGAATAAGTCACGTCTGGTGGCTAAGGGTTATCGCCGTGAAGAGGGTATTGACTTTGAAGAATCTTTTGCTCCTGCCTCGCTTGAGGTCACGGATATTTCTAGCATTCCGGCTCATATGAATATGACGGTTCTATCGATGGATGTCAAAACTGCGTTTCTCAATGGACAACTTAAAGAAACGGTTTATGTCAACCAACCAGATGGATTCGTTGATCCCGAGTTCCTAATCATGTCTACAAATTGAACAAAGCTCTGATGGTCTCAAACAAGCTCCTCGAGCATGGTAACATAAGCTATCATCCTTCCTCATTGCTAATAATTTCACCAAAGGTTCGGTTGACCCAACTCTTTTTATACAATATCACGGGGCACATATCTTAATTGTTCAAATTTACGTAGATGACATCATTTTTGGGTCTACACATAAAAAGTTTTCAATCGCTTTTGCAAAACTAATGAAGAAAAATTTTGAAATGTCCATGATGGGTGAACTCACGTTCTTTCTAGGACTGCAATTTCATCAATCACCCCGGTATTTTTTTCTTGAGTCGCCCAAATATGCCCTTGAATTGTTAAACAAATTTGGAATGAAAACTCAGGACACCTATGCCACACCAATGGCTCATACCAAGAAGCTAGACGCCGATTTACATGGGAAATTGGTGGACCCTACAAAATACCGTAGTATTATTGGGTCTCTCATGTATCTACCAGCGCACTCGATATTGTCTTTGCCGTATATATTTGCTCTCGCATCGGCGCGACCAACTAAACTCACCTCTCTCGAGGCTAAAAGAATCCTCCGATACATCAAGGGAACCATTAACTTGGGGATCTCGTATCCGAAGGATTCTCTTTTGAACTAATCGCTTTTTAGACGCCGACCACGCAGATGCTTAGACTCACGAAAAGTACCTCAGCTTTACAATTTATTGGTGATAAACCGTGTCATGGCAATCGAAGAAGCAGGATTGTATCGCTGTCCTCAACTGGCGTAATATGTAGCCATGTCGGCGTGTTGTGCTCAAGTCATCTGGATGAGAACACAACTCAAAGACTAAGGTTACGTATTTGACCAGAATCATATCATATAATCGAGAGTGCCATTGCGATCTCGTGCAACCTGCCAAAGATCAAATCAAAGCACATCGATCTTCGATATCATTTCATCAAGGATCACGGAACGTAATGTTGAATTTATATTTTGTGGGTACAGAATACCAATTGGCTGATCTTCTCACCAAAGCCTTGCCTCCCGCTAGGTTTAATGAGTTGGTCCACCGGATTGGTATAAGGTGTTTGACTCAAGAGGAATTGGATGACCTCCTAAAACAGTCTTAAAAACCTGCCAAACACCAAAATCTCTTTTGTAAATAATTTTTCAAAAACAAAACACAAACATATAAAATCTGATATAACAACAAAAATATTCTTCTAATCTAATTTTCTTTCAACATGGCAAGTACATTTCTTCCGTCAACACTCTAATCTTTCAAAATTTAATATTTTTCCGATCAAGTGTTGAGGGGGAGAAAATAAATTCTTAACCGTTTCATATCATATGTGTACTTGCATGTTATATTACCACGATTGTTTCTTTTATCAATGGTGGTAAACTTTTCTGGTTAAATGACACTCCTCGAACTAAATTTATAACCTTTCATTATTTTTTAAGTCGAGGGGGTGTGTCGTCAAGTTTCTTTCTTAAAATCTTCATTTGGTAACCAAAATGGAAGTTAAAAGGCTTTGTATGAAAAAGGAATAGGTGGAGGGACCAAAACTGTCAAAAGATGAAAGTCATTTTCAATAAAACTTTTCCACCTAATTTATCACTTCAGATTTATTACTCTTAACCTACTAATCCTACGCATAGAATTCACTCAAGAATCCGGGTTTTGATCATAAATTGTAAGTGTTTTTGCGTTTGTAACACGTTTCTAAACATTGGTTTTGATTTTCAAACGAATCCAATGGTTAAATCTACTTATATGGGTGATTTTGTGTTCTTCGTGATACGTAAGAACACATGATCATGTGTTATGTGTTTGTGGCTAAAAGATTGTGTCAAAATGCTTTTACAACATCAATGATATCTTTTCTATGCTCAAAAAATACCCAACAATTAATTTGGGTTTTGATAATTAGGGTTTATGAGTCGAATTAGGTATTTTCGAATGTGAAGTGTTTGGTCAAAAGATTGTTGGGTTATGTTCTCATATTGATGAATTGATGATTTCCAAGGTTGTTAACCACCCAGAAACTCTAAATGTTTAACAATTTGGAATAAGGGTTTAAAGTTCATAACTTTGGGTAATCTTGATTCTCAACTAATTAGATGTTATAACTTATTTCATAGACTCTCTCAACATCATAGACCTACTAGAATTTGTTTGGTGCAAATCCCATGGCTAGAAATGATACGCGTAAATCTTAACCCTAGGGTTTTGACCTACGCTGCTATGACTTTCTACGCCAGTAACTATTAACGAATGATTCATGCCATGTTTTGTTGATAAAATGATGTTTTGTGTTAACTTTGATGATTTGATGGACTTATTTCGGGCTTTGCTACGCAATATTCAGAATCAAGGTCATTTGCAACTCTACGATAAGGATTACCTCACGCGTAGTCAAGTTATGCGAATAATATTCTACGCATAACTATTACCGTAGGTTCTACAATGGGACCACGGCGATCCCTGTGAAGGATATGCGTAAGTTGACCCCACGCGATAAGGTCTACTTACGAGTAAGCCTTACGCGTAAGGTTTTATATATACGCCTACGCGTAAGCTTTACGCATAAGGTCGCTTTTCCTACGCCGTAACATTTCTTACGTAGTTAGATCCTACGCGTAAGCTTTCGCTCACGCAGATATCATCATCGCTACGCTAACTTTGCCAAAACTACGCTTAAGCCCGGATTGACCTTCATAATGAATTGTTACGTGTACAAACTTGTAAATAAACTAATCATAACGCCACGAATCCAATAATGTCACTAATAAACTTAATCGCTTGATATGTTGTGAACAATAAGTGATAACATAAACTTTAAAACTTAAAGTTAACTAACTCACGAAAACATTTCACGACGTCATTGGACTATTGAACAAATAAGTAACTTAGGACTCGTAACAATCATTGACACTGTACATTCAATAGCTAGACAATAAGACCTTCTCTTGACTAACACTATGTCTTTTGATATGTTGGTTCTTTTGGCTAATGTTATTCGTGATCACGCCATGGTGAACAAATGATTGTGGATGCATCGGTTCTTACAATTCTTTATATCTTTCCAGAGGGTTATCCGAGAAAGATGGAAAGAACCCTTAGGGTTGACTTTGATACCCTCACTTGCTCAGAATCTTCCTGCTTGATTGCTGTGGATATTCTTAGGAATCATCCATACCAGAACATGCTCTCACACTCGCCACGCTCCAGAGGTCTACATTCAACAATTCTGGGATTCTATGCAGAGGATCACAGGTCAAAGTGCAGTGAATGTGACACTTAATCACAAACAAGTCACTATCACTCACGACTTACGGTCGTTCTCATCATTCGACATCGCCCAACCGACTTCTTTGCTACCCCTACAGAGAGACGTTCCGAAATTCTTGATAGATATTGGTTATGATGAAGCTTCAGGAATCATTACTAAGCACTCTCACGAGAGTGAAGAATATTCCTCAACCATGGAGAACACTCTACATGATCATCACCAAATCGGTCTCGGTGCGTGACAGTGGCTATGAGCATCCCAAGCTCATGGAACTACAAATTTTCTGGTCGTTGATCAACAAAAAGGACATTGAAATCGAAGCACTGATATGGGAGGACATGATGGTATTTCACAAGAAACCTGGCTCTGATACCACTGTTAGGTCACTAGGTTTACCACACATGCTTATAAGAAAGATAGAGAGGCGATTGAACAAGTATCACACAGTTACATAAAGACCAAACCTAATGGGAAACTGATGATTCAATCCATTCAGAATGGACCCTTCAAGCCTTGACAAGTCCATGTCCCCGAAATGCCTATGCAACACCTCCCATCCCACCATCCTTCATCTTCAAAATGAATCGAATACAATCAAGCGATCGAGGAAGCAAGTCGATGTGGATGACATGGCAATTCATATTGTCCAACTGGTTTACTAATAGACATTTTTTGTCGGCTTAGACGGTTGGAAACCGCTTTGATATGTGGGAACGTGTTAGACGGCTATGTTATGGAACAGAAATTGGTCAACAGGACATGGAGAACAAGTCGCTAACTAATGGGAGAAGTTTACATCTACACTGAATCCATTGAATCCTACTATGGAAGGTTTTGCACTTTGATGAATGAGCTTATTAGAAACAAGTTGGCACCCAGAACAATCGTTCAAAACATCAAGTTCTCAATAATCCGAAGAATGGGGGCGATATGTCACTATTTTCAACCAAACAAAAGACCTTCATCGTGAACTTTGATCAATGAATGATTTTTTCAAACAAAACCAAGCTGAAGTCAATGAGGTCGGGAAAGATTGGCAAAGAATCATGATCCATTGGCACTTATTGCAAAGACTCAACCTTCGGACACAACAACAAGCTTCATCATCTTCAACAACAACTTGCGCAATGATACATTCCACAACCACAACAATTCTATCGGATCAACAATACCCAGAACAAGGAATCGATCCTCGAACTGACCCGTATGACCTTGCAACAGATATATACTTTATTGGGTAACGACTAAAAGTCGCTATTCCACACCAACTAACAACAACCAAAGGATTTCGCCAAACACCGCAATCGGTGCAAATTGCACAGCCGGTGTGAATATGGGTAATCAAGGTCAAATGGTTGGAGTTATTGGGAATCAGCGAGATATGCTCATCGATATCGCATGGGTAATCATCGCGTTCTCGTATCGGGTAATCGGTTGGGTCGTAATGTTGGAAATCGATGGGAGAGAATGTTGGAAATAGAGTAGTGGGTAATCGAGAATGGGAATGTTGTGCCCGAAGTTGGGAATTATGGAAATGAATCGGGTAATCAGGTTAAGTGTTATAACTGTCAAGGATTGGGTCACATGGCAAGGAATTGTCCAACTAAGCCGAAAAAGAAGGATCTTGCGTATCTGCAGAAAGTTATTCTGGCACAAAGGAGGAACAATCTGGACTTCAATTGAGTGCTGAGGAACATGACTTCATGGCTATTATGGATGATTTGGAAGACCTCGAGGAACTCAATGCAAACTGCATCTTCATGGCAAATCTTCATGAGACTAAGTACGACATCGACTTACGCGACCTCCTTCCTATGACGCCAACGCAGATTCGAGGTACCAATCATTGATCCATGCTATAACAATGTCATATTTGATGTGTTTACTCATGACGCGGCGATTCTCGGAAGCCGCACCCTATGATACATACCCATGACAATCAGGAGTTGTAGCAATACTAACTTTGAAACTCGGATGTTGATCCTAGTGGCGGGCCGGTGGCACAAAATAATGAGACCGATGAGGAAACACGCGTGCTTATTTTGAATCATTAATAAATAATCGTGGCATTGAAATTGAGAAAGATAGTAAGGTCAATCGCGAGGTTAAGGCCGCAATAAGAAATGACCAGCTTCAGAGCTGAGTTATGAGCGAGCACGCCAAAGCCTATGAATTTCATACAAACAAAGTTTCTGACTGAAGTTATCGGATTCTACTTTTAGAAAAACAATTGCAACTCAAGTATGACACACTTGATGTGAATTTGAACTTGAAAATAAAATCTTTAAACAAGGAAATTTCTGAACTAAATGACCCACTTTCTAAACAAAAGCAACGATTCGATCTTGAAAAGAGAAGAAGAAGTTGATCACCGATTTTCAAAACGAGAAGATTCTCTTATTGATGAAATTCTTGATAAAACGGAAAAACTCAAAACATTGGACAATTTGCTTCACAACGGTCATTCAGCCTAAATCAAACAAGATGCTTTCTAACCAAGTAAATCCAATTTCACATACTTCACATAAGATGGCACTTGGTAACGACCCTTCTTCGTTTCTCAAGAAAGCTCGAAATCTCGTAATGTGTTGCACAATGGAAAACCTTTGCATGAACCCATAATTGTTAGTGATTCTCTTGAAACGTTGGAACTATCTGAGGAGAGTAGATCAAAAATGAAACAAAAGAATTCAGATCTTAAACCGATTGATTATAACAAATGGAACAAAATTAATGGAATTACTTTTGTTAATCAAAAAGAACAATCAACGTTTTCAACCACACCAAGTGTTTTCAAACAAAGTGTCAACACCGGTTTCAAAACCGGTTGTAACTCCTGTAGTTGTCTCAAAATCCTTTTCAAAAATCGAACAAATGTCTTCAAACAATCCTTTTTAACGTGATGATGCAGCATTTTTAGATGGCGTTAAAACTAGAATTGGGTACCTTCAAGATACTGTCAAATCTAAAACCAATATTACTACTAACATCCGCTTTCCGCCATGATGACGCAACGAAAAGTTTTTGAAACTCAAATTGAATCGGCATCGCGAGGGTAATTCATTTCAACAAGCCGCTGAAAGAAATACCGACTTTGTCAAGGACCACAAATCCCTGGTAAAGCAAGCTAATGAAAGTGTTGAACACATCAAAGTTTTGGAAATTTTAAATGATCTCTCTTCGAAGATGTGATGATCACCACATATCATGTCCATTATTTTACAAACATATATTCGTTGAAGATCATGAAAGACTCCGCCTGAGACCTCCTTAATCGTTTCAAAGTATGAAAAAGCTCTTGAAAAACTTGAAAAGAAAAACGCGGTCCTATTTTAAATGCCGATCGAAAACCGGGAATGCAAGTATGACAAACTGTCGATGAGCTGCTCTACAAGGCATTGATGAGTGTCTAAATACTCATCATTTTTGTACCATTTAAACTGCAAAAACATCTGAAAACACTCCGAAATGCATCAAAATGATAAAAATATCACAAATAAGTGTTTTATGTGTTTTAAATGCAAAAATATCAAAATCCGATGAAAAGCGATTCAAGTTTGCATAATTGGCGTTTTAGTCCCCAAGTTTGAAACTTGTCAAATCTAGTCCTTGGAATCCAAAATGTGGAGTTTTATCATTCAAGGTCCCCGAAATATTCTAAGTTGTCAAAAATGGTCCTTGAATGAATCTTTGGTCAAATGGCAGGAAAGGTCCCGAAAGTTTACAAAAGTGTCAAAAAAATAGTCCTTGGATATTTAAAAATGTAAAATAATCAAATATGGTCCTTATACTATTAAAGTTTGTCAAGTTTGGTCCTTGTGATAACTTTGGAGAAATTACAGGCGAGTCCTTGAAGTTTGCGTAATGCAAAATTGGTCCTTATGATAATAACAAAACCAAACGGACCATTTCTTTGTTATTAATCCGGTCAAAACCCTTTGACCCCTGCCATCCATTGACCCCCATTTTGACCCCCCTTTATTAATATCAATTCGGTCAAATTTGGTCAAACCCGCCAAAACCACTTCTACTGTTTATCTCCCTCACCTCAACTGAAACCCAAAACCAGGGTGGTTTTTCCACCACCTCACCACTTCACAACCTGTAATACAGTTGTTTACCCACTCTCCTCCACCTCCACATCCTCCCAAACTTCATTAATGCAATAAACCTGCTAAAAGAAATTTTGCCGCCAAAAATTCCACATGGACGATATGATGATTTTGATAGTTTCAATGGTCATGATGAAGTGGGAAAGTCTCAGAGATCGACACCAAGTCAAAAAGATCTCTATAAAGAGAAAGAGGTGCAATGTAGAAGATTAAGTAGTGTAACTTTTAAATTTCTTAATCGTTCTTATTTTTTTAAGCCTTCCAGTGTAATTTAAAGCTATCAAGTACTTGTTTAAGTAATTTCAGTGTATTATACAACTTTTGCAATAAGTAATTTCAAGTTTCAAGTTTCATTTCAGTTGTTCAAATTTTCAAGTTTAAAAATCTCATGAATGTTTGAATATTGTTAAGCGCTTGTTGTTAAGGACTCATAAAATCACATAAGCTCCTAGATAGCTTGTTTTGCTATTAGAAACATTTAAAATTCGTTTAGTATAAAAAGAAAAAAATACCAAAATACAAATAAATTAGTAAAAAAAAATCCATGGAAATGAAGGTCAAAGCTGGAGCAAGGTTGATATTGGATTGCCTTGGTTTAGAGCTTCTTGGGAAGCTATAGGTGTGTCCTTGGCTTTGGTTCTCGCCCGAAGCTTACTCATCTTGTAAGCTTATTCTCAAAATTTGCATTCTCATCAGAGACCCTAGTTTATGCTATTGTCTTTGTGTTTATATGTGTCTGTGGTATGTTTAAATAATAATAATGCTTAAAATTTCAGGTTTGTTAATTAAAATTCAAAGTTGCTTAGATTTCATTTTCACTGCACAATAATATAGGATGAATATTGGTTGTTTGTTGTTATCCTTGATACTTTTGTGTCCAAACCGCTTTATATAATCATAATAAGTCTTAATGAATCAATTGTATGGTCTAATTCAAGATGGAGTATGAAAATCGGTTAATCACTGTTAAAAAGTGTTTGGATCTGCTGAATTAGTGGAGTTGAGTGTTGTTTTAGTTGTTGTTATTGCTTGATACATGCTACCTTAGCTCCTATTATCTCATTCTTGCATAAAACCGTGAGTCATAGTATAAAAAGTCATAATAATCTTAAAATCACTATTGCTTAAAACTCAATGTGTTGTTGGTAAAATGGCTTAGGATAGGATTAGAAATAGTTGATTTAGCTTATTTTGGTCTTATCACATCTCATTTCATCAAAATCAGTCCTAGAATTACATTTGAATCTCATAAAAGTCAACTTATTTGATTTTCATAAAAAGTCAAATTTTCCTAGTAGCAGTTTTTGAATAAACTTTGTAATTTTATTGTGATCTTACCATTAGGATTTAGGATTTAAGCTTTTGGGATATTTAAGTTTAGCTGCTCATCTTAATTAGAAAAATATTAGCTTATAACTACTTAGCTTATAAACTGCTTATTTTCAATCTTGTTTTAGACACTTTTTCAAAACATGCTCAGGCACATACCCATCCATTTTCTCAAGCTCACAATGAGCTCAGAGGTCTAGCTTGTTACATTTTAGCTTTTTTGAGAAGCTACCTCGCCAGTCCCTCAAGGTTCCGTTTCCATTTTCCCATTTTAGCTTATTTGATAAGCGCCATTAGCTTTTATTTTGTCCATTTCATATAGTCCAATTTTTCATACGGTGTTCTCAAGCTTTTCATAAGCTCATTATAAGCTCTCTAGTGGACCCCACAGTGAGAGTTTTAGCTTTTTGGATAGCTTAATTGGTATACTAGTTAGTTCCAGTGTTTACTTTCATTTTCTAGCTCATTAAAGTGCTTAAATATTAGCTTAAAGGTACCTAGTAAAAACAAAAGTGTCCTGTATCATTTTATGCTTATTTGGATTTTGATAAGTGCTTATTTCTAGTCATTGTGCTTTTTCGCTTATAACATTAGCTTATTAAAAGTCGTTAGCTTATTTTTAGTTACCTTTTGCTTATTTGATTAGCTTTATAGCCATTTAGCTTAACGTGGGTCTTATTCCATTTTTTTATTAACTGCTAGTAATCTTAAGCTTATTCAGAGCTTATTAGCGGATTTTATAAAAAGTTGTAGTTTTGAAATTTGCTTTATCTTATGTGCTTAATCGCTTTGTAAAAGAAAACCAAAAAGAAATAAAAATCAAAAGCAAGTTGCTGGATTTGAACCCTGGCCACCCACCTCACCACACACACACGCCACGCTTGCTCTTGGTCTTTGACTGTTATGGTTTGCACAATTTAATACATAAGTCTTGTTTTCCATTTTAGCTTATTCAGACTCTTTTAGCTTATTTTACAGCTTATTCAAATAAGTTGTTACCTCTTTTGTATTTTTCCTAGCTTTGTATTAGTATAAAGTATTTTACAAAAAGTTTTGTGAATTTTCAATAGTTTTAGTATTTTTAATCATTTAATTAGTTTAAAATAGTATTTAATTCATAATAAAAAATTTAAAAGTCAAAAAAATATAAATCTTTTTTTTCTAAAATTTTCTTTTGTCATATAGTAAGTAAGAAAATTGTTTTACACTTGTAGGACTTTTATTTCACAAATTTTACGCTTATCTTCATAAGACTCTGCATTTTACATATATAACGACGCTTCATTCTAGGTCACGTTTTTAGATAATTTAGGTTTACACTTTAATTAAAATAGTTTATTTAAGTTATTTTATTTTATAAATCAAGAAAAATCAACTTTAAAAATAGTGATAGCGTTTATTTAATATATTTTAGCTTTTTAACTTTCTTTAATTTGCATTTAAGCCCCTGTAATTTTCAAACTTTCTCTTTAGGTGTAATTACCACACAAAAATCCTTACTGATCACTATCCTTAGTGATTATTCGACATCTGAAAGTGTAAAACACCATTAATCCCCACTGGACTTAACGACTGTGGAAACACTATACTCTCCAGATCTTAATTGCATTGGTTCTGAGCTGTTTGAAGTTTATTACGGTTGACCATTCACAAGTGGTCGATTTGTGTGATAAACTTGACGGTTCAGACCCAATCAGACATGCAAGAGCAAAATGATCTTTTGAGAGTTCAGATTGAAAGTCTAAAAGGAAAGGCTGTGGATACTAAGTTTGCAAAACCATTGACCGAGGAGAAAACAAATGTTCCCAAACCGGTTTTCAAACCAAAATGTCTATTTCTCAGCCTCCAAAAGTCAATGAGAGAAAATGATTTGTCAAAACACTACCCACGGACTTTGCCTATTAAAAAGAGAATTATCCACGGTTTGAGAGTGAAAAGCGCTTCTTTATACACCAAAAGTTATTTCACCCGGCATTTCTAGGAATAGTACAACGGAATGTGAACAAAATCCGCTAAAGAATCCGTTGGTTCTAACAACATGGTCAACAATCACTATCTAGAAGAAGCTAGGAAAAAGGCACAAACTCAAAAAGACGGAATTCTAGGTACAACATCTAGGGTGATGAATTCTACAAGATTTCAAGGCACTGCTAGTAGTAGTAAACCATTACCTAGGAACTCTCTTCATAAGACTAGGGATTGGCTTGCATCTAAGAGTAGGCAAGAAAAGAAAATGCTATGCCCTTAGATAACAACACTGGAATTCTAAGTCTTTTTCAACGAGTAATCAATTCTTCTGTAGAGAACAAAGTTAAAGCTGTTGCTTTAAACAAGAATATTGAATTTGTGCCACTACATGTAAAAATGTATCTTTTCAACTAATCATGATGCATGTGCCTTAAAATATCTCAAGAAAGATAATTCTCGTAAGCACAATCCATCAATGTGACACCAAATAGAAACAAACCCGTTGACATGATGAACAGGAAACTTAATAGGTGGATCTCTTTAGGACGAAGTTTTTCCAAAATGAGTCTTCACAGATCCGATAAGAAAACAACTCCTAGATCTTACCTTAGGTGGATACTCACGGGAAAAGTTTTCAACCAAATTGGTCTTAGATGGATTCCGGCAGAAAGATTTTTGATACTTGCTCCAACACAGATAATAGTGAAACTCATCATGTTAAGGAAATCGAATCCACTACAAACCGCTGAGTGATCACCAGTGAAGAAACATGTACTTCTAACATCAGTATTTAGAAAACTCTCTTCTTCTCTCGTTGCGGTGTGATTCAAATATCTCAACCCAACTCATCGGAGGGTTCCACTCGTAAAATCTTCTTTTCATTCTTCTATCTTCTATCTTTGATTTTCCATTTCTTTTATAAAACCAACAAAAGCAAAATATAAAAATATAAAACTTTCAAAAATACAAAAACAATAGAAAATAAAAAATCCAAAAATATTCTTCTCACGACATGTCTCTTGTATAATCGATATTCTCAGATGCGTTCTAGAAATGTCATTCAACAATGATACGGGATGTACGTGATGCTTGAGCGAGAGTTCTTTAATATGTTTTCTAAAACATGTCATTTCTCAAAATTTCTCAAAATAATGGCTTTCAGATACTTCATATTTAAACCCCGACTTCAACATAATGGCTTCGGACACATCGTTCGGACCTCAGCTTCATCGAAAGGAAAGTGCTTAACCAAATCAAAGGTTTTAAATAATTTTAAAAGCACTATTCCTAAAAACATAATGGCTTGTAAGTATTTCAGCTTGCAACCCGATCTTTCAAGAAAGGAAAGTGCAATGCAAAATCGATTTTCATAAATATCGAGCACTTATCCTAAAACAAATGAAGATAATTCTTCAATATCTTCAAAAGATTTTTTAAAATCTTCATCTTAGCGACCATTAATTGGAAATTTTTCAAAAGATTTTTCAAAATCTCTCACATTTGGTACCAAGATAACTCCCTCTAAAACCTTAATTGATTCTAAATTTTTCGTATGAAAATATGCTTTCGTTAAGGGGAGTATAAAACAATTTTTTCCAAAATTCATGCTAAATCGCTTCTTCCAAATGCCGAAAAATACATCTTTTAATCATTTTGTTTCAAAAATATCATGGATATGCTATTTTTGGGGAGAAACGATGATTAAAATGTGATCAAAAGTTTAATGATCGCTGTTTGAATCTCAAAAGAGCTCGACCTCGTGACGGAACCAATGAATTGATGAGTAATCAATGTACCAGAAACTTGTGATAGACATGAACTTACATGGGTCTAACCTTCTTTTCAAGAAGAGTTTACAACTTCAAGGTAGTTGTTAGAGCTAGTTGTCAATAAAAACTGATTAATGGAACTCTTTAACTAAGCAACGTAATCAAGTCTCGTGGGGAATTGTCTATCATGAGCCATCAATTCAAAAGTCCAAACTCTACCCCTATATGTGCGATTTCTGTCCAAAACTCATAAGCACATGTGGGGTGTATTTTAAAAATATAAAACTCTCGGAGTGTCTCAAACATGTTTTCTATCATAAACACTCGTAGATTTTCAAGTAAAATGTTTTTATGGCAACATGGGACAGTCATGGAGTTATAAGGTGACTAAGGATAGGAAATCTGCCCCATGATCCGCCAGAGTGAGGGATCTACCCAAGGACAATACCCATAGTTAGTATTAGAAGTCCTTATGTATGATTGAAAAAAGGAGTAATGTGAGAAAGGAGAAATAAGGGGTTGAAGAATTAAAAAGAAAAGTAATGAAAAGGGTGAAAAGAAATAGCCCTCCATAATCAACCTTAGGCGTAAAACCGGTTCAATTCATTCGCCATCGGGTTGTCACTTAGATGACGCCGGTATGAAGACAAAAACGCCATGGACCCAAAGGACGACCGCACCTAACCTTCTAGCCACCTCAATTCTCTTAAAAGGATTTGTTTCATTCTCATGGGAACCTCCGATAATCTATTGACCTTCTCTTAGAGATTGCTGGTATTGAAGAAGGAGACCCTCTCCCTAGTCTCCGCTCAGAAAACCAAAATGCACTATTGAGTCTAGAGCCACGAGATTCATCAAAAGATCTCTTAGGAACACTTGACATGACACGCTGTTCATCAATAAGGACACAAGTGATATATTATAGAGTCCTTACCAGCATTTAGCAATTTTCCGAACATTTATGAGAAGTTTCACATCTGGATCTCGCGATTGAATGGAAACTCCGCCAGTGGTCAACATCAAGCGCTCGACAACAGTCACTCTCGTAACTCCCCGTGGATTACGCTTAGTGTGTCTCAAACGGTCTACAAATATGGGTGATGCTTCGCGTACCTCGCGACTCATCCGAACCGTAGGTGTATTTCGGTACATCGCTATCTCACCGGGACTCAGTCAGAACGCCCTTGTGAATTGGACGCGTTTCACACTATGTCGTTAACACCCCGAAATTCAAACTTGTAAGTGCCTAATCCGCTTATTTCTAACCCGCTTTATGTTTTCTTCTTATGGAAGCTCCTGGAGCGGATGGATCGCAGATTTCGCCACACGCCATACCAACAACACATGAAAGTTCATCAAAAATCAAAGGCAACTCAAAAGTTAAAGATGATTCTTCGCAATGTCAAAGAATCTACAAAGTGTAAAGACTCGAGAACTTCATCATTGGAAACTCAAAGTCAAATAGAAGTGTGAGCATGGTGGAGAAAGACGAGGAGATACCTAACCAACGTTGATAACGCAAGTGGACAACCACATTATCGATCACAAAGCATGAAGGAACAAAGATTCAAGACTATTCTATATCTACACGCAAAGTTCAAGCTCAAGGAAAGTAAAGATCCTATCAAGTGGAGCATCATTTGAATGACCACCCCTTAGAGGGAGATTGTTAGCCTTAATAGTTTTATTAGAAGTGATGGTCATTCACGCTTAGGAACTTTGTAACGTGTGTTAGATATCGTGATAGAATAGTCAACGGCTCGCGGATTGACTAAGCTAAATGGGTATTAGTTTAGTTGTAGCCTTATATCAATCCATGTCCAATCCAATCCATACGGCTTCATACAAGGCCCATGGCCAAGCCTTAGGGCATCATCATCTCTTACTATAAATACCCCTCAAGTATGTCATTTGAGGGGTGTGCTTGAAAGTGTGTGTGTGTGTGTTTTTCCTTGTAGCAATATACAACTTATTGTTTTCATCTTTCTTCTCTCTATCTCTAACATACACCCATTCATATTCAAGTCACCGTTCTTATCTTCATCTTTTCTTTTTCCTATTATTCTACGAATACTGTTTGTGTTCGTGGTTATACTTGTGTTTGGTTTGCTTGGTAAAGTGATAAGGTTGATATATCTTAGGTCCTAATAGGGAGGCTCTTGAATGATCATATTTAAAGAGTGTGATTGCTAGAAATTCCATGGGTTTGTTTGCGGAGGTATGGATTTATATTTGACTGTTTGATGCTGATATAACTTGGTATTTTCATTTATTTTTGGGTCCCTTTAGTTTACTGTAGAGGTGACAACATGGACAAGTCCGGTAACGGGTCAAAAGGGTCAAAGTGTGGATTTTGTGTACATGTCGGGTTGACCGCTAGATTTTTGTCCAAAGAACATGTAAATAGAGTGTCAATGATGATTAAAAATATATATTATTTCAGTAATAATCCAGTTTTCACAAGAAATGATTTAGGAGGTATGAGATGCACTTGGGCGACTTAACCAATTTAGTTATTTGGCCCATTTGACCCGCTTCGCCAGCTAATTTTTAAAAGTTACCATTTTGACCCATTAAATTTAAAAATAACCCGACTTGATCCATTAATTATTAGATAAATCACAGATGATACTTTGTTTCTTAATAGTTCATGAGTGAAAGTGAAATGACGGTTTGATTATGATGTAGGTGTCCGAGGGAGGGGAGAATTTTAGTGTTGGACAAAGACAACTACCTAGTCTTGTAAGGGCATTGCTAAGGAAATCAAAAGATTCTTGTTCTCGATGAAGCCAATCGCAGTCGTGGATGTCGAACTAAGTGATCGAATCTAGAAAACTATAAGAAAAGAATTTAAATCATGTACAATGCTCTATGGCTTATCGACTAATACACCATCATTGATCGCAATCAATTCTTGTGCTTGAGAACGGTCAAGTATGTCTCAATTATAAAAACATTAAGTTTCACTTCATATATATATCACAAAGAGGGTGGAACGGGTCAAAACATGTGACTTTTTATGTGGGTTGATCAAACACTTTCGGCCCAAGATTTTAAACTTTATGTAAATATTTAGCAGTTGTTGCAAAACAAGGCCTACAACGATTAATCACCGATTAGGTGCTACCGGCCACCAACCTGCCGATTTGTGTATCGGGTCAAAATCGGTCAACAACAATCAATGGCGCCTAGCGATCGTTAATGGTCAAACCTGCCTGAAACTTGTAAATCTTATCAAAAATACCCAAAACTTGTCATGAACAAGTTTTAATCAATTATATTTGATGTTTTATCCTGTACAAGATGATTTTCAAAAAGTCTTGTCTAGAATAACCCAAAACTTGGCTGAAAATGCTCAATCCGATTAATCACCGATTAATCCCGCCTTGACCGATTACAAGCTACAGGGGTTCGACCGCCCGATTACCGATTCACGATTTTTGCAACCTTGATATTTAGTGTGTCAGATTTAATTACAAAAGTTATATCATTGCATGGTGATGAAATAATTTTTATTTAAAACATTTTTGGAGGTTTAAACTTTAAAGTCAAAAAGTAATACACTGTGAGTCAATTTTGACCCATTGCACCTGGTTACTTTTAAGCTGATTTTTATACATTTACCAGTTTGACCGGTTAAAGATGAAACACATCCAAATCGACACATTCATAACTAAATGGGTTGAAACTGGAACCTATATACATGATACATCTTCAAAAAAAAATCCTTTATTTAAACTCCTAGAAATGACATGACATTATGCTTCATATTCATCTACTTATGATACTCCAGAAAGACTAGTATCACGTGAAGGAGCATTCATGAAGATGGTCCAAAGTAATGGGCCGCAAACACGCCAGCATTTACAGACATTGTATTTGGTGGAGAAGCAATAAACAAGTTCACCGCTGAAGTGCCTCGCAGAACCCATAGTCAGTCTCGAGATTGCCGACATCTTCTCAGGATACAAACAAGAAAAGTTTATCTTGATATGTATCTTAACACGATTGAGACGTACTTTTCGTCATGGAAACTAAAGGTGGAAAGTTGTTACTTCTAAAGGGACGCCTCGAAAGTTGTGACAATTGAGAAAAGGCATATTTATGCACTCTCAATATCCTCGAGTATTTGAAGTAAAACGTACTTACATTTTGTCTTTGCTAGGCTCAAACTCAACAAGAGCCACAAATTGTACCATGTGATAATTATTTACTCACAGCTTGTAATAATACTAGCTACTTCATCTGTTAAGATATAGGATTATGTATAGTTACTTTTTCACTAAATAGATTCAGTTTTATGTTTTTGTTTATCCTTTTGCATAATCTAAATTTAGAATCTACTGTAACACAATTCATTTAAATTCTCAGAATACACAGCCTAGTATCCGATTAAGAGATGAAATTCGAAAACATATATGAAATGAAAATTGTGCTGGCAGTATTCATGCTTTGGTAGTGATTAAAAGGAATCACTAGGACGGGTAGAAAAGATGCATCACTTCCCATGATTGATTGTAACAATTTGTAAGCAAAACTAAAAGCATCTGTTGGGATTGGGTATCAGCTTTTTTGTGAATGTTTATAAGCATATAGTTGGTTGGTTTAGTTCAAAGTGTGGATTAACCAGCTATAAATCCCAAACGAGATCAATGGTTGATGAGTCGAAACATTACAAAAAGTAGCAAACTATTTCAGATGCATCTCTACACTAAAATGGTCATATTTAAGTCTAAATCATACAAGTTCAATATAGTTCAACATTTTGTTGCATGCATCACAAATACACAAGAAGCTTTATCATTACAACGCTACAAGGAAACAAGCATACAAATACATATGACAAAAGTAAACTAAATTAACTGTAACAACAATAGGCGCAACTATGTTTCTAAAAGAAGCCATTATTGTGATGTAGAAGCACTATTCTTCATCATAGTCATCATCATCCTCCTCGTCCAACCTTGAACTAATTTGTACAAGATGAGGGTCAATTCACATCCTCCGCCGATTGCCGACCAAATCCAGATACCACTTTTTCGCCTCACTAGGTTCTCACACAACGCAGCCACCAGAGCCGCCATCGTTTGCTGTGGTTCTTGTGGTGGTGGTGGTGGAACCGAGCAAAGACCACCTTCATCCGTGGTGGCAGCCACTTTTCCGGTATTCCTCATCAACGCCGATTCTCGACAAGTCTCGACCACCCGCATTTGGATCGGCCATGGACTAGCCGCTTTGATCGATTCTAAATGGTCACAATTGTCCCTTTGACTCGGTTTTGGTTGGTGCCCGCTTGAAAGGATAATGTGAAAGGTTCTGACTCGGGTTCAATTTGGAAAGACTCTCGATGTTCTATAGATGCTCTGGGTCCGCCCCTCTCTTCCTCCGCCAATCGCCGCCTGGGCCCGCCTACAAGATCAAACAAGTATGGAATTTCGCTGGATGCCTAATGCCAAACACCCTGATAATGAATTTCAAAACACAATGCCAAACAAAGGGAAAGCATACCAACAAAAGAAGGCCGGAATGTCACCCCCCAAATTACCTTTGGTATGGAATGGAATACTGGGGATGACCGCCAATAGCATCACAGCATATATTTAACATCTAAAGTGTCGTTTGAAAATACATCGCTTGATTAAGTAAAATAATTCGAGTTTACAAAAACATAGGTCCCAAAATATTTCCAAAGTACCAAAATGAATTTGTTACAATCAAACGATAGTTAAGTGCATAAAAATATGAGATGGCCACCGGCGACTCCATGCAAGCCATGATGATACGCCAAATACTGAAAGATAAAACATGCAGTCAACACAAAGGTTGAGTGAAATCCATAGGTTTAATTAATTCGCTTGAACACAATATTCGTAGTGTGAGTTACGTTGTTTCACACTCATCGCTGAAAACAAAACAAAGATTTATTTCACTAAGTTCATGACAACCAAAGCGTAAAACAGCACCAATAGAAATCGGTAAAATCGTTTTATCGCGAGCTTAGTAGGTAAACTTGCCAATTTACCTTATTGATTCAATATAGTGCGCTCGATTTCCTAACGTGGCCAATAAGAATCAGTGTGTTGCACTCCAATAGGCCTATTCACAATATTAGCTCACTGCTAAGTGACTAATGGTGCATGATGTAGGGACTTCAAACATGGCAATAGAATACTTAGTGACAATAAATCATTTGGATATAACATACAAAGCATTTGTGTTCGATTAAAAATATAGCATGTATCTCCCCCAAGAGTTTGTAAAACAATTAGGTAATAGAAAATGGGGCTATGAACTCACCTGATGCAATGATTATGATGACAAAAGTGGATACACTAAAATGAGGTGCAATATCTATTCAAACTAATATGAATGATATGTTCTAATGTAAGTCATGAAACAATGTCGCATATGCAAATCGACATGTAATCTATACCACTTGTACATTTTGAAAATGAAGTTATCGCCGAATATAATGCTTTATGACATCTCGTCAAGTTATAAAATTTTTACGCGATATTTATGAACAATATACTATGATAGTCGCTAGTGATAAAGTAAGAAACTATAGTTTTCGCCGTAAAAATAACAACTCATGAAAATGACTAAGTAGCTCTCGTAGTGCTAGTCGTGAATCGGTAAATATCGAGTGTTAGGAAACAAACTCGGTGAATTTAGATAGTGTGGAACATTGTTTACAAAAGTCTAGGAATGAACCCTGGCCATTCGACCCGATCCTATAGAAAAATATTCGTGAAGTGAGGTGATTGTGTAGATTATGTAGGTTTTGGCGCTAAAAGTTTGAGAGCTTGTAAGTTACACGTCATAACTCCGTTTGATGAACGGTTGGACATTTTAGAAATAGACAAGGTGAACTAAGTTTTATTCTACATATAATTTTTCACAAACCTACTTTTTCATAGAGAAAAACGGGTCTAAACATGTATACCGAAAGATAGTTTTGACGTGTAAAAGTCAGTAAGAAAAATATGGATTGCCAGCATTTTGAAAGCTTGTATCTTGGTCATAAGCTTCGCTTTGCTCTTTATGTCCCGGCCGTGTTACAAGCGGAATTAGAGATTTTTGATATGCTCACTTGTCTAGTACGCTACCAACACCTCTGTTTTTTTTTATCATAGAAAATCGTGTGAATACTTGTTAATTTCTCGAAAAATAGTTTTTGTCGCTTGACGGTGCTAAGCCTTCAAGTCTAAAGACTAAGAACCGCCAAACACTAATGCAATTAGAGATCTGAGTATAGAGTCTCCCGGTCGTTATGTCCCAATGAAGCTATGCAATGGATCAATCAACGCCTAGTGATCGAGAAGTTTGAACTAAAAGGAATATGATTTGATTATTATAACTACAGAAATATCAAACAAACACAAAGGCTAAAATGCAATGCTAAAGGAAATTAAAAAAGATAAACCTATTAAATAAACGCTATCACTATAATTAAAATGATGTTTTTGTTTTATATTTTTACTTAAACCGAAATTAAAATCTACGCTGACGCATAACTAAAAACGGAAACTAAATCAATATTAACCCTAAAATATGAAAATGATGTTTTACAACCTAATGATAAGAGAAAATTTATGGAAAAAGAAAATTAATTTTATAACTAATTATCTAATTTAAAACTATTTTAAAGCAATTAATAATAACTAAAATGAAAGAAAATAGGAAATAAAGCTAGAAGAATAAAATTATGAAATGGAAAAGTCTAAAATATCAAACTAGAATTTTCAAAACTATTTTTTTATTTTTCTGATTATTTTTCTATTTTCTATGAATTTTAAACTATTAAAAACTAATTTAATTACTAAAAATTACCAAATAAACTATGAAAAATATGGAAAATTACTTTTCTACTTTTTATATTTATCTAAACCTAAGAAAAAATGAAAAACTTAAATTTTTGGACCTTTTCTGAATTTTTTGTATTAAAAGCTAATTAAAAGTGCTTAAAAACTAATAAAAATCAAGAAAAATAGCAAAATGACTTAGAAAAATATGAAAAATTCAGGAAAACTCTAAAATTATAATCTAAATCTGAGAAAAATATAAAAACAGGCACTTATGTAGATATATTGAGAACTGATGCACAAATGCTTATTATTAAGCAATCCAAATAAGCCAAATGGACAAAATAAGCTACCAACTGTTTACCAAAGCCTAAATAAGCTAATTTAACTAAAATGCAATGAGTTTCAACAAGCTAATACCACTGAGATGCAAGATACAACAGCATTGATGTTTGAGCTATAAAAGTTAACACAGTTTTAAGGTACTGATTTTAAGCACAAGCACAAGCTTGAAGATAAGCTAAAAAGGAAAACCAGAAATGAGAACCTCAAGGAGACTGGTAGGTGTTTATAACCCAAAACTGGACTCATGGGGAGCTCAATGGAGCTTTCAGGTAATGGCTCTGCACTAAACCGAGAAAATGCTCAAGATTAGTCTATCGTGAGAGCGTGATTAAGGTCCAATTTCACAAGCTTGGTAGAAGCTTAAAGAAAAATTATAAAATTTCACAAAAATGTTAATAAGTAACAAGCACATGAAGTTTTTAAATTGCCAAGTTTCACTTGATAAGTCCAAAATTGAGCTCATGAAAATGCTTCTAATCCCAAAACAAAGTTTTTCACACTTTGACTTTTGAAGCAAATGAGAAAGTTGACTTTGGTGAACTTTAGATCCAAATTTTTGTGACTTAGATAGATGTAATATGATATGATAACACTGATTCAAGCTATGTTATCGACTTCCAAACTCAAAACACTTATCTCGCAGCTTCCAAATATCCAACAGTAATGCGAGACGTGATTTTGGTAAAATGTTGACTTTAAGCACCAGCAGCACCAAGTTAATGACCAAACCGAGTTCAAATATACTTAGAAACATGATACAACAAAACTTAACCATTGAAAAGACCATTAAGACAGATGGATAAGTAAATCCAAACACCCTTGTGATTGACTGTTTTGAAGTTAAGTACTATTCTATCACTAACAAACACAAACCATAGATCAAACTAAGTATTACTACCCTAATTACAACCTATTAGCACGAATTGAACCAAATCTAACTACAATGGAAGGTAATGTGTGGTAAGCTTAAAAATTTAACTTACAAGTGGTCCTAAGCCACTCTGTAAAAAAAACACCAAATGAACCTCTAGCCTATATTTCAACCCAAATGAATCAAAACCAACCCAATCCACCTGCATCAAATCAACCCATGTCCATTTCCTTACTCATTTGCTCACCCACGACTTTGTTAACTGCGAGCACAAAATGCTTGAACTTAACTTTTGCTTACAGTTATAAAAAGCTTATCTAAGCTAGAGAAATCCGATAATAAGCTTTTATTAAGCGTATGGTAGGGAAATTAAAATTTTCAACAACACAAAAAAGCATGAAATGAAAAGGAAACTTGGAATTAATGTTTAAAACTTGCTCAAACTGACAATATAACTTGACTTTATTTGAGAACAAAGATTACGCCTTTGAAAGTAAACAACTACATTAAAGATAAAAACGACATATAAAAATTTAAAACTAATAATCTACTCCCCTTTTTGCTTGCTTTTCTCTCTCTTTTATAATCCAATCACTTTGCCTCTCATCGATTTCTTCCCACCATTCTTCTCGATGGATTAGAAAAGCGATCTTGGCCATTCAATTAGATTTTTGGCCAAATTGGTTGTTTGACAAATGGGGTTGAGTGAGGGGAAAGTGCATTAAATGCACTTTGGAGCTTGTTATGGAGTGGGGAGCGAGGTTTGAGTGATTGGAGGAGGGATGGGGGATAACTTGGTTCTTGAGGTAAGCGGTTGAGAAGATGAGACTTTGGCGGTCAAGTTGGGTGGTTTGGTTTTATTAATAAACGAGGGTCCAAAGGCTTTTGGCGGGGTCCAAATGACTAAGCGGGGGTCAATTGGGTATATGATAGGTCCAAAGGTGTGTAAAAGGGTATTAATAACATAAGGACCTTATTGCAATTTCTAGAAAATTAAAGGGACCTTTTACGCCAATTCATCAAAAGTTATTTCAAGGGACCAAAACTGACAAGATTCTATAGAACAAGGACCAAAATTGCCACTTGCAATTTTCCAGAGACCATTCTGCCAAAATTCAAAGTTGAAGGACTAAACATGCAATTTCTCAAACTTTTTATATTTTCACCAAAGGACTAAATTTGACAACATGATTTTAAAAGACTTTGGTGACTTTACTTTGAAATTATGTGCTTTCGAGGGACTTTTTGACAACTTTTGAAACTTAGGGGTGGCTGCAATTTTGCAAATTTGATATGTTTTTCATCGATTTTGATATTTTGAATTTAAAACACATAAAACACGATTTGTGATATTTTGATCATTTGATGTGTTTAAAGTGTTTGATGAATTTTGATTTATTTTGTACAAAAATGATGAGTATTTACACACTCATCAATCCACCACACTGAGATATTGCTAGTCCCTAGCAATCTTTTGAGAAAAATTTAATGGTTTTGATCTCTTTACGAAAGCATTACTTACGGAGTAGCCAAATGTTTCAGTTCAAGTAAGAACTATGGTACACCGATAACCATTTGATTTTGAGCAAACACCACTTCAGCGGATTTGATTTGTCTTTACGAAGCCGTACCCTTCTGGACTAGCCAACTCTTAGATAAATTATCAGAATTATCTTTGGTGGGCTGAATACCAATTATGGATTTTCCACTGCCTTTACCACAAGCCATAATCTTGCGGGCTAGCCAACTCTTCACTTTTTAGGACATGGTGAGTTGAGAACCATACAATTTTGGGCAAATTGCAAGCCATATAAGCGGATTTGAGATATCTTTACCAAGAGCGTTTGCTCACGGATTAGCCAATCCTTTAGTCTATCAAACATGGCGGTGATAACCAAGAGTAAGTGTAGAACACTTACTCCAAAAATTGGCCAAAAAGCGGGGGTGGGTGGATAATATATGATAAAATTAGAATTCCCCACACTTAGAAATGAATATTGCCCTCAATATTCAAAGTACCGGATTTATGCCGAAACAAAGAACGTAAAAGGGAAATACTACGGCCATTATTTAGAAAGAAGATTTTTTTTTTTTTTTTTTTTTTTTTTTTTATACACAACATGTGGGGCAACTCCCCCACACTAGGGTGGTAGAAAATAGAAAGTCAATACGGTGAAAACCCATATAGTGTGCTATGTTTTGATTCCGAGTCGCTAGCTTGACTCGATCCCCGAATTCATTTGTTCTTGGGGAAAGTAACGTGGAAAACCAATCTCAGTCGGACTTTCGTCCACAATGTTAATAAACATATGAACATCAGAAAGTTCCACACCGATGAGATTTAACCGCGGTATTGTTAATAGTAGAAACTATAGAGGATGATACCGGGGTCAAAGATGGTGTCCTCATTCGAAAAGAGAAAGGGAAGAGCAACCACACCATCATGAAGAATGGAATAAAGGCATACATGAGAATGCATGTCCATTCCTCAGCAGAGAGAAGCAAATCACCAGTTTTGACATTTTTAAGCTTAAACTTGAAGCTTATATGGCGATTGTCAAGAAGATGTCAGGAGGGAGGGTGGGAAATGGTTCTTCAATCAACAGAGACTTTCGAGAAAAGGATGTCTCCCTCCGGATCAAGGTAAGTGTTATCAATTCCCTTTGGAATTGACTCATCACTAAGAAATGCATCGACTTCATTCCAAAAGTTGTCATCTTCCTCATCAGGAGTGAGAGAAGGAATGGAAGAGTCGGGAATAAGACTAGAGGATGATGGATCATTTTTGAGCATTTCATCAATGGGAAGAACGTCTCCCATTGGATCACAAACATCATCATCCAACTGGATGAAACGGAAAGATTTTGGTTTCATCCGAGACTTAACAATCTCGATGCGACAAACGATGTCGGAGGAGGTGGGACAAGTGGTGTGCTCTGAGAGCTAGCAGTTTCCACCACTTCCGATGAAGTCTCCGATTCTAGATCATCGTCATAATCATCAAGAACACTCTTGACTTCCCTGGTACAGCTTTTAAACCATTTGTTTGAACCAGGGGTGATTTTTAAAGCTTTGAGCTCGGCGCGTTTTTGGCGAACACTCTTAACCGTGAAATTTGTGAGTGTTGCATTGATTCTTTCAGATTTTTGATCAATTGTGGCAACACTCTTTTTGCATAGAGGTTTGGAGTTACGGTTGATATTTAGCGTGAGCTCGGTAGTTGTCAACCCGTATGGTCAACTCTTCGCAAACACATCAATCAGAGCGACTCGTTCTTAAGAAAGCTCTCCCTAAGATGAGGGAACTTTAGGATGCATGAAGTCTACAACAACAAAGTCAGCATGAAAGTGGAATTTTCCCACTTTTAGCACAACATCCTCGGCTATCCCAAGTGGGCGAGTTATGGTACGGTCCGCTAGCTCGAGTGTCATACAAGTGGATGAAAGTTCGAGGAAGAGCAGTTTCTTCCATGCTGAGAGTGGCATGAGGTTAATGCTGGCGCCAAGATCGGCCAAGAACATTGAAACATCCCAAGAAATCACTGCGGATTAAGAACGGCCGGGGGTCTTCAAGCTTTTGGGAAGCTTAAGAATGGGCTGAGCATTGCTCATTGAGAGGAGTTTAGCCATCTCGATAGCTTGTCTTTGTTGGTGAGTAAGCCTTTAAGCGTGGATGCAAATTTAGGCATTAGAGCACGAGAGCATCCTTGAAGCTTATATCAAAGTGAAGCTCATTGAAGATTTGGAAAAATTTTCCATTTGCTCTTTGTTTTTGTCTTTGAGCTTCTCATCATTCATTCTTGATGGGTATGGAAGCTGACTAGACTTTTGAGCAGGGATGGAAGTGTTTTACGGCTCAAGATTTTCTTGAACATCGGGTTCCGGACTTGAAATTGGACTACAGAAGGTGGGGCGTGTCTTGATTACTTAGTGGGCTTGAATAATGCGCCTTGTCCGTTGTCTCCTTGGTAACTTGACTAAATGCCACAGGAGGAGGGGGCATAGGAGTCGAAGGTCCATTGATAGCGTCTTACCACTCGGTGGTGGCTGACTTTCAACTCGGCATTGGGATTAGGAATAGTATTGCTTGGGGTCCCCGGAAGATGGTGAAGCTTTGTTCATATTCATGTTCATGAAACTACTCATCATATTCTTTAACTCATTTTATCTGCGAGATAATGTGTATCAATTTCCCTTTTAGCTCACCTCTCATGTTATTGATCTGAGTTTGCATTGAGCATATTTTGACTCATCATTTTCATGAAGTCATTTGGCATGGGAGCTTGAGGAGGTGGTTGATAACTTTGATGATTAGGAGCTTGAAAGGTTGTGATAACCTTCTTGATTTGGAGCTTGATAAGGTTGGTTGAAATTGTTCCGTTTTTGATTGAAATTTTGAGAGTTATTGAAATTTTGTCCTTGATTCGGAACAAAGCGATTTGATTGCCATGGTTTTGCACAGGAGGAAAACCAGGTGGTGTCATACATGGGTGCACGGTAATGAGGATCCGCCTGGTGGTCGGTATTGATTGTGGTATACCGAAGCTACGGGAGCTTGGTAAAAAGAAGCATCGGTTGCTTGGTAATCATAATACGCATCTGTGGACCACTACAAATTTCAA
>OU343224.1:25774027-25926646 GCA_910596185.1 Chrysanthemum makinoi | reverse complement strand
GTAAGAGAAAAACTTATGGACAGGTTAGATTCCAAGTGAACATCCAACCCTCTACCTTGCAAGGTAGAGGGTATTATAGGTTAAAACTAAACGACCTCCTCTGAGGCCTCGTGGATCAGGTATACAGTGGGTAAAGACCCGTCCTTCCTCCACGGTGTAGCACTAAACTAAAAAGCTAACTAAGTAACTAGTAAATAACGTAATGTCTACGAGCTAACTTATGCTAGATTACATTTGGGGTGACCGATACTTTACTATGGAATTTTCTAATTCCTAACACACACACAATCAATGGAAGAAATAATGATGCTATTAGATTAAAACACTTATCTTGATGTGTAAAATAGGGTTTGGGACCCTAAGATACTGTCCAAGTCGGACTACACACATTTAGGGTTTTTACTCCAAAAGTCTACCTTCTTAAATGCAGAAAAATCGAATTCTATATATAGATTTACACTTGCGACGGCGTGCCTTATAGGTGGAGACCGCTGTCAGATCGTCATTAGGGTTTTCGTCTTGGCCAAGTTATCGATGGGGGCGTCATGTTGGAGTGTGACGCGTCGGGATTCATATGGGACGTCGTCTTGGTTACGGATGCGGGCCATCTCGAGATGAAAAGTCTGAGTGACGCCCTTCTTCTTCAAAAGCCTGAATTCGTAAGGTGTTATGAGAAAAATTCCATGAGCCTTTGGTGCATGTTTTTATCAAATCTGTATAGAGGGACCGGCATCGCCCTTGATTGGGGGGGGGCCCGTCGTCAGTTAGTTTTAGCACTTGAGTGGCTTTGATCTTGACTTTACCATTTTCTTCATGTTTCACTCCTTTTTGTCCAAATGTGCATCATTCCAGCATTTTGCTTCCAAGATACCTAAAAAATGAAAAGGAACGAAATTAAGCAGTAACGGATATAAAATTTGTCGATTAAGGGCTTAAATGACCCCTCAAAAGTGTACGTTTTAAATCCTTATCAAATATCCCTACACTTGGTATTTTCTTGTCCTCAAGCAAATGTGCTTTTGGCTATTCAATTTATAAGTTAGGGGGCATGAAGCATGGGTTTAAAATAATTCATAACAAGTAAAAGCACCACAATAGTCATAACAAGCACGAAAATTATATACTAGCATCTCACAAGGGGTGTTTGGATTCTCTCATCTCTCAGGTTTATATGAAATATAGTAAATGGAAATGGAAGATAAACACTCATTACCTGACATAGTACATAGATCACCATAGGCTTGAGACTAGATCAAACCTCCACTGCTTTGGCGTAAGCACCTAGGAACAACTATCTAAGAGGTCTTTAAAAAGGGTTTTAACATTAGGCTTATGGTAGGGTAACAAATGGTTTTGTAGGATAGGCGATTTAGTGGTGGCAAGTCAAAAATCTTATGTTACAAGCATGAAAAGTGTGAGTTGTTAAGCCAAGACTCGACTCACTAAACTCTAGATAACTTGAAACAAACATACATAAATTTAAAAACATAAACATAAAGATAGATGTAGGATGGTAGCCCGTATGGTTTTTCTTCATTTTTTTTGAACACACTCTTTTTTTTTTTCATACATTTTTACTCTACCATCCTCTACGATAACATCAAAATATAAGGGATTTATAGGAGCATCCCTACACTTGAGTTTTTATTTCTCTAACACTAATTGACCCGATTTGAAAAGATCAAAACACTTAGAGTATTTAATTAAGTAGACAAATGGAATTTGAATTTAACGTTCCTTCCCGTTACTCCATAAAAATATTACTTTTACCCATGAGTCCCAATCATCCCAAAACTGTATACAAAAGATATGACTCGACTTAGCTACCATGCAAGTAACTAGATAATTGAACTAAGGTTTTAGTAATGATAACAATAATGCACTAAAGGTGAGTGCATACAAGGTAGGCTAAGGCGATTTGGGTGTACATTTTGGGGTGGATTGTAAACAATGCTCTTCATTGATATTCCAGAAAATCAAAACATCACGAGAACTGCGAAAAGGATAGGCTCTAAGGGGTTAACTAGGGGTATCGTGTACTAAAGATGAGTACATAGCAAGGGTGTGGGGTAATTACTCAACCGATGTGGAAGAAGTAATTATAATACAGGTTTCAAACAAGGGTTATCCTAATGCCTCTTATCATTTAGTTATTCCTAACTACACAAGTGTATTCTCACTAGCGATCTCGAAATGCATCAGAAAACAAGTTCTAGAATCTATTATACTACCGATACACTCTCTAAACATTAAAGGTAAATGATTTTATTCCTAAAGATCTAGGGGCGAACCTCACATTTTTGGGGTGGAATTTTGAGTGGTAAACGGTTTTTGTGCTAGTCATATAACTCCTATCCATGAGACGCTTTATTAAGTCAAAATTTTTAGCTCGTACATGTCATAAAAAAATTTAAATTTGGTGCTAAAATTGCCCTAACAAGTATTTCTCATAGTTTATTACACAATTTACTATGGACAAGACAAATGATCAAGGATAAGAATAGTTTCTAAGTTCCCGTTTTATTCTCCCTCCCTATACTTAAACTGAACATTGTCCCCAATGTTCCTCGAAAGTATCAAAGTTATGATAAAGGAAGGTAAGTAAAATAGAATGAAACTAGTACTCCCCTGATTAGCTCGGTAGGATCCGTGTGAAGTTGTGGTTAAATTCTTTCCCAAGAAGAATGTATACGTGATAAGCTCCATCCAATGTTGTGTTTCTTCTTCTTGCCAAATATAACTTGCACACTTTAAGAAACCGACGAAAACTTTCACGTAAAATCGGTGGTAAAACTATATATGACACAACTACACTAGGATATAATGCTTGTGGAATGGATGTTTGCAGATTTTCTGGAAAATTAAGACCTGAGAATTTCCAAAAATTTATAAATAGCACAGAAAACGAAAATTTTTGATAAGTTATTTCTGCTTGACCTGACGTCGTCAGGCTTTAATCCTGACGCCGTCAGGTTGTCATGACAGAAACTGGTCTGCTGCGTTTTCTTGGAAAAAATACATCTTTAAAACCTGGAAATATTCCTGCAAAACATCCATTATGACTTGATGCAAGCATTTGACTCTAACAATCACACAAATATATCAATTTTATTTATCGTTAATCTCATGTTCGTGTTCTTAAAAACATATTTGATCTTTCCTACACTTATCTTTTTGTAAAATACCTTTATATGTAATTAAGACGAGGTTAAAAACAAAATAAAGCATTTTCACAAAGTCTAACATGAGAATAAATGGTTCGCTCCTGAACAGTCAAGTTTAATCACACAAGCTGACCACTTGTGAATGGTCAACCGTAATAAACTTAAAACAGCTCAGAAAGCAAATGCAATTAAAGTCTACTACAACAAAGTCAGTAGGAAAGTGAAACTTTCCTACTTTTACCACGACATCCTCGGCTATCCCAAGTGGACGAGTTATGGTACAGTCCGCTAGCTCGAGTGTCATACAAGTAGATGTAAGTTTAGGAAGAGACAGTTTCTTCCATACTGAGAGTGGCATGAGATTAATGCTTGCGCCAAGATCGGCCAAGGCGGAGCATTGAACCATCCCCAGGAAATCACACGGGATAAAAAACTGCCGGGGTCTTCAAGCTTTTAGGAAGCTTCTTGAGAAGAACCGCGAGCATTGCTCATTGAGAGGGGTTTAGCCATTTCGGATAACTTATCTTTGTTGCTCAGGAAGCCTTTAAGCGTGGATGCAAATTTGGGCATTAAAGCAGAGAGCATCACGAAGCTTATATCAAAGTGAGTTCATTGAAAATTTGGAAAAATTTTTCATTTGCTCTTTGGTTTTGTCTTTGAGCTTCTCATCATGCAATCTTGATGGGTAAGGAAGTGACTAGACTTTTTGGCCGGGACGGAAGTCATTTCTGGCTCGAATTTTCTTGAACTCGAGTTCGGACTTAAAGCTTGGACTACCGAAGGTGGGACGTGTCGGTTTACTTCGTGGCTTGAGAAATGCACCTTGTCCGTAGTATCCTTGGTAACTTGACTCATTGCTCCTGGTGGAGGAGGCATTGGAGTCGAAGGTCCATTGTGTGTCTTACCACTTATGGTTGTGATCGCCTTTGCATAAGCCCCTCGGGTTAGCGATCGTGTTGCTCGGTAAAGTACCTGAGCACGAGGGTCGATCATTTAAAGACTTCTTAATGTCAGAAATCTGGCTAAACAACAACCTGTTCATTTCATCTTGGGATTTCATGAATTGCTTCAATAACTCATCAGATGATGGTACTGGAGGAAGTGGAGGGAAGTTTTGAGGTCGTATGTTTTGATTATGACCTTGTTGTTGAAAATTCCCTTGGTTAGGATTCACAATCTAAGTTGATTCCCTCGATTGAAATTGTTTTGATTAAGGTTTCCTTGATGTTGGAAACCTTGATTTGGTCCGGAATAGAAATTACCTTGGTTTTGATAACTTTGGTTCATTCTAGGTTGGTTGATTCGGTTTTGCATGTTAGGATTTGGCTAAAACCGGGTGGTCCACGATAAGTGTTAGCCCGGTAGTTTGGTTCATTTTGAGGACGGTATTGATTACCTCCTTGATTTGAAGTACTGGCTATAGCATTAGCTTCAAACGGACTACCATCGGTGGTGAGTACAGTTATAGTATGCATGAGGGCCCACCACAAGTAACACAAACTTCAACTTTCTTCACTTCACCATGTGATGGTGTTTGAGTGAAAGTGACTTTCTTTGATTTGCAAGAACCATAGCTGAACAATATCTGTGAGTTTGTCAATCTTAGCATCGGTGCTAGATGTACTCACGGGAGTAAGTAGAAGGTCCGGCATTAGACGAGAATGATATGTCTTTGCTCGGAAAGGCGGACACAGGACTTGTTTTATGATTTGCAAGGTTT
Organism: Chrysanthemum makinoi; assembly: GCA_910596185.1. NCBI lineage: Eukaryota > Viridiplantae > Streptophyta > Magnoliopsida > Asterales > Asteraceae > Chrysanthemum > Chrysanthemum makinoi. The sequence goes on along the minus strand of OU343224.1, from coordinate 25,921,762 downwards.
CTTTGGTGGTCTTGCTCAGGAAATTACCTCCCGCGGAGGCATTTAAAGAGTCTTGGTCAGCTTGGCTCAGACCATTGTAGAAAGTATCCATTTGCATTAACTCGGTAAAACCATGATGCGGACACTTGCGGAGCAATTCTTTGTAACGATCCCATGCCTTCCCGAATGATTCATCAAATCTTTGAGAAAATTTCATTATCTCATTCTTAAGACTTGTAGTTCGGGATGGAGGATAGAATGCGTTAACGAACTTGGTGACTAGATCTTCCCATGTCTCAATGGAGCAGGGGTTGTTTCTCAAGCCAATTCGAGGCTTGTCCCTCTAGAGAAAATGGGAAGCAGAAGAAGCTTAATTGCTTCATGTGGGACATTCTTGTATTTGATGGTAGATGCAATCTTGTTAAACCATCGAATGTGTGCATGAGGATCATCTCGCTCAAAACCATAAAATTGGCTTTGGGTTGCAGTTAAGCAACCCTGTTTTGAGCTCGAAGGTATCAGCCACGATGGCTGGGACAATAATGGCATCTCCGTAACCCTCGATGGGTGCTTGGAGAAGCTCATTCATCGGCTTGTCTTCTGCCATTTCGGCAGGGGGTGGTGGTGGTAGACGTTCCTCGGTTACGACTGAAGGAGCAGAACGTCCTCTACGCCTACGATCAAGGATAAGACAAATGATCAAGGATAAGAATAGTTTCTAAGTTCCCGTTTTATTCTCCCTCCCTATACTTAAACTGAACATTGTCCCCAATGTTCCTCGAAAGTATCAAAGTTATGATAAAGGAAGGTAAGTAAAATGGAATGAAACTAGTACTCCCCTGATTAGCTCGGTAGGATCCGTGTGAAGTTGTGGTTAAATTCTTTCCCAAGAAGAATGTATACGTGATAAGCTCCATCCAATGTTGTGTTTCTTCTTCTTGCCAAATATAACCTGCACACTTTAAGAAAACAGACGAAACTTTCACGTAAAATCGGTGGTAAAACTATATATGACACAACTACACTAGGATATAATGCTTGTGGAATGGATGTTTGCAGATTTTCTGGAAAATTAAGACCTGAGAATTTCCAAAAATTTATAAATAGCACAGAAAACGAAAATTTTTTATAAGCTATTTACCTTGACTGGCGTCGTCAGGCTTTAATCCTGACGCCGTAGGGTTTCATAACAGCAAGTTCTGCGTTTTTCTGGAAAAAATACATCTTTAAAACACGGAAATATTCACTGCAAAACATCCATTATGACTCGATGCAAGCATTTGACTCTAACAATCACACAAATATATCAATTTCATTTATCGTTAATCTCATGTTCGTGTTCTTAAAAACATATTTGATCTTCCCTACACTTATCTTTTTGTAAAATACCTTTATATGTAATTAAAACGAGGTTAAAAACAAAATAAAGCATTTTCACAAAGTCTAACATGAGAATAAATGGTTCGCTCCTGAACAGTCAAGTTTAATCACACAAGCTGACCACTTGTGAATGGTCACCGTAATAAACTTAAAGCATTTCGAGAAAGCAAATGCAATTAAGATCAGAGGAATATAGTGGATTCCTGGGTCGTTAAGTCCCACGGAGGATGAATGGTGTATAAACACGTTCAGATGTCGAATAATCACTAAGGATAGTGATCAGTAAGGATTTTGATGAATAATTACACTACTGATTGATTGGAATGGATATTGAATACAGAATTGTAAAGCACAACAATCAGATAAGACAAACGTAAATACGTACGTTTTAATAAACTACGTAAACGTACAAAACAAAACGTGAATTTAAAGAAATAAAAGACCTAAAAATATGAAAATGATATTTTTGTAATCCTAAAAATAAAAGAAAATGATTGGAAAAATAAAATTATTTTTATAACTATTTATTTAATTATTATTAATTAAAAACTATTTTTAACTATTTATTAATAACCTAAAATATGATAAAATGTGAAATAAAGCTAGAAAAATAAAATTATGACTTAGAAAAATCTAAAATACTATAAAACTTATTTTAAAATTGAAAATATATTTTTTACACTTTTTATCTATTTATTATTAATTATTTAATACTTTTAACTATTTAAAATTATAATAAATACTAAACAAACAGAGAAAATTATGAAACTTTTTCTAAAAATATCCTAAGGTGACAGAAAGCTAAGAAAATTATAAAAACAAGAAGTGCTTAATAATAAGCTGAAAAGAAAAATCAAAAAGCTAATTTCTATTAAATAAACGCTATCACTATATTAAAAATGATGTTTTGTGGTTTTCTTTTAAAAACTACTTAACTACTGATTATAAGCTACTTTAATGAAAAAAAATTTTGGAAATTAAAAATAAGCTGTTTTAATAAGCTTATGAGCTAACAGTTTTGAGTATGAGCTTATATTGATTTTTAAAGCTCAAATAAACTTGCAAACTGGAAACAAAAGTGAAATAAGCTAAAACAAGCTACAAGCTACTTATATGAAGCTAAAATACACAGATAAGCATACTGATAAGCTGGAAATAAGCAATAAGCACTTAATCTAAGCCAAACAACCAAACAGGCCTGTGGGGTTTTTGTAAAGCAATTTAAGCTTATCAAATAAGCTCAAAAGCTCAAAACAAAGACTGAGTCAACAAGCTGGGCTGGTGGTCTATCAAAAAAAACAAGGCTCAATGCCTGGGGCCCACTATTAAGCTCTTGACAAGCTTGTGAAAGTGGCTTGTGAGCACCTGAGATAAGCGGTTTACACCAAAATGGGACAAGAAATAAAATACTTGCGAGCCCTATCTAATAAGCTAGAAAGTGGAATTTTAAGCTTGGGACCTTAAGATGGCTTGGTTAGCTTTCCAAAGAACTAAAATTCACAAGCTGAGGTTTAATTATGAGCTTGTGACAAGTTTGTGAATTTGGTAGCAAAACTGTGCACAGGGCACACTTTTTGACAAGGGGTTCCAAAGAAGCTAAATAATAAGTTATTAAAAAGCTGAACTAGAAAATATAAAAAATACAGTGATGAAGATGAGCAACTAGATTTTGATATCCCAAAAGCTCAAAACATAAAACTCAAAGTTAAGCCCTATATAAAATAATCTATTTTATTCAAAAACGACCAAATGGAAAATTTTGACTTTTTAAGAAAAACACTAAGGTTGACTTATATGAACTTTAAGTTGATTCTAATCACTGATTGTGATGTATTAAGGTGAACTAAGACTGATTTGAGCAATATTAACAACTTATGAACACAAAATCATGATCATGGATCATGAAAATCCAACAGTTAACACAAGATTTGATCAAAAGCTAATTTTGACTTTTTCACAAATGAGAACTGGTTTTTCTTGTTGAAATGAGTTTCTAAGACCTAATGTGACATGAAACAATAACAGGCAACCACTCAAACAACCTCTAACACTAATAACTCAGCAAATCAAAGCAGACTTAACTAAATGATTTTAAAATTTTCAAGTGATTTTAAAGATTGAGACCATGTAACTGATTACAGACTTAATATTATCACTTACTAAGACTAAATAGACACTAAACAACAACAATAACAACATACAACTAAGAAATTAAACTTAAGCTAATTTAACTGTCAAAATAAAATTTTATAAACTACAAATTAAAAAGAACAAGCACTGTTTTTATTTTTTATAATTATACTTAACTACAACTAATTAACATAAAGACACAGAGATTTAAACTTAAGAACACTTAAACAGTGAAATACAAAAATTGAGCAAAAAGCTTACAAGTGGTGTTGAACTGAGAATACAGAACCAAGATCAAAAGACCACTCCTATAGGCTTACCACTAAGCCACTAACCCAGGGCAATCCAATATTCACCCTGCTCCAGCTTTGATCACCATTTCTTGTGATATTTTTATTTTTTCACTAATTTATTTGTATTTTTGGTGAATTTTGAGTTTGACTTCTAAGTGATTTTAAATGTTTCTAAAAGCTTAAATAAGCTTTCTGAGGAGCTTATATGGCTTATTCAGTCCTTAACAACTGCTACAAACATCATTTGATCTTTTTGAGATTTTGAACATGAAATTGCATAAACTGAAATTAAGACTTTAACACTGAAATTTATTATTGAAAAGGATCTAAAATACACTGAACTTAAGGAAAACAGTACTTGAAAGCTAAAAATTACACTGGAATTTAAATTTTAACTAAAACGACATGAACTAAATTAAAATACTCTAGATATCTTCTAACACTGCATCTCCTTTCTTCTTTATAGACTTTTGAGACTCTCTGAACATCTCTGAATCTTTCCCAGCTCATCTTGGCCATTGAATCTCTCAGAATCATCAAATTCGTCCATGTGTCATTTTTGGCGGCAAAAGGTGTTAGAGTAGGTATTTAGCATTTAAAGAAGTTTGGGAGGTTGTAGAGGTGGAGGGGAGTGGGTAAACAAGTGGTGTAATGAGGTGGAAAGGTGGACAAGTGGTGGTAAAACCACTGGTTTTTGAAATGCAGGTGATGGAGAAGAGAGTGAACAGTGGTGGTGGTTTTGGGCGGGTTTGGCCTTTTTTGACTTTTTGATATTAATAAGGCTGGGGTCAAAATAGGGGGGTCACAGGTTATGACAGGAGGTTCTTTTGGGTTTTGGCAGGGGATCAAAATACAAAAGGGGTCTAATGGTTTGTTTAATATCATAAGGACCATTTGTGTAATTCGGCCAAACTTGAGGGACCAAACCTGTAATTTCTCAAAAGTTAACACAAGGACCAATCCTGCCAAATGTGAATAGCATAAGGACCATATTTGATAATTTCCAAAACTTGAGGGACTAAAGTTGTAATTTTGCAATTTTAAATTTCAAGGACTTGTTTTGACAACTTATGAATCCCTAAGGACTTAAAATGGTATTTTTTTTTATTTTGATTTACCAGGGACTGTTTTTGACAACTTTTTAAACTTAGGGGACTAAAACTGCCAAATATGCAAACTTGATACGTTTTTAATCTGATTTTGATATTTTTGCATTTAAAACACATAAAACACTTATTTGTGATATTTTTATCATTTTGATGCATTTCTGAGTGTTTTCAGATGTTTTTGGCATTCTAAACAGTACAAAAATGATGAGTATTTAGACACTAATCAATAAACAATAATGAAAAAGATATATAAACACACAAATAAAGATGAAAAACAAATACACATGGGTTGCCTCCCAAGAAGTGCTTGTTTTTGTTCTAGTCACGAGCTTGACTCTACCCTTATTTAACGGATAAAGGGGAAGTTTTTCCAACACTTAAGCTTAAGTGTGGGTGATAGTAGCGGTACATACCCTTAGGGTGGAAATTTGCTACGTGAGGAGAGGGTGATGGGTGATACTTATGCTCAAAGGGGTGTGCTCCTATCATACTAGCCTTATCTAATTCAATTGGTGTAGCGGGTGAATCAAATCTTTCTCTTAGAAATGGATCATCTTCTATCAACTTCAAAATATTCTTAGTTAAGGATCCATCTTGACCTAATAAACCCGGTTTAAACCCATAATTTTTCTTGTTATCAACCATGAATGGGTGATGTAAGTGTGTAAGGTCATGGGTTACTCCTATATTAGGTTTCACTCTACATGGCCTAGAGTCTACTACCTTTATCAAGAAACTACGCGGACTATTTATTTTGATGGGTGGATTGGGGCCTAACTCAATTCCTAGATTCACAATTAAAGACGAAAAATTGGGTCAGCGTTTCGGTTGAGGCTCCGGTTCATCAAAACTAGGAACTTCCTTAGAACTAAGAGAGAGGTCATGACAACAAGCATCTAAACCTACAATCTCTAGTGGTGTTTGGTCCAAAGGTTCTATATCAATCGTGGTTCCTATAGTCTCTTCTACTTCTTCCGGGTAAGTTATAGGCGGTATGTGTTCCTCAAGTGATGGTAGGGCTTGTGGGCTTGGATTTTCCACCTCATTATCCATTATATCTAGATCTCATATATGTTCATCATGTGTTTTAGTATGATCTAACCCAAATACACTCCTAAGCATCTCAAATCCTTCTTTAGCCATTTCAAATTCTTGGTCCGATTCATAAGAGTCGTTCTAAAAAACTTGATTACTATGTTCTATTTGCCTAGTGGATTCTTCATGCGTGTCATATGTTTTTGTGAAATCTATCCCAGGCATGCAACTTAGTATTTCAACTCTAACCATCTCACAATCTTGTTCGGATTTCAGTTCCATGTTCTTAAAATCTAGGTCTTTTTGTTCATGGTGCCTAAGGTTGGATAAATCCTCCTTATCAATTTCCTCAAGTTGCAATGTAGACAAGCCTATGATTTCATTCAACTGATGGTTTATGCTTAGGAAGCTTTTCTCAAATTTTTTCCAGAGGGTCTCACTGAAAGGAGTTGATCCTAACAATGATTGTTGAATAGAAGCCACACAAGCACAAAATTTATTAAATCCATCTAACCTTACATCCGTCTCCTTTTGGATATCTCTAAGATCACTCACAAATTTATTAGAACAATAAAAAGCAATCCTATCTGTGAAATTTAATTGTTCCTCACTTGTTAATGATTCAAATGCATCTTCACTTGCCATAGCGACAAATGAAAAGGGTTTTACAAACACAAACACAAAGAAGGGGATAGACTACACGGAAGCTAATGAAAAGATAAAAAATCTCACTTGATAGGAATAAAGCGAGTGGACCTAAACGAGATAGAGATCTAACTAGCTATTCTATTCCCCGGCAGTGGCGCCAAAAACTTGATGGGCGTACAAAGCTCGTTCGGGATCAAAGGAACTTCCTTTTCGACGAGTAAGTTTTTCAACACCTTAGGCAGTGAACCTAATCGTTGTAGTGTAGTATTGGGTAAGCCTCGAGGATTGATATCGTTCTCTAGGGGAATAGAAATGCTAGCAAGAAATGTATTACGCTAAGGTGGGGTTGAGGATGATTCTTTTTTATCTTTTTTTAGTTTTTTTTAGAATGCTAAGGGTAAAATCTCGGGGCAATTGGTTTGGGGTGGTACTTCTATTGATTACTTCTACTATTCTAATTGTTTAATACTACGAGTAGCTATGTCTATTTGATGTGTGCTCGTATGATGATAAAAAAATGAGTTTACCTAGATACTATTACTCCCTAGTTATCTTTTATTGATGGTTGAATTATCACTTCCTTATTCTTAACGCGTTGTGCTTCCTAAAGTCGTAGGGTTTGCATATGCCTTAACTCTTTGAGGCTACCTTTGGGTTTAGGCTACGAAATCCGCTAGATTAATCATAAACTAACTTTCACAAAGATTATTCAAGCATTAAACACAACGATATCCTAGTTGCACTCCTAAACCAGTTACAATTAAGATAAGAGACAACCTAAGAATAATTAATAACTAGGTTACATAGATCTAAGCAAACACACAAGAAATTTAGCTAGGCATGTTAAACAAGCAAGCATACACACAATCAATAGAAGACATAATGATACTATTGGATTAAAACACTTATCTTGATGTGTAAAATAGGGTTTGGGACCCTAAGATACTGTCCAAGTCGGACTACAAACGTTTAGGGTTTTTACTCCAAAAGTCTACCTCCTTAAATGCAGAAAAATCAAAATCTATATATAGATTTACACTTGCGACGGCGTCGCCTTATAGGTGGGACGCCATCAGATCGCCGTCATTGGGGTTTTTGTCTTGGCCAAGTTATCGATGGGACGGCGTCATGTTGGAGTTGTGACGCCACCGGGCTTCATATAGGACGTCGTCTTGGTTCTGGATCTGGGCCGTGTGAGATGAAAAGTCTGAGTGACGCCCTTCTTCTTTAAAGCCTGATGCCATTAGGTGTTATGAGCAAAAATTCCACTGAGCCGTCTAGTGCATGTTTTTATCAAATCTGTATAGAGGGACGGCATCGCCCTTTGATTGGGACGCCGTCAGGTTTAGTTTTAGCAGCTTGAGTGGCTTCGATCTTAACTTTGCCATTTTCTTCATGTTTTCACTCCTTTTCATCCAAATGTGCATCATTCCAGCATTTTGCTTCCAAGAGACCTAAAAAGTGAAAAGGAACAAAATTAAGCAGTAACGGATATAAAAGTAGTCGATTAAGGGCTTAAATGATCCCTTAAAAGTCTACATTTTAAATCCTTATCAGTCGTTGGCAAAATTCACTGCCACGTCAGAAAAACACTCTATGGCACCAGAAATCATTTGGCACAATATTTTGTGCCGTTATCGTTGGCACCAGAAAATATAGTGTCGTTGGCGTTTTTTTTTTCATTAACATAAAATATAACATACACAATATTAACTAAAAAAAGTTTCATTAATAAATAAAAAAACACATTAAATCAATAAAAAAAAGTTACATAAAAATAAAAACATAGTACGTAAACATTGAAATAAAAATTACTAACTAGTGATTAAGGTTGCATAAATACTCCATATCGCCTTGTCGAAGATCGTCGTGCATTTGTCTATCTCGAATTTCTTTGCATTTTCTAACATGCAAATCACATCTTTCGATCCAAGTGTTTGCTATGTTCGGGCTTGGATCAACGAACAAATCTCTTAAATTCACTTCGAATCCTTCGTCTTCCTAATTTTATTTTTTTTCACAACAAATTTTCAATTTTATTATATCTTTCAATATGAATTCTTTCGATTTACATAGAGACGCAAGGCAAACGAGCAACAAGCTGCTGCCGCTAGCTCTTTTTGAATTGCAAATGCAATTCTTTTAAAAACTATGTTTGTAGATCCAGGTGTCATAACATTGCTATACATAACTTGTTGGACTCTGTTGAGGAGCTCCACAGCCTCTGGTGCAAGGAAACTAAAAGTATCAAATGCGGAAGGAATAAAAACATGTTGATTTTCAATGCACGCTTTCTCGTATTTTGTGACTTTTTTCGAGGCGGCTTTCAAAGAAACTTGTCCTACTGTAAAACCTCGACTACTGATTTCGTAACATTATACAACAATACATGATTCTTTTCAAGGCGCTGACTTCGTAAGGATGTGCGGTTTGTCGTATAATTCCCCAACGACCTTGTAGGACTCCGAAAGCTCATTCAATATCTTTTCTAGAACTTTCTTGAACTCTTTTAAATTTCAACGTTTTTTCAGTCCTTGAAACAGAAAACGTTTTGACAAACACGGACCATGTTGGATAAATGTCGTCGGCTAAATAGTAACCTTTCTTGTATGGATGTCTATTTATTACAAATGGACATTCAGGAGCTCTACCGGCAAGTTCATCATCAAATAACGAGGAACCATATAACACATTAAGATCATTATTTGCCCTGGTAACCCCAAAATATGCATGCCAAATCCCTAATTTTTGATCCACAACCGCTTCTAACATAAGAGTTGGGTATTTATGATCACGTCTTTTGAATTGAGCATGTAAGGCCTTTGGAAAATTTTTGCAACACCAATGCATACAATCAATACTCCCGAGCATTCCCGAGAGTCAATGTTCTTTTTTGTGCAATGCATATATTTTTTTAACATCCGCTGAAGTGGGCATTCTTAAATACTTTTCAACGTATAAAATATGTATGCATTTAGTAAAGTTCTCTACACATTTTCATGAACAACGTTCACCAATTTTCAAGTACTCATCAAATGCATCAAGTGCAGTGCCCTACGCCAGTTGACGGATGGCAAATGTGCACTTCAAAAGAGGACCAATACCTAGATCATCCGCAATGCATACTAACAACAATAGCTATTCACTATTTAAATAACTTTTTTGAAAGGCTTTTTGTGCATTGCATTCATAGCTTTTTGAAAAGCTTTTTAAAATGATTTGATATACTTCAAGTCTTTTTTTAAAGTGGCATGTTTTAAATGTGGTATGCATTTAATGCATTAAATGCAAAAACTCATTAATGACTTTTTGCATTGCTGATGCTCTTAAACGACTGGTAGCATCGTAACGTTGTCTAAAAAAATAAAAGTGCTCGGGAAGAAGGTGAACATCATAACTTAAAATATCGTTGACTATTTTATTAAAAAGTGTAGAACTCATACGATACCTTCATCTAAACATCTCTTACATGTACTTAGGAAGAGTCTTAGAATCCCCAAAATAGTCGTCGATTAAACATTGTTCCGCATCTTATCGGTCACTTGGTTTGTATGTCCTCGTCCTCTTAATAGCCGATCCCGTTCCCCCTGTTTCTTGATCATACCCACCTAGAAATTGTTCGTACGCCGCATAACCCTGGATATATCGCTCCGGGTCGTTTTGAAAGTAAACATCATAATGTTCGTAGGTGGAGGTGTTGTTGGGATTGTTTGGATCCATAGTTGAAAGAAAATTGAGTATTATTGAAGTACAAATTCAATTGGAAGTGTGTGTGAGGTATGAAATAATAAGGAGGTATTTATAAGATTTTTAAGGGGTAAAATTTGATTTTTTTGGGTATTAATTTGGGTCCAAACGGCTATAAAGGCGTTGCCAAACACTCCCTTTCTCCTCCAATGTTCGATTTTTTTTACGGCACCACCTTCTTTGGTGATACCGTGTGCCGTTCTCCGATCTTGGTGCCGGTGAAAAATGCCACGATACCCTCTGTTCTTACGATCCTATGGTAAGATCGAGATTTTACTTAAAATCATATGCCTTTAAAGATCCTATGAAATATTGACTCGTTTTTATTTAGCGCGATCATAAAACCAAAAGATCTTAAAATCTAGATCGAGGTCTATACAACTATGTGAATAGTTATTCAAGTGGTTTGCTCTTATTACATAATAGTCTCTCCTATAGCCGTTTGGTTCATGAGAGGATGTGGGATACAAGCACCATTTCAAAATAATACTTTCCTACATTCACAAAGAAAAAAAGCAACATTATATTAGATTGAGAAACTTAAAAACTTGTGAGAACATAACAGTGGAATCACACAGTTGGTCATTTGATCCATGTGCTTTATACCAAGTTATGGATTCGATACCTCAAATAAGAATTTGCATCAATAAAGGTATGCATGATGCATACATCTAGATCATGAAGAGATCAACCTTCACACTAATTCAAGAAAGAAGAAAAAACAACCTCTTGCACAATACAAATTGTTGGGATTTTAGAACTAAGTTAACCATTAACCTCTACGAGTACGCAGCGAATAAGGATCCAGTATTTGCAATTAGGTTAAACACGTAATTAATAAACAATTAATTAATAAACGATTAATTAATAAAAGGGATAAAAGAAAACCTAACCTTGCTTGGCAATTGGACTTTAGTGACGAACAAGTAACCAATACAAAACCCGAGTATCAAAGATAGATACCTCAATGAGTATCACACACAAACCCGATAACGTATACTGTTGGATTTTAGGTTCCACTTATCAGGAATTATTCTAAGTATTGGAACCACGGCTAGAGCAAAAGACACCACGGCTAGAAGAAAGAAATCACTGCTGAGTTAAACCACGGCTAGTAGTATAGTATAACCACGGCTAATGTATTGTAACCACTGCTAGTAGATAAGTAGGTTTAATGTTTTGTATTAGATAAATATGGAAAATATATTTATCTTGTAGGTTAAGTATTGTATATTGTAAAGGACTCCTTGACCTATAAAAGGAGGTCCTAGGTTAGATTAGATATACGTGTGTTTTGATATATCTAAGGTCGATACACTTCAAGGTTGTAAAACCCCAATACTGTTTAGAGTATTCGTTATTAATATAACTGAGGTGTTTAAGTGTTATTACTGTTCTTTTTCTTAAGGTTAAATATTATATTCCGCGTAGTATTTAACAAGTTATTGTTAAGTCAGTTTCTATAAGGATCGTTTGCTCAACTGGGATCAACAAGTGGTATCAGAGCTTGTGATCTAGAAACTGTGATCAAGAAGAAGTTTTGTTAACTTTAATTCAAGAAGAATAAAGATTTCTCACAAAACTCATATGGTTACTGCATCTAAGGTACCCATGCTGAAGCAGGGTGAGTATCAAGTTTGGAGAATGCGAATGAGGCAATACGTTCACATGATTGATTACAACATCTGGGATGTTTTTGAGTAGGGTGATAAGCTACCAACCATGGGTCCTGATGGAAAACCTGTTGCAATTAAGAGTGAAACTGACAAGGCCTAGAGAAAGTTAGAGATTAAAGCTCACAGTATTCTCAGTATGGGAATAAGTAATGAGTATGCTTTAGATTTTGAACCATATGAGACTGCTAAGGAGTTAATGGATGCCATTGAAACAAGGTTTGCTGGTAATGAAGCTACCAGAAAATCCAGGAAGAACATGCTCAAGCATCAGCTTGAAAACTTCACTGCACTAAGTGGAGAAAGTCTTGATGGCACCTATAACAGACTACAGAAGCTAATCAGTCATTTGAAGTTGGTGGACTACAAAGTTGCTCAAGAAGACATAAACCTAAAATTCATGAGAAGTTTATCACCTGAATGGGCTGTGCGTACTGTTGTGTGGAGAAACAAGGATGACTTTGAGAAGATGACTCTGGACAATCTCTACAACAACTTGAAGGTTTATGAGTCTGAAAAGAACATCGCTGGTTCATCTTCAACTACTCAAAACATTGCTTTTGTTTCTACGAACCACAAAGGTTCTCAGGAAGCATCTACAGCTGCTTATGGAATATCCACTGCTATTGCTAATAATACCACTGTTAGTGATGGGGCCATTTGTGCTTTTCTAGCTGATTTAACAACTAGTGTCACTATGTTAAATCAAGATTTGGATCAAATTGATCCTGATGATCTTGATGAAATCAATCTTCAGTGGCAAATGGCAATGTTGACATTGCAAGCTAGGAGATTTCTAAGGAGAACAGGCAGGCAAGTCAAGTATGATGGTCAAAGGAGAGCTGGGTTTGACAAAAGCAAGATGGAGTGTTACAACTGCAAGAAGAAGGGACATTTTGCAAGGGAATGTAGAGCTCCCAAGAAAATTGGCGAAGGTTACAAGAAGGCTACTGAAGAACCAGTTTCTTCTTCTGCTTTGGTTGCTCAGGATGGACTTGGTGATTATGACTGGAGTGATCAAATTGAAGAAGGTCCCAATGCTGCCTTCATGGCTAGTGAAGCTTCTAAAGAGCATAACTTTGCTCTCATGGCCTATGCATCATCTTCTGGTTCAGATTCTGGGGTATATAATGATTCTAACAATTCTACTTGTTCTTTTAAATCATGTCAAGATAACTTAGAATCTCTTAAAGCTATTAATGAGAGTCTGAGAAAAGAGGTAGAAAGACTTTCACTAGATAACTTAGGATACAAAGTAGGACTTGAGAGTGTTGAAGAGAAACTTAAATTCTGTATTAAATGTGAGTTTGAGTATGTAGATAAGATTAACATACTAGGTGGTGAAATTGATCTAAAGGAGAGAGAAATTAAAGTGCTTAAACAGAAACTAGAAGAAGCAGAGAGTGTAAAACAAGAGGCCCTACAAGAAAAATAGAAACATGTTGTTAGGGTTGCTAAAACACAATATGCTTCTGATTTAGTTAATAAGCCAATTTGACTAAAATTATTCAAAGATGGTTCTGGCATAGGTTACAACAATATGCCACCACTCTCTCTTATGAAACATGCACCACCAACAAAAGAACTGTCATTTAGTAGTGAATTCAGTTTCAACAAACCTGTAGGAGAGATTAGTAAGTATGAATCACCTAAGATAGGTTCTGATATGTCATCTGATGGTCCAATTATTGAGGATTGGGAATCAGGTTCTGAGGAAGATAGATCTGAATCAACACAGTCTGAGAAGATAGAAAATGTTAAGTCTGTTGATTCTAAACAAGCCAACCTTATGCCTAGATTTGGAGCACCAATTTCTAGGAAAGTTGTAGACTACAATGAGATACCTAGGGAATAGATGAAAAGATACATACCTAGGGGTAATCAGAGAAACTTCAATGCCCTAATTTCAAATAGATTAGGAGGTGAGTTTCAATGTGTCAAGAAGGCTTGTTTTCAGTGTGGTAGTTTTGAGCATCTACAGAGAAATTGTTGTAAAAATCAACCACAAGTTTGGAACCATTGGAGGAGGGTAAATCATCAAAACTTTTCAAAGAAAACAATCCCTCATCCTAACAAAAATATGGTTCCCAGAGCAGTGCTAATGAAAAATGGAACTACAAAATCAATAATCACTGCTGCACCCAAATGGGTTCCAACCACTGCTAAGCAAAATGTAAACACTGCTAAGCAAAATCTTTCCACTACTAAGCATAATATCACCAATGATACAAAAGAGGTTTTAAAAATTCCAAAGGTGATAACTGACACAGTGGTTGGAAACCATTTTTAAGCTGTAAAGGCCTCATCTAGCTGGCAATGAAAGCCTAAGACGAAGGTTTTACATAATGCCAGTTGTGCATCAGTGGACCTAAAGAAATTTGATTATGTTGATGCACAGGGCAGACCCAAGTCAGTATTGGCTTGGGTCCACAAAAGGAACTAATTTGTGTAATCTCATGTGTAGGGCAATCTACAGGATGAGCTAAAAGATAAAGGAATTTTTGATAGTGGTTGCTTTAGGCACATGACATGGGATGGGAGCAACCTTTAGGATTTTGAAGCTTATGATGGAGGACATGTGGCATTTGGCAATGATCTAAAGGGAGGAAAAATAGTTGGCAGAGAAACTATCAGAACAGGAAAGCTGGATTTTGAGAAGGTTTATTTGGTACAGGGACTAAAGTACAATCTATTCAGTGTTTCTCAAATGTGTGATAAGAAAAACTGGTACTTTTGGGGAAGCTGAGTGTGTGGTGTTGTCTCCTGATTTTAAAATGCCCGATGAGAAATATGTGCAGTTAAGAATACCTAGGAAAGAAAACATATATTGCTTTAACATGAAAGATGTAATTCCTAATAGGTCCTTAACTTGTTTGTTTGCTAAGGCATCAGCTGATGAGTCAAAATTATGGCATAGAAGGATATGTCACCTTAATTTCAAAATAATCAATAAACTGGTAAAGGGCAACTTAGTGAGAGGGTTACCTTCTAAGGTTTTTTAGTGTAAAGAACTTTGTGTGGCTTGTCAGAAAGGAAAACAACATAGAGCCTCTTGTAAGACCAAGACAGTAAACACCATTACACAACCACTGTTTATGCTTCATATGGACTTATTTGGCCTTACCTTTGTTAAAAGTTTGAACCATAAGCGTGTGCCTAGTTATCACTGATGACTATAGTAGATTTTCTTGGGTATACTTTTTAGCTGCTAAGAGTGAAACTAGTGAGATCCTCAAGAGTTTCATTACTAAGATAGAAAATCAAGCAAACCATAAGGTCAAAGTAATCAGATGTGATAATGGAAATGAGTTTAAAAATGATGTGATGAATCAGTTCTGTGTGGCTAAGGGTATAGAAAGACAGTTTAGTGTTGCTAGGGCACCACAACAGAATGGTGTAGCTGAAAGGAAAAATAGAACACTAATTGAGGCTGCTAGAACAATGTTGTCAGAATCTAAGTTACCAACTACCTTTTGGGCTGAAGCTGTAGGAACTGCATGTTATGTGCAGAATAGAAGCAAGGTAGTGAAGACTTATAACAAGACCGACTATGAGCTGTTACATGATAGGAAGCCTATGATAGAATTCCTAAAACCTTTTGGGTGTCCTGTTACTATCTTGAATACCATAGACTACCTAGGCAAGTTTCAAGAAAAAGCAGATGATGGATACTTTCTTGGCTATTCTTCCAATAGCAAAGCCTTTAGAGTATACAATAGGAGGACCAAAATTGTTGAAGAAAACTTACATGTTAAGTTTAGTGAAGAGACTCCTAGTGTTGAGACAAAAGGACCTGAGTGGCTGTTTAATATTGATATGCTAACCAAATCTATGAATTATGAGCCTATCATTGCAGGTACATCCACTGATATTGATGCATGTACTCAAAAGGATTCTGAAAAAGAAGCAAATTCTAAGGAAGTTGATTCTTCAAAGGAGTTCTATTTGATTGAGAAGTGGAAAGCTGGTCATGTCTCACCCATCATTGAAAAGAAGAGTCCCACTGATGATGATGATTTGGATTCTGGAAGCAAGGGTGATCATCATCAAGATAAGGAAGAGTTGTTGCAAGATAACTCAGTGTCGGTAGAAGAAATTGAAAGAAAGAAGAAAATTTCTGAAAGCACTGCTAAGCATAATGAAAGCACTGCTAAGTCAAGTTCTACCACTGCTAGTACAAGTGCAACCCCGGTGCAGATTCGATAGTAGTACTTTCTTTGGACCTCTTTGCTAAGCCACTATTTGGTGAAGATGAGTATCCAACTGACCCAGACATGCCTGATTTAGAAGAAAGGGATACTCCAACTGATGATGAGAATTTGGATGACTATTTCAATGATGCAGATTTTACTAATTTAGAAACAGTCATCACAGAAAGTCCAATTCCTACTACCAGAGTTTATAAGAATCATCCCAAAGAGCAAATTCTTGGAGATCTGAATACTCCAGTTCAAACAAGAAGCAGAGCTTTAAACAATAAAACTTTTCCTAAACAAGGTTTCTTTGCCAGATCACTTCACAAAAGGAATAGTCATAAAGATCTGCAAAATTGTTTGTTTGCCTGTTTTCTGTCTCAAAAGGAGCCCAAGAGAGTTGAAGAAGCTTTATCAGAAGAAGGATCGGTTGAATCAATGCAAGAGGAGCTATTGCAGTTCAAGCTTTAAGAGGTGTGGACATTGGTTGACCTTCCAAATGGAAAAAGGGATATTGGAACTAAATGCGTGTTCAGAAATAAAAGGGATGAAAGAGGTATAGTGGTAAGGAATAAATCAAGGTTGGTTGCTCAAGGATACATACAAACTGAAGGTTTGGATTATGATGAAGTATTTGCCCCAGTTTCTAGAATAGAAGGCTTCATTCAAAAAATTTGTAGTGTATCAAATAGATGTTAAAAGTGCCTTTCTATATGGTACTATTGATGAGGAGGTCTATGTTTGTCAACCTCCTGGTTTTGAAGATCCTGATCATCCTGATAAGGTCTACAGGGTGAAAAAGGCTATGTATGGTTTGCATCAAGCTCCCAGGGCATGGTATGAGTGTCTTTCTACTTATTTGATGGACAATGGCTTCAAGAGGGGACTGATTGACAAGACTTTGTTCATAAGGAAGCTTAGGGATGATATATTGTTGGTTCAGGTTTATGTTGATGACATCATCTTTGGCTCAACCAATAAGGAGCTATGCAAAGATTTTGAGAAACTTATGCATGATAAGTTTCAGACGAGTTTTATGGGTGAACTCACTTTCTTTTTGGGGCTACAGGTTCGACAAAGGACTGATGGTATTTTCATTAGTCAAGACAAGTATGTAGCAGATGTTTTGAAGAAGTTTGGGTTTTAGGATGTAAAGAGTGCTAGTACACCAATGGAGACTCAGAAACCACTGCTATTGGATGATGGAAGTCCCAAAGTTGATTTGAAGCTGTATAGATCCATGATGGAATCTTTGATGTATCTCACTGCATCTAGGCCAGATATTATGTTCTCAGTATGTGTGTGTGCAAGGTTCCAAGTCACACCAAACATAACACACTTGAATGCTATGAAGAGAATTTTTAGATACCTTAAGGGTCATCCTAAATTAGGCCTTTGGTATTCTAAGGATTCAACATTTGATTTGGTGGCCTATACAGACAGTGATTATGTTGGAGCTAGTTTGGATAGGAATTCTACTACTGGAGGATGTGTCAGTTTTGGGAAGCAGACTAATCTCATGGCGGTGTAAAAGCAAACAATTGTGGCCAATTCTACAACTGAAGGAGTATGTGGTCTGCTGCTAATTGCGTGGTCAAGTGCTTTGGATTCAGAATCAATTGTTGGACTTTGGGTACAATTTTATTCATACTAAGATTTACATTGATAATAACAGTACAATATGCATAATTAAAAATCATGTTTTGCATTCTAGAACTAAACATATTGAGATAAGGCATCATTTTATTAGAGATTTTAATGAGAAAAGGTTAATTCAAATGGTGAAAATCCATACTGATTTCAATGTTGCTGATCTTCTCACTAAAGCTTTTGATGTGGGGAGGTTTCAGTACCTTGTAGTCAGTATTGGAATGATAAATCTCTAAGTCTCAAATTTGTTTTGTAAAAGTTTGTAAAAGTTATGTACTGGTATTAGTTGGTCTTAGTATTGCTTGTTTTGTTCAAACCACTACTTGTTTATTTGTGTTTCCACTAACTATTTTGCAGATCAAAGGAAGTCTAACATCACCAGCAAGATTCAATGGACTTAAAAGCTTAACATGGTACTATTATTTATAAGATAAAACTGCATACTGAGATGCAGATGTTATAACCATGGCGTACAGACTACCAGCAGACTACATCAAAAGATAACAACCATCTAAGGACACAAGCTTCACAACATTCCCCAACACCACCTAAGGCTTCTTTGCAATGCCCCACTTTGGCATCTCCTTCTACACTCTTGGCCCTCCAATCACATGCCACACTTTGAGGCATGCAAGTCCAATCACCCTCTCTCTGATGGGTGGTGATGATGATGATGGACCCTCTGGTGGAGGTGCTGTCAGCAGTGCTTGCAGAGGTGGTGCTGGAAGTTCTTCTGGTGAAGGGATCTCAGTAAGGGGAGGCACAACCAAGACTCTTGAATAAGTTTCATCATCAGTGCCTTCATATGGTGACACATAACTTGGCATGGAACTTAAGTCTGAACTGGATTCTTTCATGATATCATTTTGTGGCCTTGGTTGGATGGAAGAAGGTCCAGCAGCTGAAGGGTTTGTTTTCACACATGAGAGGGATGTTTTCCTTGGTGGAAAGTAGTTGTTCCAACCACCTTCAGAAGCATCAGAGTGAGATCTTCTCTTTGATGAACCTTCCTCATCAACCCTACCTGTTTTCAGAAACTCTTCCCACACACTGTCTGAGGAAGAGCTGTCTGTTGAAAGATTGATGGGGTTGGAGTAGCTCATGTTGATCTTGTGAGATGGTGTTTGAAAGTGTTTTTAGAAAGAGAATTTTTGGAATGTGAGTAATATGTGTGGTATATGAGTAAGATGGTCTTAAATAAAGTTAAGGTGAAATCAGGGAGTTAAATGTGGGGAAGGTATGAGTTGTTGAGAAGTAAATGAAGTCTTTTGACTTTGGTGGACGTTTAATAACTTGGAGTTGACCTTTGACTGGGTGTTTAGCATTTCTGTTAACCACTGCCAGTACAATTTTTGAAACCACTTCTTGTTATTTTAACCAATGCTAACCTTAACCATGTTTCAAGTGTTTGGTTTGTGTTTGTGATGTGCCGGTATGAAGGATCCTTTGTATAAATTGGAGCTTTTTGGAGGAGCTTTTTGGAGCTGTTGCTATGTTTGTTTATTAAAAAAAAAAGTGTGAATCTTTTGTAATTCTTCATACTAATGCTTGATATCACTATTTTTGGCTTAGATTTGGTTGATGTAGTCTTAGTCAAAGATTGGAGAGTGATTGCTGTATCCACTGCTAGATCATTTCAGACCACTACTAGTGGTTTTCAATCCACTGCCATAGTTTTGCTGTTGATGGATACTTGAGGGGCTGTTTTGTAACTTTGATGATAACGTATTTATTTCCCCAAATCACAGCCAGCTCATTTAATTGATCTTCAAATCACTTCCAAATTGGCGCCTAACATAAACCCTAACCACTACCAACTGCTTATTCACAATCCCACATCGTATCACATCACTAATCACAATGTCGTCGTTGTATTCCAAAACCCATAACCTAGTTGCTTATTTGATAAAAAACAATCAATCAGAAGGCTTTCATGAGATGATTGATTTCCTTAACCACAGTCCCATCCACTTTGCATTAACTGTAGCACCCACAATCCTTAAAACATATGTACATCAATTTTGGTGGAATGCTGAGATACAGGAGAGAGATAGGTTAGAGGTTGTTAGGACGGTTGTGGATGAGAATGAAATTTTGGTCAATGAGGATGTAATTAGGATTGTCTTGAAGTTAGAGGATGCTGATGGGGTGATTAATCTTTCTGATGTTGCTATTTTTGAAGGGTTATAGAGATTGGGTTATGAAAGGAAGGATGGTAAAACTAAATTTCATAAAGGTATGTTTTCACCTAAGTGGAAGTTTTTGATTCACACTTTGTTAATGTGTGTGAGTAATAAGACCACAGGGTTTGATGAGTTTCCATCCAAAATTGCAACTGCAATTATTTGTCTTTCTAAAGGGAGGAAATTCAATTGGTCTAGGATGCTTTTTGATGGATTTTTGAAAAACATTAGGTAGAAGGGTAAGTATTACTTGTATCCTAGGTTTGTTCAATTGATTGTGGAGAGTCAAATTGAAGAACCTATTGACCATACCCGACATTATGATGTCCACCCTATGCTACCTAAGGTGTTTGCTCATATGAGGCATAAAAATCCACATTTTTCTGGTAGAGTCACACCATTATTTCCTAATATGATACCTGATGCGTGCCAAACAGTCAAGCTAAATCACTCAAGCCTGCCACTTGTGAATGACAGACCGTAACCAGCTTAAAACTGCCTAAGCACGAATGCAATGAAGATCTGGAGAGTATAGTGTTTCCCCGGGTCGTTATGTCCCAGCGAGCTATGCAATGGATCACCCTACGAATAGTGATCGAGAAATTTGAACGAAGAAGGGATTTGAATTGATTATTATAACTACAGAAATATCAAACAAATACAAAGGCTTAAATGCAAATTAAAGGAAATTAAAAAGATAAAATCTATTAAATAAACGCTATCACTATAATTAAAATGATGTTTTTGTTTTTATGTTTTTATAAAACTGAAATTAAAAACTACGTATCGTACAAAATAAAAAGTGAAACTAAATCAATATTAACCCTAAAAATATGAAAATGATGTTTTTACAAACCTAATGATAAAAGAAAATTTATAGAAAAGGAAAATTATTTTTAAAACTAATTATCTAATTAAAAACTATTTTTAACTATTAAATAATTACCTAAAATACAAGAAAATGTGAAATAAAGCTAGAAAAATAAAATTAAGACTTAGAAAAATCTAAAATATCAAAATAGAATTTTCAAAACTATTTTTTGTATTTTTCTGATTATTTTTCTAGTTTCTAGGAATTTTAAACTATTAAAAACTAATTAAATTGCTAAAAATTACAAAATAAACTATGAAAAATCTGGAAAATTACTTTTTTTTACTTTTTATATTTATCTAAACCTAAGAAAAATGAAAAATTATTTTTTTGAACCTTTTCTGAATTTTTTGTATTAAAAACTAATTAAAAATGCTTAAAAACTAATTAAAATGTAGAAAAATAGCAAACAAGCTGGGAAAAATCTGAAAAATTCAGGAAAATTCTAAAATTATATTGGGAATCTGAGAAAAATGGAAAAATAGGTGCTTGTGTGTAGAAAAATAGAACTGATGTGGAAATGCTTATTGAAATAAGCACTTAACTAAGCAAATTGAGTCCAAAAGCTACCAAACTGATAAACAAGCTACAATAAGCTAAAAGAACTAAAATGGAACAAGTAACAACAAGCTAATACCACAGAATCACAAGATGCTAAGATTTGATGTTTGAGCTTTTTACTTAGAAACAGATTTTGGGTACCAACTTAAAGCTTAAGCACAAGTTTCAAAATAAGCTAAATGTGAAAACTATAAATTGGAACCTAGACTAGACCTGGGTGAGAGTATCTAAACCAAAAAGTAGACCATGACTAGCTCTAATAAGCCCTGTCCCTAAGCTGCAATATCTGAGAAAACTCTCGTAATGAGAGAAAGTGAGCAGAGGCACATGGTGCTAAAAGAGAAGCTTGTTTGAATCCTTTAAAAAATTTGTAAAATTATACTAAAATGGTGATAAGCAAGAACACCAACTGAAGTCTTTGAAATGCCAAGTCTCACTGAAAATGGTTCAAAAATGAAGACATGAAAAATCCTTGTAGTTGGCCCTAAAACAGGTTTTCAGTTTTTGACTTTTGAACAAGAACTCAAACTTTGACTTTTTTTAACTTTGCTACTGATTTTAAGTATTAAGATTGATGTTATATGAATAAATGGAACTTCTGCAAGCTTTGTTTGTAACTTTTAAACACAAAACAAGAGATTTACTCTACAAAAATCCAACAGTGAACCTGTTGGATGCAATTCATATGGATTTTGACTTTTTGGATTACAGCAGGCACAAGTAAGACAGATATGAAGTGTTATATGCTAAACAAACTTAAACCAACAAACATTAACCAATGATCTAACCCCCAACGCAGTTTAAGCAACAAAACCAAACACTCCTTTATCCACTGTTTTGCAAATAATTCTAAGTTAAACACTTAACCAACTAACATAAATGATCAAACTGAGTTTTTATAACTTAAATACACCCTATTAAACAGATTAGAACCAGTTGCAACTACAAAGGAAGATAATACAAAGAAACTTTAAAAATCACTTACAAAGGGTCCTAGCCACTATGGCTTGAAACAGTGAACCAGAGTACCACTAACCTATCTAAACCCCTACCCTAGCTCAATATCAACCCAATTCCATAGCTGCTTCACCCATTGACCCAATCAATGCCAATTATGCCCCTGTTTGACTTTCTTTTACCAATATCCAAATATGCTTAAAACTTAAATGTGAGCTTGTGAAAAGCTGTAATAAGCTTATACAAGCTTGTTTGAGCTTTGAAATAAACCACCAAACACTTTTACTTAAGGTTTTGAAGTTGCAAATTGAGACAGTGAACTTGAAACTTGCATTATAAATATAAACTGGAATTGATGCTTGAAAGCAGTCTTAATACACTTAAACACTTTAAATTGATATAATTTAACAAAAGATTACAAGTTTTACACTAAGTTAAAGCTTTTACATAAAAAACGATATTAAAGATTAAAAATAAACTAGCAGCCTCCTTCCTTTTGCTTCCCAATGCTTCTCTTTATATCCCAATCTCTTTCTCTCTCATCTCTGATGAATTCCCAACAATTTTCTTAGCCCTTGGATGGCTTGAATCAATCCTGGCCTTTGAATGGATTTTGGCGCCAAATTTTCCTTTTAACAGTTAGGACAGGACTGAGATGGTGGGAGGGGTGCATTTATTGCTTTTGGAGTTTGGTGGAGGTGGGGGAACGGAAGTGAGATTGTGAGCTAGGTGGGTGCAAGAATGGTGGGCGAGGGGGAGGGAAAGAGGGGAAAGGGGATGGCGGGTTGGTTTGGGTTTGACTGGAATTTGACCACAAGTGTATTATTAATCAAGGGGGGTCAAATTGTATTATGACAGGGGGTCCAAGGGATTAAGGCAGGGGTCACTTGGGTTTGATAAGGTCCAAATGGGAGTTAAAGGGTTAATAACACAAGGACCTTTGTTGTAAAATCTGAAAATGCAAGGACCTAGGCTGCCAATTCTGCAAAGATGTTTCAAGGGACCAAAAGTGACAATCTCAATAAGTACAAGGACCAAAGCTGTCATTTTCCAATTTTCCAGGGGCCATTTTTGCCAAATTTCAAACTTGAAGGACCACTTTTGTAATTTTCTCAAACTTTTTACATTTTTCACCAAAGGACTAAATTTGACAACTTATGATTTTAAAAGGACCTTTGGTGATTTATCTTTTGAAATTATGTGCTCAGGGACTGTTTTTGACAACTTTTGAAACTTGGGGGACTAAAACTGCAATTTTTGCAAATTTGATATGTTTTTCATCTGATTTTGATATTTTTGCATTTAAAACACATAAAACACTGATTTGTGATATTTTCATCATTTTAATGCATTTTTGAGTGTTTTCAGATGATTTTGCAGTTTATATTGTACAAAAATGATGAGTATTTACACACTCATCAATCCCCCACACTAAACTATTGCTAGTCCCTAGCAATCTTTTGAGAAAAACTTAATGGATTTGCATCTCTTTACCAAAAGCCATTACTTCTGGAGTAGCCAAATGTTTCAGTTCAAGCAAGAACCATGGTACACCGATAACCATCCGATTTATTGGCAAATCATAAACCATATAACGGATTTGATGTGTCTTTACCAGAAGCCGTACCCTTCCGGACTAGCCAACTCTTAGATAAATTATCAGAATTATCTTTGGTGAGCTGAATACCAATTATGGTTTTTCCACTGCCTTTACCACAAGCCATAACCTTGCGGGCTAGCCAACTCTTCACTTTTTAGGACATGGTGAGTTGAGAACCATACAATTTTGGGCAAATTGCAAGCCATATAAACGGATTTGAGAAATCTTTACCAAGAGCCGTTTGCTCCTGGATTAGCCAATCCTTTTGTCTTACAGACAAGGCGGACTGATAACCAAATGAGTAAGTGCAAAACACTTACTCCAAAAAAAAATTTTGGCCAAAAACGGGGGAATTAGGTAGATAATATATGAAATTCGTGAGAATTCCCCCCCACACTTAGAAATGAATATTGCCCTCAATATTCAAAGTACCGGCGGTTATGCCGAAACAAAGAACGTGAAAGGGAAATACTACGGCCATTATTTAGAAAGAAGATTTTTTTTTTTTTTATATACACAACATGTGGGGCAACCCCCCACACTAGGGTGGTAGAAAATAGAAGAAAGAAGTGAAATATGGGTGAAAACCCATATGGCATGCTACTGTTTTTGATTACCGAGTCGCTAGCTTGACTCGATCCCGAATTCATTTGTTCATGGGGAAAGTAACGTGGAAAACCAATCTCAATCGGACTTTCGTTCACAATGTTAATAAACATATGAACATCAGAAAGTTCCACACCGACGAGATACAACCGCGGTATTGTTAATAGTAGAAACTATAAGGGATGATACCGGGGTCAAAGATGGTGTCCTCATTCCCGAAAGAGAAAAGGGAAAGAGCAACCACACCATCTGTGAAGAATGGAATAAAGACGTACATAAGAATGCAATTCCATTCCTCAGCAGAGAGAAGCAAATCACCAGTTTTGACATCTTTAAGCTTAAACTTGAAGCTTAGATGGTGATTGTCAAGAAGATGTCCGGGAGGGAGGTTGGGAAACGGTTCTTCAATCAACAGACTTTCCAGAAAAAGGATGTCTCCCTCCGGATCAAGGTAAGTGTTATCAATTCCTGTTGGAATTGACTCATCACTAAGAAATGCATCGACTTCATTCCAAAAGTTGTCATCTTCCTCATCAGGAGTGAGAGAAGGGATGGAAGAGTCGGGAATAAGACTAGAAGATGATGGATCATTTTTGAGCAATTCATCAATGGGAGGAATGTCTCCCATTGGATCACAAATATCCTCATCCAATTCAGATGAAACTGAAGAGAGTTTGGTTTCATCCATAGAGTTAACAATCTCGATGCGACAAAGCTGATTCGGAGGTGGGACAAGTGGTGTGCTCTTAGAGCTAGCAGTTTCCACCACTTCCGATGAAATCTCCGATTCTAGATCATCATCATCATCAAGAACACTCTTGACTTCCCTGGTACAGCTTTCAAACCATTTGTTTGAACCAGGGGTAATTTTCAAAGTTTTGAGCTCAGCACGTTTTTGAAAACTCCTCTTAACCGTGAAGTTTGAGAGTGTTGCATTGAATCTTTCAGATCTTTGATCAATTGTGGAAACACTCTGTTTGTACAAAGGTTTGGAGTTCTGGTTGATATTTAATGTGAGCTCTTCGTTGTCAACCCGAATGGTCAACTCTTCAGCAAACACATCAATCAGAGCACGACTCGTTTTCAAGAAAGCTCTCCCTAAGATGAGGGGAACTCTAGGATCTGCATCGAAGTCTACTACAACAAAGTCAGTAGGAAAGTGAAACTTTCCCACTTTCATCACGACATCCTCGGCTATCCCAAGTGGACGAGTTGTGGTACGGTCCGCTAGCTCGAGTGTCATACAAGTGGATGAAAGTTTAGGAAGAGACAGTTTCTTCCATACTGAGAGTGGCATGAGGTTAATGCTAGCGCCAAGATCGGCCAAGGCGGAGCATTGAAACATCCCCAAGAAATCACACGGGATTAAAAACCGGCCAGGGTCTTCAAGCTTTTCGGGAAACTTATTAAGAATGGCGCGAGCATTGCTCATTGAGAGGGTTTCGCCATCTCGGACAACTTATCTTTGTTGGTGAGTAAGCCCTTAAGCGTGGATGCAAATTTAGGCATTAGAACGAGAGCATCAACGAAGCTTATATCAAAGTGAAGCTCATTGAAGATTTGGAAAAATTTTTCCATTTGCTCTTTGTTTTTGTCTTTGAGCTTCTCATCATTCATTCTTGATGGGTAAGGAAGCTGACTAGACTTTTGAGTCGGGATGGAAGTGTTCTTTCTGCTCAGGATTTTTCTTCGAACTTCGGGTTCGGACTTGAAGCTTGGACACTACGAAGGTGGGACGTGCGGTACTTCGTGGGCTTGAATAATGCACCTTGTCCGTTGTCTCCTTGGTAACTTGACTCAATGCCACAAGAGGAGGGGGCATTGGAGTCGAAGGTCCATTGTGCGTCTTACCACTACGAGTGGTGACGGCTTTCAACTCGGCATTTGGATTGGGAATTGTATTACTTGGGAGTCCTCCAGAAGATGACGAAGCTTTGTTCATATTCATGTTCATGAAACTGCTCATCATATTCTTTAACTCATTTGTCCGCCGAGATAATGTGGTATCAATTTCCCTTTTTAGCTCACCTCTCATGTTATTGATCTGAGTTTGCATTGAAAGCATGTTTGACTCAGTCATTTTCATGAAGTCATTTGGCATGGGAGCTTGAGGAGGTTGTTGATAACTTTGATGATTAGGAGCTTGATATGGTTGGTTGAAATTGTTCCGGTTTTGATTGAAATTTTGAGAGTTATTGAAGTTGTGTCCTTGATTCGAAACAAAGCGATTTTGATTGCCATGGTTTTGATTGCCATGGTTTTGATTGCCATGGTTTTGCATAGGAGGAAAACCAGGTGGTGTCATACCGCTAGGTGCACGGTAGTGAGGATCGGACTTGTGGTCGGTATTGATTGTGGTTTACCGAAGCTACGGGAGCTTGGTAAAAAGAAGCATCGGTTGCTTGACAATCATAATACGCGTGTGGACCACTACAAATTTCACACACCTTGTTTATGGCTTTGATTGGTTCCGGCTTATGAATTTCGCTTTTGATTTCCTTTACCTCTTTTATCATACAATGGATCATGTCCGTTAGAGCGGCTATCGGAGCTGCTAACTCAGAAGAGTTACTGGATGTAGAAGCAGGAGTGTTCGGAACATTGACTTTGTTTCCAGAAATAGGAACTTTTGATTTACTCTCGCAAATTTCAAGCACATCTTTAGGTCTACGATTCAAGATATTGCCACCCGCGGATGCGTTCAAAGAATCTTGATCGTTACAATTCAACCCATTATAAAGATATTGACTTGTTGAAGCTCCGTGAATTCATGATGGGGGCATTTCCTGAGGAGATCTTTGAATCTCTCCCATGCCTCTCCAAAGTTTTCATCGAAATTTTGACGAAACCCAGAAATTTCATTTTTTAGATTAGTCGTCTTTGATGGAGGGAAGAAATAGTTGACAAACTTTTGAACAAGATCTTCCCAAGTTTCGATGGATCGAGGGGTTCTTTTCCAGCCAAATCGGCTGTCCCTCAAGTGAGAATGGGAAAAGCATCAACTTGATTACCTTTTGTGGTACATCCTTGAAATTGATTGTTGAAGTCAACTTGTTAAACCAACGGATGTGTGCATACTGTCTTCACGATCGACCGCGGAATTGATTTGTAGACACAAGTTGGATCAAATGTGTCTTCAATTCAAAGTGATCGAATTGATTACTTGGTAAAACGATGGCATCTCCATAACCCTCGGTGGGTGCCAGGAGCATTTCCGCCATAGTACGTTCGTCGCCATATTGTTGTTTGAAATAGTACGAATCTCGGGTTCGACTATTTGGGCAGACTACGAGAACGTCGTCTAGAATTTCTGCTAGATCACGCAAAGGACTCAATGATCTAGAAGAACGAGTACGCATGCACTAGAGTTAACTCTAAGAGACTTAGAGTTAAGGAGAGAAATGGGAATTATGAAAATCTTTCAGATGAGAATGGGAATTATGAAGACGTTTTACAAAAATTTTGGGGTGAGAAGAATCTTTATGGGTTTTCCGTTCGAAACGTCGATATCACAACAAAATCAATTAACACAAAATCGAGGCAAAACAACAGTGAACTTAACCAATAATCACAATATGAATGGCTTCTTTGAAAAAGGTACACCAATTACAAGGACACAAAGGCAAGTTTTAAATCTTTAGTTCGGGAACTTATTATGGTCGCACCCCCCGTTAGGTAGTGCACTGCCTTGGTTTGCGGTGGTAATCTTTTAAGTTGTTATTATTAAGAAAACGACAAATCTTTTTGTATTTTTATTTTTGATACATATATAGAAACAAAAGGAAAAATATTTTTGTGTTTTATACGTTTTTGGCTGTTTTTGGGTTTCTGGATTTTTTATAAGAAAATATGGATATATATATAGATAGATATGGATGATATAAACAAATGAGTGAGTATTCAAACAACTAATCTGCTAAATGGAAGATAGATCAGCACAGCTCCCCGGCAAGTGGCCAAAATTTGATCGTGCCAAAAGTCAAGCTAAATCACTCAAGCCGCCACTTGTGAATGGCAGACCGTAACCAGCTTAAAACTGCCTAAGCACGAATGCAATGAAGATCTGGAGAGTATAGTGTTTCCCCGGGTCGTTATGTCCCAGCGAGCTATGCAATGGATCACCCTACGAATAGTGATCGAGAAATTTGAACGAAGAAGGGATTTGAATTGATTATTATAACTACAGAAATATCAAACAAATACAAAGGCTTAAATGCAAATTAAAGGAAATTAAAAAGATAAAATCTATTAAATAAACGCTATCACTATAATTAAAATGATGTTTTTGTTTTTATGTTTTTATAAAACTGAAATTAAAAACTACGTAGCGTACAAAATAAAAAGTGAAACTAAATCAATATTAACCCTAAAAATATGAAAATGATGTTTTTACAAACCTAATGATAAAAGAAAATTTATAGAAAAGGAAAATTATTTTTAAAACTAATTATCTAATTAAAAACTATTTTTAACTATTAAATAATTACCTAAAATACAAGAAAATGTGAAATAAAGCTAGAAAAATAAAATTAAGACTTAGAAAAATCTAAAATATCAAAATAGAATTTTCAAAACTATTTTTGTATTTTTCTGATTATTTTTCTATTTTCTAGGAATTTTAAACTATTAAAAACTAATTAAATTGCTAAAAATTACAAAATAAACTATGAAAAATCTGGAAAATTACTTTTTTTTACTTTTTATATTTATCTAAACCTAAGAAAAATGAAAAATTATTTTTTTGAACCTTTTCTGAATTTTTTGTATTAAAAACTAATTAAAAATGCTTAAAAACTAATTAAAATGTAGAAAAATAGCAAACAAGCTGGGAAAAATCTGAAAAATTCAGGAAAACTCTAAATATATATTGGGAATCTGAGAAAAATGGAAAAATAGGTGCTTGTGTGTAGAAAAATAGAACTGATGTGGAAATGCTTATTGAAATAAGCACTTAACTAAGCAAATTGAGTCCAAAAGCTACCAAACTGATAAACAAGCTACAATAAGCTAAAAGAACTAAAATGGAACAAGTAACAACAAGCTAATACCACAGAATCACAAGATGCTAAGATTTGATGTTTGAGCTTTTTACTTAGAAACAGATTTTGGGTACCAACTTAAAGCTTAAGCACAAGTTTCAAAATAAGCTAAATGTGAAAACTATAAATTGGAACCTAGACTAGACATGGGTGAGACTATCTAAACCAAAAAGTAAACCATGAATAGCTCTAATAAGCCCTGTGCCTAAGCTGCAATATCTGAGAAAACTCTCAGTGTAACTGAGAACAGTGAGCAGGGCACATGGTGCTAAAAAGAGAAGCTTGTTTGAATCCTTTAAAAAATTTGTAAAATTATACTAAAATGGTGATAAGCAAGAACACCAACTGAAGTCTTTGAAATGCCAAGTCTCACTGAAAATGGTTCAAAAATGAAGACATGAAAAATCCTTGTAGTTGGCCCTAAAACAGGTTTTCAGTTTTTGACTTTTGAACAAGAACTCAAACTTTGACTTTTCTTAACTTTGCTACTGATTTTAAGTATTAAGATTGATGTTATATGAATAAATGGAACTTCTGCAAGCTTTGTTTGTAACTTTTAAACACAAAACAAGAGATTTACTCTACAAAAATCCAACAGTGAACCTGTTGGATGCAATTCATATGGATTTTGACTTTTTTGGATTACAGGCACACAAGTAAGACAGATATGAAGTGTTATATGCTAAACAAACTTAAACCAACAAACATTAACCACTGATCTAACCCAACTGGCAGTTTAAGCAACAAAACCAAACACTCCTTTATCCACTGTTTTGCAAATAATTCTAAGTTAAACACTTAACCAACTAACATAAATGATCAAACTGAGTTTTTATAACTTAAATACACCCTATTAAACAGATTAGAACCAGTTGCAACTACAAAGGAAGATAATACAAAGAAACTTTAAAAATCACTTACAAAGGGTCCTAGCCACTATGGCTTGAAACAGTGAACCAGAGTACCACTAACCTATCTAAACCCCTACCCTAGCTCAATATCAACCCAATTCCATAGCTGCTTCACCCATTGACCCAATCAATGCCAATTATGCCCCTGTTTGACTTTCTTTTACCAATATCCAAATATGCTTAAAACTTAAATGTGAGCTTGTGAAAAGCTGTAATAAGCTTATACAAGCTTGTTTGAGCTTTGAAATAAACCACCAAACACTTTTACTTAAGGTTTTGAAGTTGCAAATTGAGACAGTGAACTTGAAACTTGCATTATAAATATAAACTGGAATTGATGCTTGAAAGCAGTCTTAATACACTTAAACACTTTAAATTGATATAATTTAACAAAAGATTACAAGTTTTACACTAAGTTAAAGCTTTTACATAAAAAACGATATTAAAGATTAAAAATAAACTAGCAGCCTCCTTCCTTTTGCTTCCCAATGCTTCTCTTTATATCCCAATCTCTTTCTCTCTCATCTCTGATGAATTCCCAACAATTTTCTTAGCCCTTGGATGGCTTGAATCAATCCTGGCCTTTGAATGGATTTTGGCGCCAAATTTTCCTTTTAACAGTTGGGACAGGACTGAGATGGTGGGAGGGGTGCATTTATTGCTTTTGGAGTTTGGTGGAGGTGGGGGGAACAGGGAAGTGAGATTGTGAGCTAGGTGGCTGCAATGGTGGGCAGACAGGGGGAGGGAAAGAGGGGAAAGGGGATGGCGGGTTGGTTTGGGTTTGACTGGAATTTGACCACAGGTGTATTATTAATCAAGGGGGGTCAAATTGTATTATGACAGGGGGTCCAAGGGATTAAGGCAGGGGTCACTTGGGTTTGATAAGGTCCAAATGGGAGTTAAAGGGTTAATAACACAAGGACCTTTGTTGTAAAATCTGAAAATGCAAGGACCTAGGCTGCCAATTCTGCAAAGATGTTTCAAGGGACCAAAAGTGACAATCTCAATAAGTACAAGGACCAAAGCTGTCATTTTCCAATTTCCAGGGACCAATTCTGCCAAATTTCAAACTTGAAGGACCACTTTTGTAATTTTCTCAAACTTTTTACATTTTTCACCAAAGGACTAAATTTGACAACTTATGATTTTAAAAGGACCTTTGGTGATTTATCTTTTGAAATTATGTGCTCAGGGACTGTTTTTGACAACTTTTGAAACTTGGGGACTAAAACGCAATTTTGCAAATTTGATATGTTTTCATCGATTTTGATATTTTGCATTTAAAACACATAAAACACTGATTTGTGATATTTTCATCATTTTGATGCATTTTTGAGTGTTTTCAGATGATTTTGCAGTTTATATTGTACAAAAATGATGAGTATTTACACACTCATCAATACCCTTACCAGATATTCCTGAATTTGATGATGTACCTAAACCACAACCTTCCCAACCTACTGAAACTGAAACCCCTGCCATCCCAATTGAACCCGCTGCTACCCACCTTGAACCCACTGCTGAGCCTATAACTTCAACTTCTGAACCAAATAGAATTCTGTTTACTAGGAGGAGGAGGAAGGGCACCAAGCTACCTCAAGCTAGTGTTAGTGGTGTAGCTAATGAGGCTGTCACAAGGAGTGGAGGTGACATGATTGGAAGGGCTTCCACTACTGACTCATGTTTAGATGCTGGTCAGGACAGTGGAATCATCAATAAGACCCAACCTTTGGCAACTCCTAATGTGGAGAGTTTCTTGGAACTCAACACAAGTTGAGGAATCCCTAGCCAACTGGCTAATTCATGGTGCATAGATGATCACGCTAGGTCTGATGCTATGTTTTCTTTACCCAAGGATTCACCTCTCGGAGCAGGTTACACAGCTTGAAGTAATGAGGGTAGTTTGGAACATGACATTGAATTAATGGATCCTGCACTGGTACATGATGACTTTTCCAATGAACCACCTCTCGGACCAGTTAACACAGGTCGAAGTGGGGAGGATATTCTTGAATGATTAAATGAATTGATGGCTAAGTGTACCAAGATGGTGGAAACTATCACTGGTCTTCAAGAGCTTGCTGTATTTCAGGGGAGACATATTAGAAGGTTGCAGCACAGGGTCTCTATTTTGGAGAAAGTTAGAAGGCCAGGGCTTGTTGATTTGAGGAGAGCTAAGTAGGTGCATAAGAAGGTTAGATCCTCAGTTGATCACTATTTGGAGGATGCATCAAAACAAGGGAGGAATGAATGCTTGGATTCAGGGGAGGCTGTGAATATAGATGATGATTTGGATAGTGGAGATCAAGGAGAAATGTATGTGGTGTCTGATAAGGATGGAAATGAAGTAGTGCTTGATACCTTGAAGAGTGTAGTAGAAGAAAAAGTGAAGGAAGTGGTTCAGGCAACAACCACTGTTAGTGTTGTTGCAACCACTGCTAGTGCAATTGTATCCACTGCTGCAACTTCATCCAACGTAAACCAATTCACTGTTACTTTTAGCACACCCACTACTGTAACAACCACATCCACAATAGTTAAAACTACTGCCATATCACCACCCAAATATAAGGAAATTGAGAAGGAGGCTGCTGGTACCTTGATTAACTTATGTAAAATTTCTGCACCTACACCTAAACCTTTGGCTAAAAGTTTAACAATTGGTGAGCCTGCAAAGAAAGTAGTTTTACCAGACATTGGAAATGGAAAAGGTATTGCTGAGCCTGAGCTGAAGTTTAAGAATAGGAAAGAGCATATTGAATATGATGCAATGTTGTCAAAAGAATTGCAAGAAAAAGAGGATGCTGAAGCTCTATCAGCAAGAGAGAAGCAACTGAAAGAAAATGAAGAAGCTACT
Organism: Chrysanthemum makinoi; assembly: GCA_910596185.1. Lineage (NCBI taxonomy): Eukaryota > Viridiplantae > Streptophyta > Magnoliopsida > Asterales > Asteraceae > Chrysanthemum > Chrysanthemum makinoi. The sequence continues at coordinate 25,888,340 of OU343224.1, read as the reverse complement.
CAGAAATTGTTAGCAGAATGGAATGATCAACAATCTTATCTTCAAGCTTCTAATGGGATAAAGGATGAGTATACTACACAAGAATGGGCACAATTATCTAATTATGAAAGGTGTAAAGTGTTGGGTAAATGGGCAAGAAAGATAAAACAAGAGAAAAATCAAGCAAAAAGGAAGAAACCTCCTACCAAGAGTGAAATGAGAAATGTTATGATGAAGATTATCAAGAACATGGATATGCATGTTGGTGAAAATTTAAGAAAGTGTACATATGAAAGGATTGAAGAGATTTATATCAGATGTATAAGAAGAAATGATGATTTCAATCCAATGAACTCTGAAAAAGAAGAAGAGTGGATTAAAAAAGCAAAGAAGAGGAATCGAGATTCAGGAGACATCTGGATCTAAGAAACTGAAAGAGAATTCTGAGAAAGAATCAGGAGTGGATGATACAGTACCTATTGCAGCTGATCAACAAACTATCTCATATATATTTGAGCTTAATGGAATTGAAGGATGTTGGAAAATTCAAAGAGTCAATAATGAAGTCTATGAGTTTGATAAATTTTCACAAATGCTTCAATATCTGGACAGAGATGATTTGTTGAATCTTTAGAAGCTTTACAAAGATAAATTTGGTGCTTTATGTCCAGAGGATTATCATGAGGGAATGGTGTATCATAATCTGAAGATCTTGTTTGAACCTACTCATGATGAACATGAATGAAAAGGACTCTACAATGGCAATGTTACAAGATGGTTTTTATATCAGTCTTGTGGAGTTCATGTGTTAACTGTTTCTGGTGAAATTATTCATATGCTAGTAGAAGGTGATTATCCTTAGTTGAATAATTATCCAGGAGTTATTACTCAGATGGTAAAACCTGGTGGTTTAAAGATGCTGAAGCCCTATGATGATCAAGCTTACAGTTTGTTGTTAAAATATGTGCAAATTCTTAAAACTGTTAAGTGTTTGGATACATCCTCCAAGTCAGATGCTTTGAGCTTAAAGGAAACTTGACAATTCTGTTTGAATATATCAAGTTTAGGGGAGGATTGTTGGGTTTTAGGTTCCACTGATCAGGAATTATTCTAAGTATTGGAACCACGGCTAGAGCAAAAGAAACCATGACTAGAAGAAGGAAACCACTGCTGAGTTAAACCACGGATAGTAGTATAGTATAACCACGGCTAATGTATTGTAATCATTGCTAGTTAATAAGTAGGTTTAATGTTTTGTATTAGATAAATATGGAAAAGATATTTATCTTGTAGGTTAAGTATTGTATATTGTAAAGGACTCCTTGGCCTATAAAAGGAGGTCCTAGGTTAGATTAGATATACGTGTGTTTTGATATATCTAAGGTCGATATACTTCAAGGTTGTAAAACCCTAATACTATTTAGAGTATTCGTTATTAATATAATTAAGGTGTTTAAGTGTTAATACTGTTCTTTTTCTTAAGGTTAAATATTATATTCCGCGTAGTATTTAACAAGTTATTGTTAAGTCAGTTTCTATAAGGATCGTTTGCTCAACTGGGATCAACATATACGTTCGATTAATGGCTAGTCGAGAATGTATTAACAAAACCCAATCAACAATTTGACCACTTGAATAAGTCACAAGCAGAAAACCTCCAAGAAATATTCTTTACTGCCCGAGAACCAAAGAAAACAACAAAGGTTGTTTTTCCACTCTACCCGATATCGGATAAGCCTATCCGATATCCAAAAGCTTTGTTGTCCGAGAAGTGGAACCACGACCAGAAAATACCAAGCTTGTTGTTGCTGTTGTGTCGACTAGAAGACCAGGAACAAAACACCACCAATTATCCAAACACTTGAATGAATCAAGTTTAGATTTATTCAAAACCAAAAACCCTTAATCGACCTTGTGATCAAGTCGACCAAGAGAGAGCAGGAAAGAAAAAATGGATCGGTTTTAGGGATGTTAGGGATAGTTTATAATGCGTGAGTTTTAGCTTGGGTGTGTTTGTTTATATACTAAGCAAACCGACTCCCAGTTGGAGTCTATTACTTGCTCGACAAGTTCAAGCCCAAGCAAACCCATGCTTCCCCTTTTTGCCCATTCGTTTTCCAAGCTACAAGGCTACTTAGTTAACCCGACCCAAGTCCAAGAACATTCATCCAAGGTAAACCAATTCACTGTTACTTTTAGCACACCCACTACTGTAACAACCACATCCACAATAGTTACAACTACTGCCATATCACCACCCAAATCTAAGGAAATTGAGAAGGAGGCTGCTGGTACCTTGATTAACTTAAGTAAAATTTCTGCACCTACACCTAAACCTTTGGCTAAAAGTTTAACAATTGGTGAGCCTGCAAAGAAAGTAGTTTTACCAGACATTGGAAAGGGAAAAGGTATTGCTGAGCCTGAGCTGAAGTTTAAGAATAGGAAAGAGCAGATTGAATATTATGTAATGTTGTCAAAAGAATTGCAAGAAAAAGAGGATGCTGAAGCTCTATCAGCAAGAGAGAAGCAACTGAAAGAAAATGAAGAAGCTACTCAGAAATTGTTAGCAGAATGGAATGATCAACAATATTATCTTCAAGCTTCTGATAGGATAAAGGATGAGTATACTACACAAGAATGGGCACAATTATCTATTGATGAAAGGTGTAAAGTGTTGGGTAAATGGGCAAGAAAGATAAGACAAGAGAAAAATCAAGCTAAAAGGAAGAAACCTCCTACCAAGAGTGAAATGAGAAATGTTATGATGAAGATTATCAAGAACATGGATATGCATATTGGTGAAAATTTAAGAAAGTGTACATATGAAAGGATTGAAGAGATTTATGTGAGATGTATAAGAAGAAATGATGATTTCAATACAATGAACTCTGAAAAAGAAGAAGAGTGGATTAAAAGCAAACAGAAGAGGAAATCTGAGATTCAGGAGACGTCTGGATCTAAGAAACTGAAAGAGAATGCTGAGAAACAGTCAGGAGTGGATGATACAGTACCTATTGCAGCTGATCAACAAATTATCTCATATACATTTGAGCTTAATGGAATTGAAGGATGTTGGAAAATTCAAAGAGTCAATAATGAAGTCTCTGAGTTTGATAAATTTTCACAAATGATTCAATATCTGGATAGAGATGATTTGATGAATCTTTGGAAGCTTTACAAGGATAAATTTGGTGTTGTATGTCCAGAGGATTATCATGAGGGAATGGTGTATCATAATCTGAAGATCTTGTTTGAACCTACTCATGATGAACCTGAATGGAAAGGACTCTACAATGGCAATGTTACAAGACGGTTTTTATATTAGTCTTGTGGAGTTCATGTGTTAACTGTTTCTGGTGAAATTATTCATATGCTAGTAGAAGGTGATTATCCTTAGTTGAATAATTATCCAGGAGTTATTACTCAGATAGTAAAACATGGTGGTTTAAAGATGCTGAAGCCATATGATGATCAAGCTTACAGTTTGTTGTTAAAATATGTGCAAATTCTTAAAACTGTTAAGTGTTTGGATACATCCTCCAAGTCAGATGCTTTGAGCTTAAAGGAAACTTGACAATTCTTTTTGAATATATCAAGTTTAGGGGAGGATTGTTGGGTTTTAGGTTCCACTGATCAGGAATTATTCTGAGAATTGGAACCATGGCTAGAGCAAAAGAAACCACGGCTAGAAGAAGGAAACCGCTGTTGAGCTAAACCACGGCTAGTAGTATAGTATAACCACGGCTAATGTATTGTAATCACTGCTAGTTAATAAGTAGGTTTAATGTTTTGTATTAGATAAATATGGAAAAGATATGTATCTTGTAGGTTAAGTATTGTATATTGTAAAGGACTCATTGGCCTATAAAAGGAGGTCCTAGGTTAGATTAGATATACATGTGTTTTGATATATCTAAGGTCGATACACTTCAAGGTTGTAAAACCCTAATACTGTTTAGAGTATTCGTTATTAATATAATTGAGGTGTTTAAGTGTTATTACTGTTCTTCTTCTTAAGGTTAAATATTATATTCCGCGTAGTATTTAACAAGTTATTGTTGAGTCAATTTCTATACGGATCGTTTGCTCAACTGGGATCAACATATATGTTCGATTAATGGCTAGTTGAGAACGTATTAATAAAACCCAATCAACAATTTGACCACTTGAATAAGTCACAAGCAAAAAACCTCCAAGAACTATTCTTTACTGCCCGAGAACCAAAGAAAACAGCAAAGGTTGTTTTTCCACTCTACCCGATATCGGATAAGCCTATCCAACATCCAAAAGTTTTGTTGTTCGAGAAGTGGAACCACGACCAGAAAACACCAAGCTTGTTGCTGCTGTTGTGTCGGCCAGAAGACCAGGAACAAAACACCACCAATTATCCAAACACTTGAATATCAAGTTTAGATTTATTAAAAACCAAAAACCCTTAATCGACCTTGTGATCAAGTCGACCAAGAGAGCAGGAAAGAAAAACTGGATCGGTTTTAGGGATGTTAGGGATAGTTTATAATGCGTGAGTTTTCGCTTGGGTGTGTTTGTTTATATACTAAACAAACTGACTCCCAGTTGGAGTCTATTACCTGCTCGACAAGTTCAAGCCCAAGCAAACCCATGATTCCCCTTTTTGCCTATTCGTTTTCCAAGCTACAAGGCCCAAGGCTACTTAGTTAACCTGACCCAAGTCCAAGAACATGCACATGGGTCGTTTAAAGAAAACGGGTCATGTTCCATGTAAATGGATATAGTATAATTCAAGTTATATATTATGTTCGTCACGTATATTCGTGTTTATGGCAAGTGTGAAAAGTATGGACAAGATGGTACTCCCTTATGCCATGCTCTTGACTCGCCTAGCAAACTTCGTCTTTGCTCTAGAGGATTCTCCTTACTCCTATGACCACACCTTTTGCAACAAGGTTATGGTACCCTTATTCAATGGAAAGACCACAAGGATTATGGTTGATGGCAAGAGACCTCACCCACCAACGGATTCATCGGATGAAAGAGAGAGAGAAGGAGAAGGAAGCAACCCCCTTGGCAACGTACATCTCGACCCCTTAGCATACATTAAGCAACTCTGCTGGCTTCAGCTTCCTACTGCCCCTTAGACCCTGAGTATTATTACATATGTGAATACCACAACCAGTGTCATATACTAAGGATGATTTAGGGAAAGAGTGGAGTTCTATAGTGAAAATACCTGAAGAACTAGCTGCAAGACATTGTTTCTTCTTTTTCATTAACTCGGCTAGATACTGGGGACAATTCCTTCTCCAATGTCCTGTCTCACCACACTGGTGACAGGTAGTGTCCTTCGCTGGATTGTCCTTCTTGGGTGGTGGAGGAATCTTGGATTTGGATTTAAAAGAAGAAGCATTGTATGGCTTATACTCAGTAGCATAACCAAACTTGTTGTTTCCATTTCCATGATTCTCCTTAGCATCCTTAAACGATTTATTCTTTTTGTGGTTTTTCTGGACCTTACCACCACCCCCACGTACATAATGTAGTGCAGGTGCAGCATCTTTCTTTGGCAACGTCTGCTCATGTTGCTTAAGCATAGCATGTAGTTCATTCACAGTCTTCCCCATGCTGTGCATATTAAAGTTCTGCACAAACGTAATGTACTCTTTAGAAAGACCGATGAGGATAAAACTAACTCTATAGTTCAAAGTAACTGGGTGACCAAGACGTTCCAAGTTGTCAATGTAGCTCTTCATCTTGAGAACATATGAGCTAACCGACTGACCTTCTTCCTGCTTGCAAGCGTGAAATTCACGTGCAGTTTGTAGAAGCTCTTGTTCTACTTGTTGAGAGAACATAGACTTCAACTCCTGAAGCATGTCATAAGAACCAAGATGAGTTAGATTTCGTTAGATCTCTAACTCCATGGTCATGAGCATGAAGGTAGCTATGTCCTTTGAACCTTTGACCTAAGCAGTATGAGCTGCAAGAGCCTCAGGTGGGTCAGGGTGGCCAGGAGTAGTAACAGGTGCTGCATGTATAGGATGCTCCAGATAAGTTTCCTTATCTTTAGCTGACAGTATGATGAGAAGTTGGCGATACCAATCAATGAAATTAGGTCCAGTGAGTTTTTGTTTCTCAAAGAAACTCTTGAGTACCGAACTGTTTCCAACTGAAGTAGTCATCTACAATTGAAAAGTACAAATAATTAGTATTTTTTATAATTACATTCTTAAAAGAATTAACTACCCAATTAATTACTAATAAGACTAAGATCCATCTTGCACTCCCACTTAATTACCATAGGTCTGACCAGTGCGTAAAAAAATAGGACAAGAGGTATGCGACGAGCGTTAATTGCATAATGCAACTCTTAGACTTTATGAGACTGTTTAAGGCATTAGTATCAAGTAATAATGTCAAGAGCATGTTTAGTTCTCATCTTATGCCTCGGGTTCAAGGTATGACCAAGCCAACTCGAGATAAGTCGACCAAGTGTGAACGTGTAAAAATAACCAGAGGTCTGACCAAAGCGAAATAATTACCATGGGTTGGAAAGGCCCTTAGGTCTATCCAGAGAAGTCAATCCAAATGCATGTGTTCATATTTGGATGGCATAGACTTAAAATTAACAAATAGGTATGCACATATAAATGTGGATAAAAGTCTTGTACAAAGAAGCATGCAAAACAACTTTGTAACACTAATTTTAAAAAAAATTTGGTAATGACACTATAGTGATCATCATGGTTCACGGTAGCTCCAATCGAGAAGGCATACAGAGGGAGAGGACCAGGTAAGCGCTGAAGCATAACCTATACATCCTTTCGGTGCGACTGTGCGACCTTCTTTGAACCCCCTTTTGAGTTTGTTCTAGTGGGTGAGCCGTACATCCCAAGTGTCCATAGCGTCTAGTTTTAAATTCTTGAAAACGTGTTTCATATATTAGGTCACTTTATTTTACAAAACGATTTTCTCTGAATCAAATAGCGGTCACAATGAGCATGGTATTTAGAGTGTAAATAAAGACCAATATTAATGTTTTGGTTACGATATGTATTATTCCATATTGCATACAATTAGGTGTCAAAGCAAGTAATAATGCACATATAGGAATCACAAATATATAAGCATAAACATCAACATAAATAACCACATATTGTTCCGAGTTCCTTGCGAGTCTTCCCCAAACGGAGAACCATAAGACCGTCACTAGGATATAATACCTAGATCGCCCCATACATAGGGATGGCAAAAAAACCCGAACCCGACGGGGAAACCCGAAACCCGAACTTATTGGGGCGGGGCGGGGCATGCTTATCGGGTTTCGGGGCGGGTTTTGGGGCCTTAACGGGGATTCTTATCGGGTTTGGGGCGGGGACGGGGCACACCATCCCCGCCCCGCCCCGCCCCGAAATATATACATATACATATAGATAAAATATTGTGTTAGTATTTACGCACTAAATATAATTCTCTATTTTTGTTAGTTTTTATCTTTGTGATTTATTCTCTAGTTTTTATCTTGTTTTGTGTCATATTATTCTATAAAGTTGTGATTTATTCCAATAATTAATATATTACTAATGGTTTTTCGATTATTCAAGCTATTCCATAAAATCATATTGTTAATAGTGTAGAAATAAGAATAAACGGGGAGAGACACGAGTATGATGGAGTATCGCGCTCAAAAAAGACAACCCGATAAGACCCCAATGGGGAATGGGGCGGGTTTGGGGGAGTATCTCGCCCCAATGGGGCGCCCCGATAAGATCCCCAATGGGGATTGGGGCGGGTTTGGGGATGGTTTTTGTTATCGGGTTTGGGGATGGGGATTGCCAAACCCGCCCCATTGCCATCCCTACCCATACATTACTTATAAAAGCAATTGAGTGGGTCTTGTGGCCGGAAAACACATAAAACATGGCAATCTCAATTAACAAGTAATTACGCAATTTTATGTATTTAATAACCAATATGTAATTCTAATTATCATAATAATTCTAGTTAACAATTAATTAATTCAAATTAACTTTTAATTCTAATTAAGTAGTAATTCTAATTAACAAGTAATTCTAATTAACAAATTAATTCTAATTATCAATATAATTTTAATTTGTGTGTGGCTAGTTATTATTTATTAAAAATTGACAAGTATTGCATATAGTTGTCAAAGCAATATAAAACGAATAACTAAATTAGGTTTCATGCAGCCTTTTAAACATGTTTATTAATAAGAAACGTGTAACTCATAATCGCAAAAACGAGTTGACTCGTGATGCCACTGTTGGGATTTTAGAACTAAGTTAACCATTAATCTCTACGAGTACTCAGCGGATAAGGATCCAGTATTTGCAATTAGGTTAAACACGTAATTAATAAACAATTAATTAATAAAGGATTAATTAATAAAAAGGATAAAAGAAAACATAACCTTGCTTGGCAATTGGACTTTAGTAACGAACAAGTAACCAATACAAAACCCGAGTATCAAAGATAGATACCTCAATTAGTATCACACATAAACCCGATAACGTATACGTTCGATTAATGGCTAGTCGAGAACGTATTAATAAAACCCAATTAACAATTTGACCACTTGAATAAGTCACAAGCAGAAAACCTCCAAGAACTATTCTTTACTGCCCGAGAACCAAAGAAAACAACAAAGGTTGTTTTTCCACTCGACCTGATATCAGATAAGCCTATCCGATATCCATAAGCTTTGTTGTCCGAGAAGTGGAACCACGACCAGAAAACACCAAGCTTGTTGCTGCTGTTGTGTCGACCAGGAGACCAGGAACAAAACACCACCAATTATCCAAACACTTGAATCAATCAAGTTTAGATCTATTCAAAACCAAAAACCCTTAATCGACCTTGTGATCAAGTTGACCAAGATAGCGCAGGAAAGAAACACTGGATCGGTTTTAGGGATGTTAGGGATAGTTTATAATGCATGAGTTTTAGCTTGGGTGTGTTTGTTTAAATACTAAACAAACCGACTCCCAGTTGGAGTCTATTACTTGCTCGACAAGTTCAAGCCCAAGCAAACCCATGCTTCCCCTTTTTGCCCATTCGTTTTCCAAGCTACAAGGCCAAAGGCTGCTTAGTTAACCCGACCCAAGTCCAAGAACATGCACATGGGTCGTTTAAAGAAAACGGATGTAAACGGGTATAGTATAATTCAAGTTATATATTACGTCGTCACGTATATTCGTGTTTATCGCGTGTGCCCCCATCAGCTCACACACCTTTAATCGTTTTGTCGTGTTTACAACTCCCACAAACCAACACAAATTCTATACACTAGAAGCGAATCAAAATTGTTGGATCATAGACCGGTATGGTGAAGGCGATATTCACTACCAAAGTTAAAAGTTTAACTACCAACATACCAAAACTATTACGTTTTACAGTATAGATAGATTAGGTCAAGCAAACCAAGGGAATTATATCCAACTTGTTGAGTTTTTTTTTACCAATTTAGCTTCCATTCAAGCTAGCTCTAATATATAAAAATGACCCATGAAAGTGATTGGTTTGTTAAAATAATATGGCGTGCATGCAGTACATTTTAAGACAAGAATAGTTGTAACTTGTAACTGATTGAGAGTGTTTAAATGGCATGTATGCCAATTCAGATTCTTTATATTAGAATTGAATTTTGTTCTTTAACTAATTGAAATTAGAGTATATTCATGTTACAAGCTAGTATTACATAAATCATCTTTAATAACCAAACAATCAAACAAAAATCATCTTTGTTTTTTATTGATTTTTTATTTTGCATGATAATAATTCATGGATCTTGCAAGCCGGCATTAAGCTGCCTGCGCTTGGCATGCAGATTGAAGTAATTTCCTGTCCGGCTGGTTCTGGTGTCCAGCTGAAGGGTTGGAGATTTCCTGCATAATGTACAGACGCGTTAGCCTCGCCTCGGGTGTTGTCCCGAGACCAAGTTCCGCCGTGAGGATGAGTAAAGGGTAATAAATGCAGTGATAAATGAGATATGAATGTAGGTGTAAAAACTTAATGCCAAGTATTAAATGTGTTGGGGTATTTATACTACCCAACTTCCTATTCATATCACTATTCTTCTACTGTTCAGCCACTGTTCCGCAGGCCTATATTACCTGCTCGCAGTAAGCCATGTGGTAGGAAATCCCCTAAAATCTGCTGGCGTTGTCGGTGGTCGTCATTCCTTGACCGGACGTTAGAATGACTGTCAGGATGATGAGTTTGGCCGGATGTCGTCCCGTCCGGACACATACGTCAACATGTCCCCCCAGTTTTGCATTGTTGGCGAAGAGCCGATGATGCAACACTTAACATTATTCGGCTTGCAAATGAGAGAAAAAGTTCGTATAGGATTAATCGCAATGGTTGGATCTTACGAGGATGGGCTGGCTACATGGGCCTGGTGGTCTTTTGGGCTTTTCCCGCGCTCACTGTCGTTTCACTTTCTGTCGTGGATGGCCCACGTAAGTCCACGTCATCCCTACTTCTGACTGATTAGATGTTTTCACAGTCAGCCCTCAGTATATATATATCCCCTTTTTACCTCATTTGGTTTTTACATTTCACACACACACAAAACGCTTTCGTATCTCCGGACGTCCTCTTCTCTTCTCTTAAGGTTTGTCTTGCCCTCTTTCTGTTAATATCTGTAAATTGTCTTCGGCATCTTTTAGAAATGGCCGGTATTGGAACCGAGGGGAATATTCCGGTTAGAAAACACGTCCGTCTGTCAGACGAAAGAAACCAATGAAGAGACCGTTCAACCGGTAGTTCCTAAGTTTGATATGCATATATATACTTCTAAGTTAACACAATCTGAGTTAGACAATATAGTAGCCGAGTACGGTATTCCCAATGATCTACGTCCGGTGTTACCACCGGATGATATGACTATGGATCAGTTACCGGAGGATAAGATAGGTATTTATCCTAAACAGTTAGAAATAGGGGGGGTTAGGATTCCTTTCTCAACTTTTCTGCTGGAGGTGATCAAACACTTTAGGGTGCACATTTCTCAGCTAGTTCCGCTAGAGTTGAACCGGGTGATGCTTTTCGAGATTAGATGTTACAGCCTCAACATACAGCCCCGGGTTTCCCTCTTCCAGGTGTTTTACCGGTTGTGTAAACAAGGTCATTGGTTTTCCTTTGAAAACTGGACGGGTAAGGGTTCATATAAGTGTTTCAAGGAGGTCCTGTCCGGTCTGAAACATTGGAAAGAAAAGTTTTTCTTGATCGACAGGCGGGCCATCCCTATTGCTATGGCATGGAGACACAAAGATTCGAAAATCACAGACACCCTTCCTTCCGGATTTTCCAAAGAGGACGCCACGAGACTTAGCCAGAATCTTATTAAGTTGCGCAGTCCGACGATGAGTCTTCTATGGATGTGCCATCTCTCCTCGGTTTTCAAGAATCCTGAGTTCGAGCCCGTTCTAAAAGATGCCCGGGGTCATGGTAATTACTCGTTTAGCTTGTCATCTTGGGATTGACGTTCGTCTCCCCGGATCTGTCCTTTAAAGTTTTTAACCAACTTATTTTTGTTGTCGTTTTGTTTCTTTCAGTTGTTAATATGTCAGAATATCTTGAGCTTCTGGACTGGGAGGGGACGGTTGTGAGTAAAGGTCTGGCGGTTGACCCGAACAGGGAGATTCCGAAAAGAACCGCCGACCCTCTACAAGTGGGGGAAGCCATTACTCTCAAAGCTGCCTTATCCAAGAGGACAGAGGAAGCGGATCCCGACGTTGTTGCCCTTAGGGAGAAAAAAGAGAGGGAAGCTCTGGCCCGGCAAGAGAAGAAAAGAGCCGCGGGAGAGGGAACCTCTAAGGCACAGGGCAAAAAGAAAAAGCAACATCGCCAGTATGTTGAGCACATTTCTTCCGGTGAGCCCATTGACAACCCAGACCCCATTAACCAGATCCGTCCAGATAATGTCCATGAGACGGACGTGAATGCTAACGCCGAACAGGGAGTCCCGAATATTGCTGCCGGGGTCGGAGTGGGTAATGTTGCCAAGGAAGGAATGGGAGATAATGCTGCTGGCGGGGGGGAGGACATTTGCAACAGCACACGTCGATGAAGGTGGCCAAACACCGCCAGTTAATTCTCCTCTTCAGGTGTCTGAAGGTACGTACCGATAGCTTGGTAGTTCATTTTTACCATCTTCTCCTTATTCATTATATTATTATGTCATGTCTTGCAGGTTTTTCGGCTCTCCATTCTTATGGCGTTCAGCGGGTTGACAAGATCAACCTTGACTCGGGTATGCTCTAGCCTTCGACTTGTCCTTTTGCTTTTTATGTGTCGATTGTTTTTAAATCTCTATATTCGATATGCAGATGAAGCCACGAACGTCTTCATCCCTAACTGGGCCCTTAGGGTTGACATTCGGATAAACTCCTATCGGTCCTGCAAGGAGCTTATTGACCATCTTCCCACCCCTGCCGAGTAAGAAGCTCTAGAGCAGCTAAACAATATTGAACTTACTCGCCGGGCCTATGAAGAGTTTGGAAAAAGTGTGATAGCCCAAGGCGAGTTGTTGAAGAGGTTCAATGGCATGTCGTCTACGTTGTGGGAGCTCACTCAGACTCATCAGGATTGTCAGGGGTTGGCTGATAGATTGGCTGCTGCCGAGGGTGAGAATGAGAGGTTGTCCGGAGAGCTGAAGAAACTGGAAGCCGAGCATCAAGTTAGCCTAGATAAGGGGAGGAACCTAGAGGATGAGGTGGACAGGGTGACTCGGAAGAGAGAAGAGTGGAGAGAGACTTCTGCTGCTCAGGCCGAAAGGATCAGGAAGTTTGAAAACGAGCTAAATGTTAAAGATCAATCCTTAGAGTCGTTGAAGGTGGAGAAAGGGAATTTGGCGGCCGAGGTGGCCCAGTCGGAGGTAATAAAACAAAATTCCGTCCGTATTCTTCTTCCCGGTGCTGTTCGTCGGCTATTCGGTAGTGTAGAATACAAGAAGAGTATGGCTAAGGTCTATAGCCTGACCTATCAAGTTGGGTTCGTAACCGGGGTAAGTGTGGGCAGAAAGGAAGAGGAAATCGTCGAGGCCCTAAAGGGTATTGCCAATATCAACAGGGATGCTCCAAAACTATGGAAAGCCGAGTTCAACAATCTTTTTAAGGCCGAATATCCCTACATTAAGAAGCTAGCGGATTCCCTCTGAGGCTTCCCTAGGCGTCTGCTGAACACAGCCCGATGTCCCTCCTCGCAAAGACCCCGCCGGCCCTTCTTCACAGGCTCCAGTCCTTACCACTCCAGCAAGCACTCCGGTCGCGGAGAATCCAGCGGCCAATACTTGAGGCTAGATTTGTGTTGTATGCTTGTGAACAACAATTCAAACAATTATGGTTGTAATAATTAACTATTTACCTTTCGTTACTTATGCTCGTCATTTTTTTGAGTCATAATCGAATATTTAACTTAGACAAAAAAAAAATTGTACGTGTTGTATATTTTGTCTTTTCGCTCCGTTTTACATTGATAAGCCTCCTTTAGGTTTTATAAAGGGCATCCGGTCACATAGACCGTGCATCCGGCAAGAATGCTCGGGCATCTAGATGGGTATTCCACCAGGCGTCCATAGTATTACTTTCTACTTTTGGGCATCCATTATGTGGGCATCCGAACAAGGCTCTCGGGCATCCGGTAAGATCATCCGGGTAAATATTTAGCATTCATACTCGACGGGGGCCAGCCGTCGGAATAACTATGCATCACCTAATGTGTCACGGAAAATTGTTTTCCTTGTCGTAGGAAAACTTTCATCATTGAAATAATATACATATACAGGTCGAGTTACATAATGACCATAGGATTCTTATCACAATAACAATTATAAGAAACAGTTTCTGAGGTTTATAACGTGCCAGGTCCGAGGGACCTCTTTCTCCTCCATAGTTTGTAACTTATAAGAGCCATTCTGATTTGCTCTTATCACCTGGTATGGGCCTTCCCAATTGGGTCCCAGCTTTCCTGATTTTCCACTGGTTGGCCGTTCTTAGGTAACGAAATCACCTATCTTGAAGTTTACCGGTTTGACCCTCCGGTTATAATATTGCTCGACCTGCGTTTTGTACTTAGCTTCTCGTATGACTGCATTTTCCCTTCTCTCTTGTAGAAGGTCTAAATTCAAGCGTTGCTCCTCTTCGTTCAGATCTTCCCGGAACATCATCGTTCGGTGTGTGGGCATCCCTATTTCTGCCGGTATTACGGCCTCACTTCCATATGTTAGACTGAACGGGGTCTCACCGTTGCTTGTTTTTAGTGTTGTTCGGTAGCTCATCCACCCATCCAGTTCTCTCTCGTCCTTACCTTGTCTTTATCCCTTCCATCAGGCTTTTGTTGGCTAGTTCTACCAATCCATTGGCTTGCGGATGTGCAACGGCCGTGTTTATCTGTTTAATTTTTAGCCCTTCGCACCATTTTTTGAACGGGTCGTTGACAAAGTTAGTTCCATTATCGGTGACTATGATCCCTGGTAGGCCATACCTGCAAACAATATTTTCGTAAACAAACTTTATAACGTCTTTTCCCGTCATTTTTACTAACGGCTTTGCTTCTATCCATTTTGTAAAATAGTCGATTGCCACGATCACATATTTGAGGCAACCTGGTGCTTCTGGGAAAGGGCCTAGCACATCCATTCCCCATTGGTAGAAAGGCCATGGGGCCATGATGGAGGTTAGTAATGTTTTAGGGAGTTTGGGTACCGGAGCATGTATCTGACAAGAGTCACACTTCCTAATTTCTTCTCGTGCGTCTCGGTGCATAGTGGGCCAATAATATCCTTGCCTCATAAGCTTCGCCACTATGGTTCTTGGTTCGGAGTGCATCCCACAACATCCCTCGTGCACCTCTCGTATTACGTAATTTGCTTGCAACGGACCTACACACCTCAACATTGGTACTAGGTACCCCTTTTTAAACAGAACTCCTCCTTCCATAGTATACTGTGGAATTTTCATCCGTAGACTCCTGGCCTCGTTGGGATCATCCGGCCAAACCCCTTCTTCCAAACATCTGATGATCGGAGTCATCCAGTTATCCGCCTCTTCTTCTACCACGGTGTTAATCTTCCGTTCCTCCCCCGAAGGTTTTTCCAGGACTTCTACTAATACCTTTTTAGTGAGATGGTCAAAGGCTACCGACGCTAATTTGCTCAATATATTTGCCTTTTGGTTTTGAGCCCTTGGAATATTGCGGATTTTGAAGCCTTGGAATCCCGTTATGTGTTCCTTCGCCTGAGCCAAGTATTTTTGCATGCTTTCTTTGGTAGCTGTAAATTCTCCGTTGATCTGGCTAGCAACCAGTTTGGAATCAACTCGTACATCCAAACTCCTGATTTTGAGCTTTTTTGCAATCCGGAGTCCGGCTAGTAGAGCCTTATATTCGGCCTCATTATTGGTGCTGGGAAAGTTGAGCCGCAGAGCATAAGTAAGCTCTTCCTTCTCCGGACTGATGAGGACTAGACCTGCGCCGGCTCCCTTGCTATTGGACGCGCCATCGGTATATAACAGCCATTCTCCTTCCTCTCCTACCTCCATTATGCCCGTATCCTTTCTCTGACGGCCAGGATGTCCGGATTCAACTTGTACCTCCGTGAGAAAGTCTGCCAACACTTGACCCTTAACCGCATTTCTAGGAGCGTATGTGATGTTGTAAGCCCCTAGCTCTACAGCGTACTTCGCGAGCTTTCCTGAGACTTCCGGTTTGTACAATATCTGTCTGACGGGTTGGTCGGTGATGACCCGAATGGGATGGGCCTCGAAATATCTTCGCAACCTTCGTGATGCATGTAGCAGACACAAAGCTAAATTTTCCATCGGAGCATAATTCTTTTCCGCCTCGTGCAAGGTTTGGCTTACGTAATGTACCGGCAACTTCCTCCCGTCCCTTTCTACCACTAGAACGGCGCTTACGGCTCCTTTTGATGCTGCTAAATATATGGATAACTGTTCTTTTGGCCTGGGAGTAGTCAACGAAGGTAACTCCAATATTAGAGCTTTCATCTCTTGAAAGGCTGCTTCGGCTTCCTGTGTCCAACGGTATTCGTCCTTATTTTCTTTAGTGATGTTTTTTAATGTTTCGAAGAAGGGCAAAGACCTCTCTGCTGACTTTGACAAAAACATGTTCAGGGCCGCCAGTTTTCCGCTCAGACTTTGCATTTCTTTCAACGTCCCCGGAGACTTCATCTCCATGATGGCCTTTGTCTTCCGGGGTTTCCCCTTATGCCTTCGGATGTTACCATATACCCTAGGAACTTCCCTTCTTCCACACCGAACGAACATTTCGTGGATTGACTTCATGTTGATCTTTATGAGGTTATCAAAGTTTCCGCTATGTCGGCTATCATATCTCTCTCCGTACGGCTTTTTATAACCATATCATCAACATATGCCTCCAAGTTCCTACCTATCTGTGATTGGAATGCCGAGTCTACAAGCCGCTGATATGTTGCCCCGGCATTCTTCAATCCGAATGGCATTTTTCTGTAACAGTATGTCCCTTGTTTTGTATAAAATGCTATTTTCTCCTCGTCCTCCCTGTTCATTTGAACCTGGTGGTACCCTTTGTAAGCGTCTAGAAAACATTTATACTTGTATCCCGTGACGAATTCAATCTTCCAATCAATCTCTGGCAAAGGATAGTAATCCTTCGGACAGGAAGAATTGATTTTGAAATCAATGCACATCCTCCAACTTCCGTCGCATTTCTTTACAAGCACCGGATTGGAAATCCACGTTGGGTACCTGACCGGACGAACAATTCCAGCCTTAATCCACTCTTCAACTTCCCTTGTAATCACTTGGTTTTTCTCTCGGGAAAACATCCTTCTTTTTTGGACGATCGGTGTGTCCGAGACGTTCACATTAAGGGAATGTTGGATGAAACGTCTTGGCACCCCGGTCATGTCCGTCGGTTCCCAAGCAAATAATTCTTTATTTTTTCTTAGGAGTTTGATGAGTTGCTTCCTACACTCTCGGGAGAAACCGGTCCCTATCGTCACGCGTTGTTCAGGGTAGGCCGCGTTAACCAGAATATCTTCCGTCAGCCCTAACTCTTGAGTCTCTCGGCTCGTTGTCTTTGCCTCATATTCTGGAGAGAAATTGTTCCTGGGGTCCTCCCTTTCCTCCAATCTCCTGCATTCCATGACTACTTCCCTCTTGGTGGTCAAGGTGGCGATGCCTCCGGGAGTGGGAAACTTCATCATGGCGTGGATGGTCGAGGGCACGGCTCTTAACTTCCTTAGGCCCGTACGTCCCAGGATTACATTGTAAGGTGAAGGCGACCGCACCACTGTGAATTTCATCATGACCGTCCTGAATAGACCATGATCTCCGAAGCATACTTCCAGTTCAATCTTCCCCAAAGGTTGGATAACTTCTCCGGAGAATCCTACTAGCGGTGCACTACTTTCTTGTAGCCTAGACTGAATGGAGGGGCTAAAGTTATTAAAACAATGCTCATACATTACTTGGACTGATGCACCCTCGTCAACAAACACCCTCCGAACGAAGTATCCTTCGATTTCTGCCTCCAGAATTATTGGTTCTTCCGATAGATCCTCCGTGGCTATGCGTGGGAAGGTTATGGGGACGTTCATCCAATCCTCATTGTAGTACCGAGCTTTTCTCTTACGGTCTTCAACATAATAGTTAACCATGTTGATTACTTTCCCTTTCCCGTTGTTGCCCCTCGGCCTTTCCCGTCCCCTTTGTTGGACGTTTTTCACTAGATGATCCAACTTTCCCGATTCCAGGGCCGTTTCCAATTGCTTTTTCAGGTGGTAACAATCGTTGGTCAAGTGGCCTTTCTCTCCATGGTACTCACAGAATCTGTCCTCATTCTCCTTGCTCGGTTTTCCCTGCAGTGGTGGGGGTGGTGGTAGGTTCAAATGGTGTTCGGTAGCCAATATTTCTTGCTAAAATCATGTTTGCTAAAATCATTGCGGCGGAAGTCGTTTCGGGGCCGAGCGTCCACTTTCGGGGCAACATACGAAGAGAATACCTCTTTGTGCCTGGAATCGCCTCTTTCCCAGGCTCTCCTGTCATTCCTTCTCCTGTCCGGTCCCCTGAGGTTCCTATCTCTAGGCAACTGGAGGTTTCCTCTCCGGACAGGTTCGCTGTTTCTCCCTTGGCAATTCGGTGTTCTTATAGGCCTCTTCTGCTCGGATATAATCCTCTACTCTAGTCATCATTTCTTTCACGGATTTCGGGATCTGATCAAAAAACTTTTTAGACAAGTCAGGGCACCGATGAGCACTCATGAACGCTGATATCTTCATGAGCTCCGGAACTCCTGGTATCCGACTAGCCTCGTCGGTCCATCGCTCTTTGAATACCGGTAGTGTTTCATTTGCTTGTCTAAGAATCCGGGTGATTTCTGTGGGATCCTTCAGGTTCTTTTGTCGTAGAGCAAACCTTGTTGTAAATTGTCCTCTCAGTTCGTCCCAACTGTCAATGCTCCCCGGTTCTAAATTGCTGAACAACCCTTGTGCAGCTCCGTCCATGGTCTGTTGGAACATCCTGCACCATACTGGCATCGGCCATTCTCCTTGATTTGCTGCTCCAACGAAGCGGTTGATGTGATCATCCGGGTCAGCCGAACTGTCATATAGCTTCAAGTTAGTAGGCATGGTGCACTTGGGACCAGCGAACTCTACTATCCTTCTTGTGAAGGGTGACCGGGCCACTTCCTTATGAGGTTTGCTGAGATCATCTTTGGGGTTTGGTGCGACGTCTTCCTCCCGCTCATCTTCGTCTGTGAAAGTGAGTCGAACCGGTTTGATAGCACCGGTCCCTATTGCATTGTACTTTCTAAGAAGAGCCTCTAAAGACGCCATCTGGGCTTGTATCTGCTCCGGTATTCCGGAGGTTTGGGTATTGACGACCCCGCTCCCACCTATATGTTCCGGTGGGGAGGTGGGTTCGGGGGGAGGCGGTAATTCCGGACCTGTCATTCAATTCTCTGGTAGAATGAATCAGGGTCCCACGGATGGCGCCAATTTGTTGAAGTAATTTCCTGTCCAGCTGGTTCCGGCGTCCAGCTGAAGGGTTGGAGATTTCCTGCACAATGTACAGACGCGTTAGCCTCGCCTCGGGTGTTGTCCCGAGACCAAGCTCCGGCGTGAGGATGAGTAAAGGGTAATAAATGCAGTGATAAATGAGATAGGAATGTAGGTGTAAAAACTTAATGCCAAGTATTAAATGTGTTGGGGTATTTATACTACCCCAACTTCCTATTCATATCACTATTCTTTTACTGTTCAGCCACTGTTCCGCAGGCCTATATTACCTGCTCGCAGTAGGCCACGTGGTAGGAAATCCCCTAAAATCTGCTGGCGTTGTCGGTGGTCGTCATTCCTTGACCGGACGTTAGAATGACCGTCCGGATGATGAGTTTGACCGGATGTCGTCCCGTCCGGACACATACGTCAACACAGACTATATTGAGGCCCATATGTGAAATATATGGGTTGTTTCTTTCAACTTATTGTCTATAATATAGGCTAATCATTCATCTCTCATTATTGTGCCACAGTGTCACATGAATAGAAATAGAAGGGCATATAGTACTCCGTAGTCATTTTGACTTAGATGGATAATTTGAACAACATCGGGGTGTTAATCGAGTCAGGTTGGTCGGGTTCGGGTCAAGTCGAGTTGGTCGAGTGTAGTCGGGACAGGTTCGGGTCAAGTCGGGTTGAGACTAAGAAATCATATCCAAACTCAACCCTATTTAGATTTCGGGTTACTCTGTTTCGGGTCAATTCGGGCCAGGTTCACTTAGGTAGAGTCCATTCGGGTCAGGTTCACTCAGATTGGGTCCATTCGGGTCAATCCAAATATGAGTAAAATGATTAAAAAAAAAATTAGTTAATACTATAAGCTTACATAGATAATTTTTAAAAAATATATTAAAGAAATAAAAAAAATTCTTATTCGAGTCAATCGGGCCGAAACCGAATTAGGCGAACGTATTCAACTCGACGCCCGACCCTATCTATCATTCAAATTATTCGAGTCCACCTGAATAAGATTATTGACCCAAGTAACCTGACCCGAAAAAGTTTAATCGAGTTCAAGTCGGGTTGGCTTTTTTGACACCCCTAATAGCAATTAGACTATGCCACAAATTTTGACAAAATTATTACTATCAATTTAAGCAAAAATTATTATTATATATATTTCTATACCTATAAGATAATATATATAGAGTAAACTGCAAAAATGGTTTTTAGTTTTTGGCACTAATCATCTTTAGCTGATATTATTAGCACTAATCATCATTGAGTGGTGAAACGTTCGGCGAAATACATCCCTCACAACTAACGTTTTTAGTTTTACCCGTTAAATATCTCACGTGCATATCACGTAAAGGTATTTTTGTCATTTAAGTTAATTGCTAACACATGAATGATTTTTGCAGTTTACTAAAAAATAAATAAAACTTATTATTATTATTATTATTATTAATATTAATGTTATTATTATTATCATTAAAATTATTTATTTTAATTATTTTTTTTCTAATTATTTATTTTTGTTTATTTTATTTTTGTTTATTTATTTTATAATTTAGATATTTTTAATTTTTAAAAAAATTTAAATTATTTATTATTATTATTATTATTATTATTATTATTATTATTATTATTATTATTAATAAACATCACTTTATTAGAAACTTATTATTATTATTATTATTATTATTATTATTATTCCTATAAAATCCAACCCAAACATTTATTTATCTCTATTTTCATACAATTAAATACCCAAATCAAAAAACCTCCTCATCACATCCTCAACTTCTTCAACCTCATTCTTTTATTAAGTTTCAACAGTTTCATTTTTTTAACCCAATTAAATCGATCATCTCAAAATACTCACACATGTGTTAACAAATATCAATACACCATATTTTTTTTCAAACTACAACCGTCTTGGGATATGAAAGTGCTGAAGAATGACAAAGTACTGCTAAGGAAAAAGTCAAAGTACTGCTGTCGAAGTCAAAGTACTGCAAAGCTAAAGAACTGCTATATTCGTTTATGGAAAGCTTTGTTATTCTACAATATTCTTTGATTAGATTACTTGTCGTACAAGGTTTGTAATTATAAACCGACTAGGGTTATCCTTAAGCCTATAAAAGGACCCCTAGATTGGCATTATACGTACGTGCATTATTAGAGTTTTAGAGAGTTCGATATTAGTGTTTTAGAGTTATTAGAGAATCTGTATAACTAGGAGATTCAGAGTTATTAATAAAATCGTTGAAAGTTAAAGTTAATTCTTCTTAGCTTTGTTAAGTAAATTCCGCATACTTAATAGAGTTTGCTCAGTGTTTCATTATTAATAACTTAGGATTTATCCGAGGTTATTAAACCCTTAACAAGCTATATAAGTTAGTTTGGTTAGAGTACATCGATCCAACAAGTGGTATCAGAGCTTGTGTGGAAACTCTGACTAAGAAGAAACCTTAAAACCTAGTTAACAACAAAACCTAAAGATGTCGACTGAAGCTGTTCCACCACCATCCATCACCTCACTCAGAATACCAATCATTAAGAAGGCAGAATACGACCTATGGAGCATGAAGATGAGGAAGTACATTGCTATTACAGACCATGCACTATGGAATGTAATTGTCAATGGTAATGAAGTAGTTCCAGAACCTGTAGAGATTCCTGGACAACCTAAACCACCCAAAGCAGTCTTACCAGCAGCAACAATAAGAAATCAAGAGAAGGCTCTCAATATACTGTTGTCTGCTATTCCAGATGGTCATCTACTCAAGTTCCATGATGCTAAAGATGCAAAGCAACTCTGGGCTGCTCTCAAGACAAGGTTTTGAGGTAATGATGCTTCCAAGAAGATGCAATCAAAATCTGTTGAAGCAGCAGTTTGAAACATTAACTGTTGGAGAAAAAGAAGGCCTTGATGCTGCCTATGACAGATTCCAAAATCTTCTCAGCATGCTGGAGTTGTACAAAGCAGAGGTTTTAGTTGAAGATGCTAATCTAAAGTTTTTAAGGAGTTTGCCATCAACATGGCATGTGATTGCTACTATGATCAGAGGACAACCTGGTTTGGATGTTATGGACTTTGATGATCTCTATAATCACTTGAAGGTGTATGAGCATGAGATGAATGGCCAAACTAGTTCAAAATCTCACAGTATTGCCTTTTTGTCTTCTAAAAAGAGAGGCAGTACTTCCACTAAAAGTACTGCTTCTCCTACTCAAAGTAATGTTGCCTACTCTACCCCCACCTTTGCTCAGCAAGCCACACCATCAAATACCATCGACTCAGATGAAGTCGTATGCTCTTTCTTTGCACAGCAAGCTACCTACCTTTACTTATGAAGAAGATCTATCACAGATTGAAGAGGATGCTCTTGAAGAAATTGATATCAGGTGGCAAGTTGCTATGATCACTGCAAGGATCAAGAAGTTTATGAAGAAGACAGGAAGAGGCATTGACTTCAAACCAAAACAGGGAATCACTTTTGACAAATCCAAGATTGAATGCTTCAATTGTCAAAATAATGGACATTTTGCAAGAGAATGCAGGTTTGCTAAATATCAAGCAAACAGGATGACTAAGAAACCAAAGCTTGAGCTAAAAGAAATTCCTATTACTGAAACAAAAGCTTTGGTTGCTCAAGAGAATCTATCAGAGGTTGACTGGAGTGCTGAGTTTGATGATGAATATGGTAGCTGTGGAGGAATCAGTGGAAGAGTTTGATTGGAGCACAACTTTTGATGAGGAACCTGGACATGCTGCTTTGGAATCCAGAGATGGTCTAGGAAGCTTTGATTGGAGCATGGAGAGTGAAGATGATCCTGTTCTACTTGCTATGGTAGCCACTTCACCAAATTCACCCCTATCTCTGAGGTATGCTCTAAGTGTCATAATTTTTATCAAAAAGTGCTAAATGATTATGTTACTGAAAGAGATAATTATCAAATGGCTAGGTCTGAGGTAGCAGGTTATCAAATTACTTTAGAGTCTATGGAAGCCAAAATAATAACACATGAAAATAATGAAATGGTTTGGGCAGAAAAGTATGAACAACAGGATTATCAGTTAAAATTAAGTGAATGGAAGTTAAATTGTAAAATCTCTGAAATTGAGAAGCTTACTAAGGAAAGAGATGAACTGTTAGCAAAGTTTGATGCCTGGAAAGAATCTGGTCTTTCTCATGTTACTTATGTTAAAAAACAGAGAAGAGCTTACATTAGAACTGGCCTAGGTTTTGGTATGGACTTTAATAACATAGAAGAAAACCCATCTAGTGATAAGGATGACCTTGATTTTGAGGATATAACCACTAGTGATGATGAACTCATTAATTATGTAGACACATCTAGTAATGAGGAATCAGTTAGTGAAACACCTCCTGAGTTTAAGAAAGATAATGGTTATCATGCCGTCCCTCATCCCACTGGAAGTTTTCAACCCCTTAGGCCTGATGTTTCTCGTTTTGGAATAGACAATCTAGAGTTTAGGAAAAAGCTTATTGGTCAATCTAGGTCTGAAACCCCAAAAGAAACTGTTGAAAACCCTAAGGATAATGATGTTAAAAGTCAAGCAGTACCTTCAACTCAAAGTACTGCTACATGTTCAGCAGTACCTTTAGGAAAATCTTTTCAAAATACTGCTAAACCTTTTTGGGATAATTTTGGTCAAAACAGTTTTAATCATTCACCTAGAAGACAGAATAGTTTTGGTCATAGACATAGAGGAAGCAATTTTGGGAGTTTGGGTCAAAAATTGTGTTTTGTTTGTTACAGTCCTGATCATTTGATTAAGCACTGTGACTTTCACTCAGAATACCTAAGTAAATTCCCAAAGAACAGATCTACCAACCATAGACTTAGAGAGAACAAACCAGTTTGGAATCATTCACATAGGGTTAACCATAGAAACTTCTCACAAGACTATAGGTACCCTCACCAGAGAAGACCTTTTTCAAAACCTCCAGTACCTTCAAACACTTTTCAAGGTACTGTTAAGCAAAATACAGTACTTTCCCAAACAGTACCTTCTCAAAGTACCGCTAGATTTTCAAATAATCAAGGTACTGTAAACACTTTTTGGAATGGAAAGCCTAGGAGATCAAATTACTATCAATCTAGAAGGCGTTACAACTCAAAGAAAGTAGCTAGATCAAGGGACTCTACACCAGAAGTTAAAACCAAATGGGTTAAGAAAGAAAGTACTGATGAGGAACAAACAGTACTTTCAACAAGTACTGGTGAAACAGAGATTTTTTATAAAGATGATTTTGTTGGAAAAGAAAAGGAGATTTTTGTTGAAAAAGAAAGTTTTGCTGAAAATCCACCACAAGTTTTAAAACAAAAGATAATGCTTGATTCTGTCTACAAAAACTGTGAAGATTACATACTCAAGGAATTTGAGTATGTTACTCGACAAGGGGAACACAAGTCAGTAATGGCTTGGGTTCCTAAAAGACATTAACTCTTTTATCTTTGTGCAGGGCAACCCAGAAGAGGAGCTTAAAGATCATCTAATTGTGGATAGTGGTTGCTCTGGAAGCATGACAGGAGACAAGGAGATTCTGTTAGATTTTAGATCTTATTGTGGAGGAAGAGTTGCATTTGGGAATGATCCTAATGGTGGGAGAATCACTGGAAAAGGAACCATCAAAGCAGGGCGTATAGATTTTGAGAATGTTAGATATATGAAGGAGCTCAAGTTCAACCTTTTGTCAGTCTCACAAATCTGTGATAAAAAGCACCCTGTGTTATTCACTGACACAGAATGTCTCATTCTTTCACCTGAATTCAAGCTTGCTGATGATAACTTGGTGATACTGAAAGTACCAAGAACCAATGATGTGTATTTTAGATATGAAGAGTCTTCACTCTTCTGAAAGAGCTACATGTTTAGTAGCAAAGGCATCACTTGAAGAAGCACATCTATGGCATAGAAGATTAGGCCATGTGAATTTCAAAAACATCAACAAGCTGGTTAAAGGAAATTTAGTAAGAGGTTTACCTTCCAAAACATACAAGAATGATCACTCTTGTTTGGCGTGCAAGAAGGGTAAACAACACAAAGCTTCATGCAAGAAGCTTGAAGATAGAACAATTAGAGAACCTTTGGAGCTGTTACATATGGATTTGTTTGGACTTGTCTCTGTTGCAAGTCTAAACAAGAAAAAGTACTGCTTGGTTGTGACAGATGATTGCAGTAGATTCAGTTGGGTATTTTTCTTGGGATTTAAAGATGATACTTTTGATGCTATTCATGATCTTATAATAGCACTTGAAAACCAATTGAGACTCAAGGTTAGAGGTATTAGATGTGATAATGGGACTGAATTCAAGAACAAGCTTATGGATGAATTTTGTGCCAACAAAGGGATCAAGAGGGAGTTCAGCATTGCAAGAACACCACAGCAGAATGGTGTTGCAGAGAGAAATAATAGAACTTTGATTGAAGCAGCCAGAACAATGCTTGCAGATTCACAATTACCTATTCAATTCTGGGCTGAAGCTGTAAGTACTGCTTGCTATGTGCTTAACAGAGTATCAGTCACCAAACCTCAGATGAAGACACCTTATGAGTTGCTGATGGGAAACAAACCCAACATTCGTTTTATGAAGCCTTTTGGATGCCCTCTAACAATTTTAAATACAATTGATAATCTGGGAAAGTTTGATGGCAAGTCAGAAGAAGGATATTTATTGGGATATTGCACCAACAACAAAGGATTTAGAGTGTACAACAGAGTCACCAAGAAAGTTCAAGATTGTCTTCATGTTGAATTTTTAGAAGATCAAGAAAATCAGAAGGGTAAAGGTCCTGATTGGATGTTTGATCTTGAGGTTTTGACTCCTTCTATGAACTATGTACCTGTTAGAGAAGAAAATCAACCTGTACACAATGGAGAAGATTTACAGTATGTTGTTCATGGAGTCCATATTAGACCTGATGTTGTTCATGATGAAGAACCTAAAACTGTTGAGAAGGAGAAAAGTACTGATGGGCCAAAATCCTCATTGTCTACTGAGGATCAAGCTATTCAAGATGAACTTAATCAGATGCTTTTTCAAGATGTAATAGCACATTCTTATGATGATGATCAAAGAAGAGTTTATGAAGAAGCAAAGAAAAAGAACAAGACTGCAGATTTCTCTCACAGTACTTTGGGTGACAGTACTTTCGACCAAAGTACTGCTGCACCTGTTGACAGCACTTTGGATGATTTGGATGATCCTACCATGCCTGGCTTAGAAGATACTGATGATGAGTTTGAAGATGAAGGTATTTTCTCAGATTCCAATGAAGATGCTGATTTCACTAATTTGGGTGATAATTATGAAATTCCACTGACTCATATCTTAAGAATTCATAAGAATCATCCTACTGATCAAATCATTGGACCTTCTAACTCTGGAGTGCTTACAAGACACAAAGCTAAGAGTTTTTCTAAACCTCATAATGCTTTACTTAGCTTTGTCTATAAACAGAACAGGCTGAATCATAAGGACCATCAAACATGCCTGTTTACTTGTTTTATCTCTCAAGAAGAACCCAAGAATATTGCTCAAGCATTAACTAAAGAGAGTTGGGTTGAAGCTATGCAAGAAGAACTTCTTCAATTCAAGCTTCAAGAAGTTTGGGTACTGTGTGATCTACCAGATGGAAAGAAAGTCATTGGTACAAGATGGGTTTTCAGAGTCAAGAGAGATGAAAGAGGGAATGTCATTAAGAACAAGGCACGGTTAGTTGCACAAGGATATAGACAAGAAGAAGGAGTAGATTATGATGAAGTATTTGCTCCTGTAGCAAGGACTGAAGCCATTCGACTCTTCCTTGCTTTTGCATAATATATGGGATTTCAGGTTTATCAAATGGATGTCAAGAGTGCCTTTTTATATGGCAAGATTACAGAGGAGGTGTATGTTAAACAACCTTCTGGTTTTGAAGATCCTGCACATCCAAACAAAGTCTATAAAGTTGTTAAGGCTCTTTATGGCTTACATCAAGCACCTAGAGCCTGGTATGAAAGGCTCTCTACTTTTTTATTGCAACATGGATACAGAAGAGGAGCCATTGACAAGGCTTTGTTTATTAAGAGGGATAAGAAAGATATCATGTTGGTTCAAGTGTATGTAGATGATATCATATTTGGAGCTACAAAACAATCTATGGTCAAGGAGTTTGAGAAGCTGATGCAGAATGAATTTCAAATGAGTTCAATGGGTGAGTTAACTTTCTTTTTGGGACTTCAAGTTAAGCAGTCAAAGGAGGGAATTTTCATAAGTCAAGACAAGTATGTATCTGACATACTTAAGAAGTTCAATTTTGATGCTATGAAGCCAGTCACTACACCTATCAAGTCTATCAACTCATTGGGCAAGGATGAAGATGGTCAACCAGTTGAAGTCAAGTTGTACAGATCAATGATTGGTTGTCTTATGTACCTCACTGCATCTAGGCCTGATATCATGTTTGCTGTTTGTTTATGTGCAAGATATCAAGTCTCACCTAAGGTCTCCCATATGAATGCAGAGAAACAAATTTTTAGTTATTTGAAACAACAACCTAAGTTGGGGTTGTGGTATCCAAAGGATTCACCTTTTCACTTGGAAGCTTTTTCAGATAGTGATTATGCAGGTGATAACTATGATAGAAGATCAACCACTAGAGGATGCCAATATCTTGGAAGAAGATTAGTCTCATGGCAATGTAAGAAACAGAAAATTGCAGCAACATCATCCACTGAAGCTGAATATGTGGCTGCTGCAAGCTGTTGTCGACAAGTTTTGTGGATGCAGAATCAACTCTTGGATTATGGGTTCAACTTCAAGAATACTCCTATCAACATTTATAATGGGAGTACAATTTGCATTGTGAAGAATCCAGTTTATCACTCCAAGACCAAGCACATTCAGATTAGGCATCACTTCATCAAAGATTGTTATGAGCACAGGCTCATTAATGTTGTCAAGGTTCACACGCATGATAATGTAGCTGATTTACTCACCAAAGGCTTTGATGTTTCAAGATTCAATCACTTGGTGGTAAGCATTGGAATGATTAATTACTGAGCTACATTTGAGGGGAGGACTATTTAGTATAAGTATAGTACTATGCATTGCTTGAGGGGAGGCAATCTCATGTTTATTTGAAGTGTTTGCTATTGTCAAGAGGAGAATGGAAAAGTACTGCTTTTTGGTTATATGAAAGTATTGCTTTGAAAGTACTGCTTTGGAAAGTACTGAACACGTGGAACGAACTGTTTGTCTTATCAAAGTACTGTTCCAACGGTAATATTGAGGGGTAAACTTCACTAACGGTAACTTTGTTATTATGGGCTGTGATTTTTTAAATCTCACCTATAAATAACTACTCTCCGAATTTCCCTCTCATCTTTATACCTTATAATCTTTTCTATATTTCTCTCACTTTCACCTATATTCACTCAACCGCTTTCTTAGTAAACAAATCATCAATGGCAAATCGTAATACAGTTTCAAAACACAACATGGTGGCGAATTTAGATAAAACAAAGGCCAATGTCATCTTCCATGACATAATTGATTTCTTAACTGGTTCCCCGATTAGTTATGCACTTTTAGTGGAACCAGATATAACTAAGCCATGGATTCAACAGTTTTGGGCAACTGCTAGGGCTCATATGGAGAATGATGATTTGTCTATTCAAGCTAAAGTTGTTGGAAGGATAGTGAAGGTTTCTGAAGCTTCAATTCGTGAAGATTTATTGTTTGATGATGAAGAAGGGGCTGTTCGTTTTGATAAGCAATTGATTTGGGATACATTCAGAGACATTGGGTATGAAGGGTCCTTAACTGAACAAACTTTCAAGAAACCCTTATTTAGTCCACACTGGAAGTATTTGATTCATGCATTGCTTCATTGTATTAGTGCTAAAAGTACATCATGGGAGCAATTTGGTTCTAACATAGCATCTGCTATAGTGGGATTGGCAACAAATCGAATTTTCAATTTTTCAAGGCTAATTCTAGATGGAATGTTATCTCATATTTCTCATGGATCACGCTGGTTGATGTATCCAAGATTTATTCAAGTGTTCTTGAATAAACAACTTCAAGATGTACCAAAGCCTACAAGTCTACTACCTGTTGTGGTACAACCAATCAAGATTTTCACATTTATGGCTAGGAAAAGTGATTTGTTTACTGGAAGGAACACTCCATTAACCACTTCAATGATGGAGGTTGTTCAAGCAATACGAGATGAGGCTGCAGAGAGTGATGACAGAGAAGGTACTGCTTCAACGAAAGGTACTGCTTCTCAAGGTACTGCATCACAAGGTAATGCTTCACAAGGTGCTAATGTTCAAGAAGATACCGCAGTTTCACCTCCACCATCTCCACAAGTTTCTGCTCATGATTCTCAACACGAAGAACACCCACCATCTGGAGGAGATGAAGGAGATGTGGCACCTGAGGGTGCAGTTCTAAACAATTATGCTTTATCAAGAGAATTGACTAGATTAAAGAAATCTTTTGAAGAACAGGCTACACAGATTAAGCAGTTGAAGCTTAAGTTTAGAAGATTCAAGAAATTTGTCTGGCTATTGGTTCAACATCATCGATTATGGGTCAAGTCTCAAAGAAAGCAAGGCAGGCCAGTTAGGCAATTTAAGAAGACCACCAAAGGCAAAAAGGTTCAACAGCAATCTTCATTCCCATTGGGGAGGAAATTGGAAGATAAGAATTTGAATGAAGAAGCTGAACTTCAAGGTATTAATGTTCAACCTCAAGGTACTGAAGTGCAAGTCAATATTGAAAGTACTGAGGAAGAAAGAACTAAAGTTCAAGGTACTGTTGTATAAAGTACTGATGGTAAAAGTATTGATGATCAAGGTACTGCTCTTTAAGGAACTTATAGGCAAGAGTTAATTACACCAAGGTTGTTAGATTTTGAAGAGGAAGCTGGTCCTTCAACTATTATATATGAAGAGGAAGCTGGTCCTTCAACAGTCATACCAGAAAAGGAAGCTGATACACCCAAACCAATACACACTGCAAGTGATGATGAAACTATTGCTGAGATATTGCATGATTTGTCAAAACCAAGGGGTGTTAGCATTCCAGGAGTTACTGAAGAACAACCACAAGCTTCTCAACCTTCTATAGATCCAAAAGATAAAGGAAAAGGTAAACTGATTGAAACAAAGAAGAAAAAGAAGCTTACCTTGGCAGATATAAGAGCAATTGAAGTTGCTAGGAATGAGGAAGCATCTAAAAAGGTACAAACTGAATTGGATGCTGAAGCTGATATTGAAGAAGCTAAGAATAAAGAAGCAGCTAAGAAATTACAAGAAGAATTGAATGCTGAAGCTGCTGTACCATTAAAGACACCTATTCCTGTTTCTGCTCTACCAAAAAGACCAAATCGTGCTAAGGAAAGAAATGCAATGATGGCTTATTTAAAAGGTCAAGGATATATTGGATTGCAGAAGTTGAATTATGTTGAGATGAAACAGTTATATGAAGCTGTTAGAGAAGCTTATCAGAAGAATGTTGATAGTATCAAAGATTTTAAAGATGATGATGCTCAGAAAGAAGATGATAGAAAAGGAAGCTTAAAAAGAAAAAGAACAACTGAAGTTGAAATTGAACAGCCATCAAAGAAGATTGAGTTAAGATCTGATACTGATGATGAACTAAGGAATTACTTAAGAGTTGTAGAATTTGAGTATTCTAAAGATGATGCAGAAAAGAAGACATAAAAGAAGAAGAAAAAGTCACCAATAACTACTTTTGAAGTTGTAGAATCTAAGGATGGAAATTATCTGATGTTTCATAGAGAAGATGAAAGCTTCAGAGTGTTTAATATGCTATGGGATCTATTGCACATAATAGATAGAGAGGATTTATTTCATTTATATCATTTGGTGCAAGAATATTTTGAACATATTCCATCAGAAGGTGTTGGTTTAATCTTGCTTGGAGATCTCACAACTGTTTGGGAAACTGAAGAATCAAGCACTGATGAGATTTGGAAAAATCAAGAAGATTGGGAGATTATCAGCTGGAGATTCTTTGAAGAATCTGGAGTACATGTTTTAGAATTAGAAGATGGAACTATGATTCATATGTTAGCAGACAGAAGATATCCACTTACATCAGATCTTATGAGGAGAATGCTAGAGCATGGTATGGAAATTGAAGAAGATAATGAAACTGCTCTTATGGTCATCAAATTGTTTATCAGATGGACAACTATGGCTGATGATGATGAATAACTGGTATGAATTTTTATTGAATAAATTATTTTTGAAATATCAGTACTTTATTCAAAGTACTGCTAATCAAACAGTACTTTCATCAAAGTACTGCTTGCAGCATTAAACCAATTAATAAATTTGAAAAGAAAACTTTTGTTAAATGATAAATATTTTGAAACAAAGGTTAAAAGAAATAAATGGTTTTTGAGATGGTAATAACAATAGGTTATCAATCCACCATGGTTACAAAAGGATTGGCTAATCCATGAGCAAACGACTCTGGTAAAGATATCTAAAATCCGTTTTATAGTTGACAACTTGCTAATAAGTTGTATGGTAATCAACTCACCATATCAATAAAAGTGAAGAGTTGGCTAGCCCACAAGAAAATGGCTTGTGGTAAAGGCTGTGGAAAAACCATTATATGATAATTAGTTCACCATGATTGAAAGAACTAACTAGTCCAAAAGGGTACAGCTTTTTGTAAAGACAAATCAAATCTGTTGATAGCTGATGATGTGCTAAAAATCATATGGTTATCAATGTACCATGATCTTACACACCAAAACATTTGGCTACTCCAGAGTTAATGGCTTTGGTAAAGAGACATCAAAATCCATTAAATTTTCAATGATTCACCTCTCACAGGAGTTTACACACCTGGAAGTGATGAGAATAGACTGAAACTTAAAAGAATTAATGTACACAATTGTCATATGTTGCTGAGTTGCTGAAAAGATGGAGAATGTTGAATGATGCTGTAAAGAATAATTTCTAAAGAATACTTTGATATAAGCACAGAGAATACAAAGATACAATCTAAAGACAAAGACACAATCTTTCCTTGAAGATGGAGAAGTTAAAGATAAATTTACAAAGGAACTTGAAGTCAAGCAAGTAGAATTCAAGTTAGGGGAGGATTGTTGGGATATGAAAGTGCTGAAGAATGACAAAGTACTGCTAAGGACAAAGTCAAAGTACTGCTGTCGAAGTAAAAGTACTACAAAGCTAAAGAACTGCTATATTCTTTTATGGAAAGCTTTGTTATTCTAGAATATTCTTTGATTAGATTACTTGTCGTACAAGGTTTGTAATTGTAAACCGACTAGGGTTATCCTTAAGCCTATAAAAGGACCCCTAGATTGGCATTATACGTACGTGCATTATTAGAGTTTTAGAGAGTTCGATATTAGTGTTTTAGAGTTATTAGAGAATCTGTATAACTAGCAGATTCAGAGTTATTAATATAATCGTTGAAAGTTAAAGTTAATTCTTCTTAGCTTTCTTAAGTAAATTCCGCATACTTAATAGAGTTTGCTCAGTGTTTCATTGTTAATAACTTAGGATTTATCCGAGGTTATTAAACCCTTAACAAGCTATATAAGTTAGTTTGGTTAGAGTACATCGATCCAACAAACCGCATAACGAATAACAAAAAAAAACCAAATCTAGAAACCTAAACAAACAAAGTCATATCTTGGAACCATTAATGTCGACGCCACTCACCTTTCAACGATACTTGGTCTTGGGCAGGTTGGGGTGGTGAGATCAATGGTTCCAAAGACTTGTTTGTTTGGAACTCTAATTCGTTTTTGTTATGCGTTTGTGGTTGAAGAAAAATGGTGAATTGGTATTTGTTAACATATATGTAAGTATATTGAGATGATTAAATTAATAAGGTTGAAAAAGATGAAATGATTGAACTTAATAGAAGAATGAGGTGGAACAAAATGAAGATGATGTGAGGATGTGTTTCGATTTGGGTATTCTATTGTTTGAAGTAGAGATAAATGGTTGTTCGGGTTGGATTTTGTAGATAATAATAATAATAATAATAATAATAATAATAATAATAATAATAATAATAATAATAATAATAATAATAAGGATGCGGTGACCCCACTAAAGCGAATTCAAAAGTTCTCTGTTACTCAAGATATTGGGGCACGTGCCTCTAACCATATTTTTAGTAGGATTTGTTTTGCTATAGCTAGAGGAGTGGGAGCCCAGCTTGTGTCTAGGCTTCCCACTAATTTCTTGTAACTCTTTTGAATTTCTAATAAATTGATGTTTAATAAATAATAATAATAATAATAATAATAATAATAATAATAATAATAATATGTAATATAATATATAATAATAATAATAAAGAATAAAGTTTTAAAAAGTATATAAATATATAAAATATATAAATATAAAAATATACCAATAATAATAATATGTAATAATAATAATAATAACATGTCTTTGATACTAGAGGAGTAGAACTATTATTTCTCATTTCACATAATTTCTTGTAATTATGTATGATTTTCTAATGAAGTGATGTTTTTATAAAAAAAATTAAAAAAAAAAAATATGTAATAATAATAATAAATAATAATAATATAATAAATAATAATAATAATAATAATTACTATTATTATAATAATAATAATAATAATAATAATAATAATAATAATAAATAATAATAATAATAATAATAATAATAATAATAATAAACACCGGCACAACATGGTATTAAACACTATTGGTATTAAACACCGGCACAACATGGTGCGCGATACCTTGGTTGATATTTGTTCTCGATCCGGGGTCTCGGCTCGTAAAGAAGTCGACATCGAGTTAGGTGGAGAGAGGGAGCAAGCGTTACGGCCAGCAGATATCTTGCTCTATTCCTGGGATGGAATGCAGGATGTATGTGTCAATTTGACGGGGTCGTCCCCCCTCACGTAAACTAGTATGATTTTGTGCCAGGTCGTGTGGTGAGTGATGCCGCAAAACGTAAGCGTGTCAAGTATGGAGCTAAATGTGCGGATATTGGTTATGGGTTCATCCCTTTCTCATTTTCCTCTTTGGGGGAACTTGAGGCAGATGCAGTGACCTTACTTAAGCGGATCCGGAAGTTCTCTATAACTCAAGACATTGGGGCGCGTGCTGCTACTCATATCTTCAATAGGATTAGTTTTGCAATTGCTAAAGGTGTGAGAGCTCAGATTGTTTCGAGCCTCCCCACTAATTTCTTGTAATCCTATGGTTTTGTTTTCTAATAAAAGTGATGTTTTTATTTAAAATAATAATAATAATAATAGTAATAACAATATTAATAAAAGTGTTGATTTATAATAAAAAAAAACAAAAACAAAAAAAATTAATATAATAATAATAATAATAATAATAATAAGTATATATATAATAATAATAATAATAATAATAATAATAATAATAATAATAATAAGGATGCGGTGAGCCCACTAAAGCCGAATTCAAAGAAGTTCTATATTTTCAAGATATTGGGGCCGTGCATAACCATATTTTTGTAGGATTTGTTTGCTATAGCTAGAGAATTGGGAGGCCACTTGTGTCTAGGCTTCCCACTAATTTCTTGTAACTCTTTTGAATTTCTAATAAATTGATGTTTAATAAATAATAATAATAATAATAATAATAATAATAATAATAATAATAATAATAATAATAATAATAATAATAATAATAATAATAAAGAATAAAGTTTTAAAAAGTATATAAATATATAAAATATATAAATATAAAAATATACCAATAATAATAATAATAAAAATAATAATAATAATAATAACATGGTGCGCGATACTAGAGGAGTAGGAGCCCAGTTAGTTTCTCGGCTCCCCACTAATTTCTTGTAATTTCCTATGATTTTCTAATGAAGTGATGTTTTATAAAAAATAAAAAAAAAATAATAATATGTAATAATAATAATAATAATAATATGAATAACAATAACAATAATAATAATAATAATAATAATAATAATGCACTAAATCATTAACACCCGGATTGCACCAGTGATGCATCTTTCGTAAAAAGTCGACATCGAGTTAGGTGGAGAGAGGGAGCAAAACGGCCAGCACTATTCTGGGATGGAATCAGGATGTATGTCAATTTGACGAGGTCGTCCCCCTCACGTAAAATATGATTTTTGTGCCAGGTCGTGTGGTGAGTGATGCATAAAGCGTAAGCTGTGTCAAGTATGGAGCTAAATGTGCGGATATTGGTTATGGGTTCATCCCTTTCTCATTTTCCTCTTTGGGGGAACTTGAGGCAGATGCAGTGACCTTACTTAAGCGGATCCGGAAGTTCTCTATAACTCAAGACATTGGGGCGCGTGCTGCTACTCATATCTTCAATAGGATTAGTTTTGCAATTGCTAAAGGTGTGAGAGCTCAGATTGTTTCGAGGCTCCCCACTAATTTCTTGTAATCCTATGGTTTTGTTTTCTAATAAAAGTGATGTTTTTATTAAAAAATAAAATAAATAATAATAATAATAATAATAATAATAATAATAATAATATTAATAAAAGTGTTGATTTATAATTAAAAAAAAAACAAAAAACAAAAAAGAAATTAATAATAATAATAATAATAATAATAATAATAATAATAATAATAATAATAATAATAATAATAATAATAATAATAATAATAAATAAGTTTATTTATTTTTTAATAAACTACAAAAATCATCCCTATGGTTTAAACTACAAACCACAAGGATGATTTTAGCATATATTATATATATATATATATATATATATATATATATATATATATATATATATAACATATATATCAGGATGTGCATGACGTCATAATTCACACGAAATGCCACGTCAATGCCAAGTAATGCCACGTAATGTCACATAGGCAATGTTTAGTTCGGGTGTGCATGTTAGATTATAATCCAAAAAATGGACACAGGTGAGGTTCAGGCATTTGGTTGATTAGGCTAATGAATCTTGTGGTTATATAATCCAAATCATAATCTATATACATGACTGTTTTTGTAATGGCATAAATGTTTCTTTCTTTTTTGTTCATATTTATCTCCTTAATTATATGTGGATATATTAGGAAAATATATATGGTGATATATTATAGGCCTATATTTAGGGTCGGTTAACAATTTGATTATAAGAATGATTCTATAAAATTTTATCCTAATCTTTAAGGTATATATGCATCCACAAAGACGTTTAGGAGTTCAGAGTATGTTTTGATTATTATATATATATATATATATATATATATATATATATATATATATATATATATATATGATCCATATTATTATACTGTTTGTATTGTTTTATTGTGATGTTTTTGTATTATTGTTTTGGCGTTTGTTTATATTTTGATAAACACACAGCGCGTTCGGGTCAAAGGAACTTCCTTTTCGTCGAGCAAGTTTTTCAACACCCTAGGCAGTGAACCTAATCGTTGTAGTGTAGTATTAGGGTAAGCCACGGGTATTGATATCGTTCTCTAGGGGATAGGAATTCTAGTGAGAAGTTACTACGCTAAGGTTGGGGTTGAGGAAGATTATTATTATTTTTTTTTTTTTTTAGGAAATGGAAAGGTACGAATCTCGGGGTTTGGATTTGGGGGTTGGTATTTCTACTGATTACTCTAATTATCTAATTATCTAATTAACAAAGCTAAGGGTAGTCTATGTCTATTGTTGTGTGCTCGTATGATGATTAAAAATGTGTTAACTTAGGTTTTATTACTCCCTAGTTATCTCCTATTGATGGTTGAATTTTCACGTCCTTATTCTTACTGTGTTTCTAAGGTCGTAGGGTATGCATCCTAACTCTTTGAGCTACCAAAGGTTAATGACTACGAAATCTCTAGGATTCATAAACTTAACACTAAGGTATTCTTTGGATGTTTAGTCTACAATTCCACTAGTAACTATATGCTAAGGTTCAACAAAGACTAATCAAGCATTAATAGCACAACGAATGACCTATCGCAATACTAGGTCAATTACAATTAAGATAAGAGACAACCAATCAATATTCAATAACTAGATTTCATATTACCTAAGCAAACACACAAGTAAATTGGCCGGACATGGAGAACATGCAAAAATACACACAATCAATTGAAGACGTAATTGAATTAATGAAGTAAAACACTTATCTTGATGTAAAATAGGGTATGGAACCCTAAAATATTGTACAAGACAGCCTTGGTTCAGTTTAGGTTTCCTCCAAACTACTCTCTAAAACTGAAAAATTCGGATTCTATATATAGTGTTACAAACTGCGACGACTTCACTCTTTAATTGTGGCCGTCGTCCCATCATTAGGTTTTCGTCTTGGACGTTATCATTGTGACGGCGTCACTTTATGCTTGGCGACGCCGTAGCCTTGTCTGACGCCGTCTGGATCAAATCTAGGCCATCTGAGCTGCGACGCCCTACTCTTTTAAAACCTGATGCCGTCACTTGTAAATAAGAAATTTGGTTACTGAGTCGTCACAAAACATGTTCCAACGGCGTCACAAATAGAACCTGACGTCGTCCCCTTCAGTTCCAGCAGCTTGAGTGTCTCGATTCTTGACTTTGGCCATTTTCTTCGTATATTCGCGCCTTTTCGTCCGAATATGTGTCATTCCAGCAATTTGCCTTCAAGAGATCTAAAAAGTGAAAAGGAACGAAATTAAGTAGTAACGGATACAAAAGTGATCAATTAAGGGCTTAAATGACCCCTCAAAAAAGGTACCTTTTGAATCCTTATCAAATATCCCTACACTTGGTATTTGTTTGTCCTCAAGCAAATGTGCTTTTAGCCAATTGATTTATAAATTAGGGGTCATGAAGCATTAGTTTAGAACGATTCACAACACATATAAGCCCCGCAAAAGTCATAACAAGCACGGAAATTACATACTAGCACCTCACATGGGGTGTTTGGATACTCACATCTCTCTCGGGTGTATATATGAAATATAACAAGTTGGAAATGGAAGATAAACACTCATTAACCGGTCCTAGTACATAGATTACCATAGGCTTGAGACTAGATCAAAACTCCATCGCTTTGCCGTAAGCACCTAGGAAAGACTATCCAAGAGGTATTTTAAACGGTTGTAGCGTTAGGCTTACGGTAGAGAAACAAAGGGTTTGGTGAGATAGGCGATTTAGTGGTGGCAAGTCAAAAATCTTTATGTTACAAGCATGCGAAGAATGACATTGCTAAGCCAAGACTCGACACTCTAAACTCTAGATAACTGAAACAAACAAACATAAATTTAAAGATAGATGTAGGATGGTAGCCCGTATATATATATTTTTTCAACACTTTATTTTTTTCTTTTTTCTCTTTTTTTTTCCATATTTTTATTTTTGATTTTTTTTTTCATACACTTTTACTCTACCATCCTCTACGATAACATCAAAATGACAGGGATTTATAGTCACATCCCTACACTTGAGTTTTATTACTCTAACACTAATTTGACCCGAATTGAAAAGATCAAAACACTTGGAGTACATTATTACGCAAATAAAGGGAATTTGAATTTAACGTTCCCTTCCCGTCATTTCATAAAATTTAACTTTTCCTATGAGTCCCAATCTTCCCAAAACTGTGTACAAAGGATATGACTCGACTTAGCAACTTATGCAATCAACTAGATAATTGAACTAAGGGTTTAGTGTGATAACAAAAATGCACTAAAACTGAGAGCATACAAGGTAGGCTAAGGCGATTTAGGTGTACATTTGGGGGTGGATTGTAAACAATGCTCTTCATTGATATTCCGGAAAACCAAAACATCACGAGAACCAAGAAAAGGATAGGCTCTGAGGGGTTAACTAGGGGTATCGTGTACTAAAGATGAGTACAACGCAAGGGTGTGGGGGAATTACTCAACCGATGTGGGAGAAGTAATTATATTAAGGTATCAAACAAGGGTTATCCTAATGCCTCTTATCATTTAGTTATTCCTAACTACACAAGTGTAGTCTTACTAGCGATCTCGGAATGCATCACAAAACAAGTTCTTGAATCTATTATACTACCGGTTCACACTCTAAGCATTAAAGATGAATGCTTTAATTCTTACAAATCTAAGGGCGATCCTCACATTTTGGGTGGAATTTAAGTGCTAGTCATATAATTTCATATCCATGAGACGCTTTATTAAGACTAATGGCCCACTCCTATATGTCATGAAAAATTTTAAATTTGGTGCCAAAATTACCCTAACCGATATTTCTCATGGTTTATTACACAAATGAAATTGGACAAAGCAAATAGTCAAGGATAAGCATAGTTTCAAAGTTCCCGTTTTATTTTCCCTCCCTACACTTAAACTGACATTGTCCCCAATGTTCCCCGAAAGTATCAAAGTTATGATAATGGAAGGTAATAAAAACAAAAAAACTAGTACTCCCTGATTAGCTCGGTAGGATCTGTGGTGGTGGTTACATTTCTTCTTCAAGAAGAATGTTTGCGTGAAAAGCTCCTTCTTATCTTATGTATATTCTTCTTGATAAATTAAACCTGCACACTTGAAGAAAACACGCAAACCTTCACGTAAAATCGGCGGTAACAATATATATATGACTCTACTAAACTAGGATATAATGCTTGTGGAATGGATGTTTACAGATGTTAAGGAAAATTAAGACCTGGAAAATTCCAAAAATTTATAAGTAGCTCAGAAAACGAGAAAAAGTAGTAAGCTGTTTCTGCTCCTCCTGACGCCGTCAGGTTGCGATCCTGACGCCATCAGGTTATCTGACGAGAAACTGGTCTGCGATTTTCTGGAAAGAATTCTGGAACATTTTTATCTTTAAAATCTGGAAAAATTTTCTGCAAAACATTCATTATGACTCGATACAAGCATTTGACTCGAACAAACAGACATGCATATCTTTTAAATAATTGAAATTCTCATGTTCACGTTTCTTTTGAAAACATGTGTAATCCTCCCTACACTTATCCCTTATGTAAAATACCTTTATATGTAATTAAGACGAGGTTAAAGACAAAATAAAGCATTTTTACAAATTTAAACATGAGAATAAACAATCAATAAAGCATACACGACACACAAACAAGCAAACAATTAAGCATGAGTTGCCTCCCACGAAGCGCTTTTCTTTATTTATGAGTCTTGTAGCTAGACTCGAAGTCGTGCCCCTACGTATCGATATAGGTAAACTTATCCTTAAGAATGTCATAAGGATCAAACTTATCATTTAAGTTCCTAGTAGTACGTTTGGTTCGATATGCCTTTCAAATTTTTCTTCATCGGGGTCATAGATCGTTATCCTAATGCGCCACTCTCCATTACCATCACTAGGCGGTCTATCCCAATTCCACTTATGCTTAGGCTTATCACTCTCAACTTTCCACTTATTCATGACAAGGTTGACGGGCAAGCTTCCTAGGAACTCGGTCATCTTCCTAAATACTAAGGCGTCCTCGAACAGGTTCACTTCCATGTCCCTAGCTAATTTTTTTCATGGAAAGTTGCTTTACTAGCAAAGGATTCATCTAGATAAAAAGGTCGTTGGGGACCTATGAAGTTCTTATTAATCCAAGGTCCATATCTAGATTCTGCTCTATCCAACCTAATCTCGTGTGGGATTTCCTCTTCTTTATAGTAAGTATGCTTTTTAACATAAATGACACCAAGCACTCCCTTCTCCTACCACTATTTTGGACATCTTACAATCAATGATGGCACTAGCGGTAGTTAAGAATCCTCTTCCTACAAGCAATGGGCATGTCGGGTCCTTATTCATGTCTAGCACATGGAAATCCGCCAAAAGAGTCAATTCTCCTACGTGTACTACCATGTCTTTTATTATCCCTAACGGATATGCAATACTACCGTCCGCTAGACCTAAGATGGTTTCCGTTGGTTCTATCTTACCTAAGTTAAGGCTTCTATGGAGGGACAATGGAACAAGATTGATGCATGATCCTAAGTCGGCTAGAGCATCGAGAGGTTTGGAAGTTCCAAGCCTACACGGAAGAGTGAATAGCCCGGGATTGTCTAACTTCTTAGGTAAATTATTTTGCACAAAAGCGGACCCATGTTTTCCAAGTCTATGTTCTAGCTCATATTTTTCTTTAAAGCATTATAATAAGGTGCATGAGCTAAGACTTCAAGAACCGGTTTCTCTTGATGGAGTTCCTTGTACTCCTCCTATAGATTAGGTTTGGGTTCTTGGTTGACGGGTTTCTCAAGAGTAGGTTTTACCAATGGTGCGGGGCCTTGGTATCTCATTTTGGATTGCTTGGAACCCTTGTTGATAGCGTTTACCGAGTGGACCGTTGGGTGTGAGGGGCATGGATGCGCATTCTCCCATGGTGAATAAGAACATGAAGTCAATGAAATCGAACTTACTTTTGGGTTCTTTATAGTATTACTTGGGAGTGCTCCAATTTCCCGGTCATTAAAGGTTTTTAAGAGGGCATCAAGCTTGTTTGTCATCTCGTCTTGTCGTCGCTTAAAATCGGCTTCAAGCTTAGTCAATCGAGTTTGTTGAGATGACATGAATCTAGATGCAATTGCCTCAAGACTAGTGGGGTTCCCGATGTTTAGAGGGTTGAACCTATTAGGTGGACTAGATGAGCTTTGGGGTGTGTTTGAATTTTGGTTCCACTTAAGGTTAGGGTGATTTCTCCATGAGAGGTTGTAGGAGTTTCCTAAGTTGTTTTGTTCGGGCTTGAAAGTGTACCACTTCTCTCCCGCTCCGTCGGTACGCGTAGAGAGTAGTCATAAAGCTTGTTCG
The DNA here is from genome assembly GCA_910596185.1 of Chrysanthemum makinoi. NCBI lineage: Eukaryota > Viridiplantae > Streptophyta > Magnoliopsida > Asterales > Asteraceae > Chrysanthemum > Chrysanthemum makinoi. The sequence goes on along the minus strand of OU343224.1, from coordinate 25,846,523 downwards.
AGTCTTGTGTGCAATCTCGAGTGTTGTGGGAACCACTACACAATTCACAAGGTAGAGTGATTTTGTTCACTTGTTGTGAAGACCTAGGATTTTCGTAGGAGCTCATTAGGAATTTAACTTGATCTTCAAGCTCGAGCATCCTATGGTCAGAAGATTGTGAGTCAATGGGAGGCAAGGAGATTGCCTTTATGGTTTTGGGCAACTCACGGGGGTGATTCCAACTTTCGTTGTCATAGAGAGCAAGGTCCTCTATTATACCCTACGATTCTTTCGCGGTGAGATCACTAAGTTTTCCACCGGCCGCTTGGTCAATGAATCGCTTAGTGGGGAAGTTGACATGATCGTAGAAGATTTGGACTTGAACCTAAAGATCAATGCCATGATGAGGGACTCTATGGAGTAAGTCCTGAATCGAGTCCATGCTTTGTAGAGATTCACCTTGACGTTGTCGAACATCAAAATATCATTCCTAAGCTTAGTAGTTCTCTCCGGTGGGAAAAATTGAGCAAGGAAACGAGAGGTGAGATCATCCCAACTTGAGTTGGAGCGGCGGGAAGTCGCTCAAGCCAATTACTAGCTTGGTCCCGTAGAGAGAATTGGAAGAGACGCAGAAGCGTGGTCTCTCGAGTAGTAGCATCGAGGTCGATGGAATCGACAATTTTATGGAAATCCTTAAGATGCTGATTAGGATCTTTGGAATGAAGTCCATGGAATGCACATCCATTTTGAACCAACCGGATGGTGTTGGATCGCAGGGTCGTAGTTTGGGCTTGGTCGGGAAGCTCAATGGTGTTCCTATAGCCTAAGTGGCTTGGTCTCGAGTATTCACCAAGAGTATGGGATCTTGGTGGGTTATTTGGTGGTGGGTTGATGAGTGGTGGTTGGTTATCACCTTCCATGATGAAAAGTGATGGGGTTACGAACAAATGCCACGAAGAAGGGGGATAGACTACGAGGAAGCTAAAAATGAGAAAAAATGCTTACTTGATAGGAATCAAGCAAGGAAACCTAAACGAGGTGGACTCCTAACTAGCTATTCTATTCCCCGGCAGAGGCGCCAAAAACTTGATATGCTTACACAGTGCGTTCGGGGTCAAAGGAACTTCCTTTTCGTCGAGCAAGTTTTTTAACACCCTAGGCAGTGAACCTAATCGTTGTAGTGAAGTATTAGGGTAAGCCACGGGTATTGATATCGTTCTCTAGGGGAATAGGAATGCTAGTGAGAAGTTACTACGCTAAGGTTGGGGTTGAGGAAGATTATTTTTTATCTTTTTATATTTTTTAGGAAATGGAAAGGTACGAATCTCCGGGTTTGGATTTGGGGGTTGGTATTTCTACCGATTACTCTACTTATCTAATTATATAATTAACTAAGCTAAGGGTAGTCTATGTCTATTTTTGTGTGCTCGTATGATGATTAAAAATGTGTTTACTTAGGTTTTATTACTCCTAGTTATCTCCTATTGATGGTTGAATTGTCACGTCCTTATTCTTAACGCGTTGTGTTTCTAAGGTGTAGGGTATCCGTTATCCTAACTCTTTGAAGCTACCAAGGTTAATCACTCTGAAATCTCTAGGATTCATAAACTTAACACTAAGGTATTCTTTGCATGTTTAGCCTACAATTCCACTAGTAACTATATGCTAAGGATCAACAAAGATTAATCAAGCATTAATAGCACAACGAATGACCTATCGCAATACTAGGTCAATCACAATTAAGATAAGAGACAACCAATCAATATTCAATAACTAGGTTTCATATTACCTAAGCAAATACACAAGTAAATTAGCGGACATGGAGAAATGCAAGCATACACAAATCAATTGAAGACATAATTGATTAATGAAGTAAAACACTATTTTGATGTAAAATAGGGTATGGAACCCTAAAATCTTGTACAGACAGCGCGTTTCGGTTTAGGTTTTTACTCCACAAACTACCTCTCAAACGAAACGGATTCTATATATAGTGTTACAAACTGCGACGAACGTCACTCTTTAAATGTGACGCCGTCGGGTCACCCCAAATCATTGGGTTTTCGTCTTGGCCACGTTATCATTGTGACGGCGTCACCTTATGCCTGTGATCAATTAAGGGCTTAAATGACCCCTAAAAAAGGTACCTTTTAAATCCTTATCATATTTACTGTTTTTCTATCATCAATGAAACAAAGGCAAAAGTTGTACACGAGATTCAGAAGGTATGTTCAGCCACAAAAACATTTAGGAGATTTAGAAGGTATGTTTCTGATTATTATATATATATATATATATATATATATATATATATATATATATATATATATATATATATATATGTGTGTGTGTGTGTGTGTGTGTATGTGTGTGTGTGTGTGTATATATATATATGATCCATATTGTTTATTGATTAATTTATATATGATTGTTTTTATAAGTTATTGTATAATGTTAATATGTATTAATTTTATTCCATTAGTAAATAATCATGATAAAAGTTCAGGATATTCAGAACGTATATTTTTTTATTGTTTTTCTATCATCATTGAAACAAGAGCAAAAGTTGTACGCGATATTCAGAATGTATGTTGTTGATAATTAATTTATATATGATTGTTTTTACAAGTTAGTGTATATTGTTTATATGTATTGATTTTATTCCACTAGTAAACAATCATTGTAAATGTTTATGATATTCATAAGGTATGTTTTTGATTATATGATCCATATTGTGTTTATAAGTCATCAGTGAAACAAAAGCAAAAGTTGTACGCGATATTCAGAAATTTAGAAGGTATGTTTTTGATTATATGATCCATATTGTGTTTATAAGTCATCAGTGAAACAAAAGCAAAAGTTGTACACGATATTCAGAAGGCATGTCGTTGATGATTAATTTATATATGATTGTTTTTATAAATTATTGTATATTATATGATCCATATTGTGTTTATAAGTCATTCGTGAAACAAAAGCAAAAGTTGTGCACGATATTCAGAAGGTATGTTGTTGATGATTAATTTATATATGATTGTTTTTATAAGTTATTGTATATTGTTTATATGTATTGATTTTATTCCATTAGAAAAGAATTATTGTAAAAGTTTATGATATTCAGAAGCTATGTTTTTGGTTGGATGATCCATATTGTGTTTATAAGTTATTGATTATTTTTTCTTTATCAGGTATTTTGTATCTATGATTCATTTTCATATTAAATTGGGTTCATTAAACGTGTATTATGATTCAGGTGTATATGTTTGTAAAATTTGTTTTTAACAGGTAACCGTTCACGTCAAAAGAACACTATAATGGTTCACCAACGATGGAATCAGATATAATAGAAAAACAACAATCTGGTATTTTAGTTTTTTTTAATTTAAAGAATTATGTATATTTATTTGTGTTTAGCGTATACGTTTATTAAATTACTATAACAGATTCTTTAAATAAAAGAGTAATGTAATGGATATATCATCACTTGAAATTAAAAGGCGGCGAAATAAAGCAGCTTAGCTTGGTAAATCAATGTTTGAAAGTGACACACCACAAAGAAAGTCTCATAGCCGTTTGCATAATTATCTACTTTATGTGAAGGTATTTTAGTTTTTCATATTGGCATTTATAATATTGTTGAATGTTAATTTTGAATTATGTATTGTTCTTTTATGTGTATCTGTCACTTATACAAATTTTGCCATATGAAACATCTTTTTAGGAATCTCAAACAACAACAACAAATGATAAAGCTACTACAAGTGAGCATACATCAAGAAGTGTGAAGAAAAGATTACGTGATGCGGATGAAAAATTAGAAACTGGAATACAAGATTAGGATGGTCAAAACAACTCGGCAAAAAGAATTATACGAAACACTTTGGTAGATAGTTTTTAGTTGAAATCTAAATATTATATTTTTTATATTTTTAAAACTGTTTTTGTTTGGATTATTTATTTATGCTGAATATTGTTTTTTAGTTTGAAACTTCTGTTTGCAAGTCATTTTGGAACCGTTGTCCTAGGCAACATTGGAGAGATAGGTGGAAAGACCACATGAGTCATTGGGAACACCTAATTTGATGGCTTTTAAATTAAGGATTTAAGAAGTTACAAATCCCAACGACGAAAAATATATAAACAACATATCTACACATAAAACATAGAAACATTTCACATACCATGAAACCAAATGCATAACCACAACCACATTTTACATAGTAAAAACAAGAATTACGAAATACATACGTTAATTCCTACGCTGTTACCCAACGCATAACATTAGTAGTAATATCCATCATAAACATGCCAAAAGAAACATCATCAACCACAACAAACTATTAACTACCAAGTTCTAATTCACTTCACAACTATCACATATAGCAAACAAACCAGGTTCTTAAACACATCACAACATCAAGATCGAACTTCACGTCATCTCAGCAAACATCAAATATAGGAACCAACGAAATAGGACCGTTGAACAGCTCGACTTCAAAATCAGGATCAAGTGTTGTTCCAACAAGCTGAAACCGAATCATTTTGTTCATTGGAAAGTTAAATTCTCCAGCAAGAATCTTCCAATTAGTCCTCAATGTCATGTGATCATTTCTCCATGGACTTTCTGGATGAAATTCAAATTTCAAAACTACACGCCTTTCTATATCCATCCTTCTTAAAATTGCATGTTGAAAACCTTGAAGTTGGTTATCATCCACAAAATAAGCCAGTATAGTCTGCAATAATTAGCAACATGTTTTTTCAAAAATATACAAAGAAGATATTTTCAAACTTATAATAAATATATGCCAAACATACATGATTTGAATTTTAATAAAGAAAACATCCTTACCAGTCTCCCATAATCAAGCACAAACGGAAAAAGTCGTAGGTAAAATTTTGATTCTTTAGTTAAATGTCCAGCATGGTCTATCCAATTACAACCATGAAGCAACCTCTCATCTTAAAAACAAAAAACACAAAACAAATTCAGAATAACACATAACTATTTGAACGGTCGTATTTCAAACATATACTTATTTCATTGGACTACCCATTATAATTTATCACCTGATTCATTTTCATCATGCCCTTGCAAAAAAGCAAGCCGAGTGGGGAAGATTTTTTTCATGAATAAGTTGGAATCCATCGTCATCAAACCTCATTAAAGAAACTCGAATATCATTCCTATTTGTCTTAGTAAGCACAACGCGTTCGCCAGCCATGAGATTCGCATGATGCACAACTATATTCCAATGAACATTGAATTGAAATCCAATGGTATCAACTATTCTAGGAATAATACCTTGCCTTGCCTCAACAAGGATTTCAATGTCAGAAAAGCGAATCACAAACTCATTCCTATCAACATCTTGCAGAAACTCTAGCGGAAACCACTTGAATAAAAAATATATATATAAGTATATATATGAAATTATAAACTATAACTAAAAATAAAACAAAATATAGGGAAAACTGTAAAACAGAGTATTACAGGAGATAGGTTAGTATCATTTCCAACTTCACCGACACATTTAACTTTTCTGTTACGTGTGTGAATAATACCATAACCACCAGATTCTGTTCCATCTCCTTCATAAGCTGTAACATAGAATGTGTCGACACCCTCCTTAATGAAATGTATCGTTCTTATATTCCAATAAACCACTCAAGTGGATGAAATTATTCCATGAATCCCCAGAAAAATACCATTCATCAGTACCACTTACACGATTCAAATAAACTTTTCTTTTCATCCTCTTGTTATTAATCAGATAAACATAATATTTATAATTATAATAGTTTATGTGAAAGTACTCAGGAAGCATCTGCAAAAACAAATAAAAATCAAATTTCAAACACACATATATACCAATTAACAGAAATAAAATACATACCAATGTACCCATATGTTTCCCATGATTATAATCAACCAAGAATTGTGTTGTCATTTTCCTGTAAACAAAACAAACTTTCAATAAAACCATGTAACCAACAAGTTTGCAAAAAGAAACTTCACTTAGATCTATTATTAGTATGGAAACAGTATTTGGTCAAAAACAGGGCAAAACAGTATTTCATATATCAAGTAGTATTTTATTATCAATCAAGTATTAAACCCCTATATATGAACAAAACCATAATCACATTTACTAAATAACATTAATATCTGCATTCAAAATGAAAACTAACAGATCAACTATGAATGACAGAAACAAATGCAAAGACAAAAAAAAAATACCTGATTAAAGATGAACTATGATTCAGTTGTGCAATTAGTCAAATTTTTTGTTTTGATTTATCAATAGCGATAGTATCAATGGGTATTACTGATAGTAGCAATGAATATTGTAGAATTTAGGAGTAGACTTAATTAAAGTGACTTTGGAAGCCGTCTTTATGTCTATCAACATGCAGAGATTTATCACCAAATTCCATAAAACCCCTCTACTAAAACACATTATATACTTTGATCTCATAAATAACAAATAATAACAAAAACCTCTAAATCAAACATTTTTGTCAATCAAAATATATATAACATTAAAAGATATACTATCATAAACTAAACATTAATATAAAAAGTTTGTACCAAAAAATAAGCTATAAAACTATACAAAAACAAAATAAACCACAACAGAATTGCAAATGAACATTAAAATTTACAATACCAAACAAACACAAATAAATACAAACCATAGTGATTATAGTTTCATACACAATACATAAAAACTACTAACGTTTATCGATCGTCACAAGTACATTTTATTTTACCATAACCCATAACATACTTCTAACAATTAACCATCGACAACATAAAGTAATCGTGTCAAACAAAACATCCAGAGCATAATAAACCATTAAACGATCATACTTCAACAAACATCAAAGACGGGCATATATATTGGCTCTTCACCAAAAAAAATAAACTCCTGCTCATCTGGAACATCCGCCACATACTTAAACCTTAATGTCTGATTCTTTTGCAAATTCCAATCTCGAGCAAGTTGCCTCCAATCGCCTTTAAAAGAAATATGAGTTGTCCGATCTGGCCTTTCTGATTGGATATCTTGATCAGGAACATCCTGAATGCAAATGTCTTGTGTCGAAGCAATGCATGAAGATAATTTGATAGCTTGTGCGCTTTCACAAATCCCTCAGGTATTGTCTACATTAACCCGATATAACATTATTAGTTAATACCGTCTTAAATAACAAATTATTTCAACAAGAAATTGATAAAAGCAGGAATGTTTCAAAAAACTTACAAGACTTTGTTGCTCAAACACATAGCAATAAAGCTTTGTGTAAAAAGTTCTATTCTCATCATTGTGTTCCAACTCATGACCACGCCAATTACATATTTGGAATATACGAGGATCTACCAACAGAATTAGAGCAACGTGTAAGCCCATTTCAAAAACATTATTTTCAAACAAAACTCATGAACTTATGTATACTTACCGTTATCAAGAATGTGCTTTGGTTGATCAAAATGCAAGATTGTGTGTGAAACTTTTTATGTAGTTAATTCGCGACCATCACCCATAAAACTCATAAGACTCAACCTATTATTCAGAATGTTAGTCAATACAATCCTTCTTCCAGGAACAAAGCCTCCAAACAGAACAACATCATCCCAATCCAAACCGGAAAACACATGGCCATAATTTATGCTCTGTCCAGGAAAAGCTTGAAGCCCATGCATCACTTGAACTTCAAAACCGTTCACTTTAATCATGAAAACATTATTACCTACATAAGGAAGAAAATTGAACGGTAGCACCTACGGAAAAAACACAAAAAATAAATTACTGAATACCATTGAATAATATATTTAACACAACAAAACATTCTAATTTAGTTAAATAACATATGCAATATTCAACCTATCGGCCATTCCTCTATATTATGACCTACTATAGCAGTGCACCTTGCAAGTCTTCCTGGTACATTAAATGTTCCATAACCACCTGATTCAATACCATTTGCATCATACTCTGTTACATAATATGTATCCGCACTTTCGTTTAAAAAGTGTAACAATGTAATATCTTCATATCCACTTAGCTTAATGAAGTGTTCCCAAGTTTCTTTATCAAATTTCCATTGTCCTTTTCTTTTCTTTAACAACGCCTTAAATTTCTTACATATGTTGTTAATCAAATAAACCCATGTATTGCCATTAATATAAACCTTCTTTAACCAAAATGGAAGATCCTGAAATAAAATAAAACATAACATTGTTAATAAACACGATTACAACATCATAATAACAAAATAAATTTTATATGTCAAATTTCAAAACTGTTTAAACACAACAAATATACCAGCTTCTTCCGGTATGTATTACTGTCGACTTCAATAACAAATTGCGTTCGAATCATTTTCTGCCACACACCACATCACCTTATAAGTATTCAAACGTAAACCGGAAAATAATAAACACTTCACCACATTTAAAGGGAAATACAAAACACTACACAACACCATTTATGACAGCAAATCCATATTGAACTACATCAACGATAAAAACTCAACTGCAAACACTAAACCAACAAACACACACATAACAAAATCCAACTAAATTCCCAATTTAACAACTAAATAACATCATTTACAAATCAATTATAATCGCGTAACTAATACATAATATGTTACATACCATTAATAATTACAATGCACAACCCTACTTAATGGAACACATTCATTTAACAATTGACTTAGCAAAAACATTACTAATCTAAAAGATCATAAACTATTAAACTAACACAAATCACACTCTTATCTTCACAAAGCCAAGAAAACCTTATAAGACTTGTTGTATGAAAGTATTGTAAGTATGTTTACACTGATATATACTTAATGGTCATAATCACTAAAAGGTATTAATAATCAAAGGATGTTAAGTATGTTTGTATTTAACATATTCTTTTATACATGATGGATTTGAGGGACACTCACATTCATTTAACAACTGATTTATCAAACACATGACTAATTTAAAGGATCATAAACTATTAAACTAATAAAATAATAAATTTAGATACAACAATAAACAAACAATAATATAAAATACAACAATTTAAATCACAATATAATATCTAACTAATAAAATAATACGTAAGAATATCTTAATCTGATAAAATTACCAAATTAGGGGTTTTGCAAAGTAAAAAATAAATAGCAGATGCAAATATACAATCTTAAAATTAACCCTGAATTGATATAAAAAACAATATCCGAACTAAGAAAAACAGTTATTATCAAGAATCAATGATATGAAATATAATCTCAATCACTAAGAAAAAAAAATAAGATACAATATCAGACATTCGATTAAAAAACAATAAAAACGAAAATCTAAAGAGGGGAAGAGAAAATGATTCAGTACCGGAAACTTGATGCTCATGATCGGAGATAAACAAGACTTTTGATGTTATATTGAGTCTACTACTAAAATAATATACCAAAATAAAAAATCAGATAAGAAGTAGTACTAAGAATAAATTAATCTATATAAAAATATAGGTGATGATTACGTATTTTACTTATACAACACTATATATATTTAACATGAAATTCTAACTCATATCATGTACGTATAAAATAAAACAACAAAAACAAATGCTACAACTTAAAAAACAATATTTTAACATAGCATATAAGTAATTGACGTAAAAAAATAATAAACTTCAACAATTAAAAAGTTTTGATTAACTACATATAACAATTTAACAAAACGTGATATACTTATTTAACAATTTACATTTACAATACGGTCAAACATATATAATTCAATCAAATAACATCATTCATGAATTGCTATATATATACAAAATCACAACCGAAATAACAATATATTGAGGTCAAAAACTTTATTTTAGTTCGAAATTTTAACTAAATCTAAATCAATTATTCAAACCATATAACAAATATAATAATGTAGAAAATTTTAAACAAAAGGAGAAGATTTTTTCAAAGCAAAAAATATTTTTTTTAAATTAAAAAAAAAAACGAATATCTATTTTATACAAATACCTACACATGCATCTAAAACTTATAAACCTCACAAATCATCATCCCCTACATAACCACCTAACAAAATCTGCTCCTACCAAATCAAGTTAATCAATAACGAAATCCTTTAAAGATCTAAAGGTAATCACAAACACACTTTTTATATGTAAATTAACCATACTTTCATATGATTTATCTATATATTCGATTTGCAACCTAATAGTGTATGTATAGATCATCAATGATAGGATTAAAATCAACTTAGAATCATGTATAACATATTTTTGTCCCATTGATTATGAATCCCCAGATATTAAACAATGATATATGATATAACTTAAATAAACCCTATCATGATCATTAAAGTTTATACTAAATTTTCATATAATAAGTATGCTCTTTTAATGTGTTTGAGTGTAAAAACCATCATCCACTAACATACCACAACAATCATTCTCACAATATTCATATTCATATTGTAATATTGGATTTAAACTTACGAATTGCTTTACATAGGTTAACCTTCCTTTACAGAATGTTTGCCATTGTAAATAAACAAACTATTATCCTGAAGTCAAAGTATCCTTCACCATAAGCAATTACTATTAGCAACCAAAAACTTATATTCACTTTCATGATTTCTTAGTGTTGAAACAGGATGGCACAACAATTTCTTTTTGAATACATTCATGACACCCCGGAAAATGCACAAGTAAAACTAAACCATCAAATTTTACGTTATATACAAGCTATAGAAACAATGCATTTATGAATGCAGGAATAATTGCATATCACTTACTTTACAATTACCAAAACAGATTCTACCCGACGTATTTACAGAGTACTTTAAGACTCCAAACAACATGTTGTACTTGAACGGCCATGACAGGTACCGTTACAAAACAGAGATCACAAACATAGATGGCAAATGGGTGTTATCGGACAAAGAATGGATTGCCTTTGTTGCATCCAATGTGCCTCGCAACACAGCAACAATCCATTTTATAAGGCAAGGAGAAGAAGACTTTTATGTTACGGTATATGACATAAATGGATCAGAGTGTCCAGGGTATGACAGGCGTACTATAGGACCAAGAATGATCAGATGTTTGTCAACATATACCCCAGGATTCACGGTAAAAAACACGATCTATATCTAACTTATCAATTTCATAAACTATCTAAATTTACAATTTCCTAAAATTACTTGCACTTACTGCCAGGGGATTTCTTGGATGACTTGGACATGCACAAGAACAGAAAAGCAGAGATTGTCCACATGAATGCCGTATATGATATCAATTTACAAGTGCTTTTAAAACAAACAAACCCTTTTCAAATTCAATCTTTGGTCATGGAAGGAAACTGGTATCAAATTGGAAAAGATTGTCTCTTTGAAGAACACAAGATGATGCGTATTAAACTAATGTGTTATCAGACAAAGGTTATCGATGGTTTCAACCAACGAGTAGCTATATTTCATGTCTGTTAATATACAATCACAGAGTAGCTGTGTATTGCACATACATTTACAAATTTGTAACCTCTTTTTTGAAGACATAACCTTCAGGATCTTTTCAGTTTTTGTTTATATATTGTTGAAATTATGTATTTAAGTTTAAACAAGTTGTTACTTTCGTTAATGATTTCTCATTTGCTAATCTGTTATTGATTCAACATGATTTAAGAACAATACTAATAATGCAAAGCGCCTAAACACAGTTTTTCCTCAACAATTTTTGCTAATCTATTGTTGATTCAACATGATTTAATAATATTACTAAGGATTTGATGCGCCCAAAAACAGATTTGCCACAACAAATTGTTTACATAATACATAGATTCAACACAATGTCATGCCAGAACATTTTGTTTACATAATATATGCATTCAACAGCCACCTATACTGGATGGAAAATGTTAAGTAACCAATCAAACAACACAACGTCAAAACAGAGAAACAACTGCCTAATACTTTTATTGATTCATAAAGCTTAAATAATAAATAAAAAGAATATGGAATACACCCTTTGCAACATACGACTGCATCAAATTAAACAATAACAAACACTAACAATCCTAAAAAAGATCAAAACATAAACTAAAAATAACATAAAACATACATCTGCATCAAATTAAACAATAAGAAACAATAACAATCCTAAACAAGATCATACCATAAACTAAAAATAACATAAAAGTGACAACACATTTGTTAATACAAATAAGCCGTAAAAACATTTATTTATATTTTATGATCTTCTAATGTTTTGTCGATAACAAACGTAAAATCATTTTACCGAAACAAATAAAATACGTAAATGGTTTGAACTAATAGTTTCTAACATATTCACATTTTCACATAAAACACTAAAACAAGTATAAGTGATTTTATGATTTAATATTACATATGTACAACAACTAGTGTTTACATATTTGGGTAAAATATACACATAACTAGTATGTAGTATATTGGGTAATATAAATGGGTAGAAACTTAAGTATCATAACCCATTGACCAAATACATTGAATATAGTTGGGTACAACCCAAAGCCCATGATCCATGGATCTTGACCCATAACCCATTGCATGACATCATGCTTATATCATATATGAATAATATCCATAACCCATGGTTTTGACCCATACCCATGTGACTAGGTGCATTGCACTCAAGAGATACATTGTATCTAGCTAAAGACCCATGGATCAACCCATAACCAAAATACCCATGGGTAAAGAGGAGCGTCCCACGGATCCCTAGCTTTACGCTAGACGGATCCCTTGTGGAAGGGATCCGTGGGATCCGGGGAACAGTAGAATTTTTTCTCTATGATGAAGTTCACATACGAAGACATATACTTTGTGTTGTTAATCTACATTGGGGTTATATACCCAATCCTTTGTATCATCTTTAGCATTTAAATGAAATATTACTAATAATCTAGTTTATCTAGGTTATTGTCATAATGTGTTTATCATTTCTTTTTATTTTTTCATGATACATTAGAAGTCATGTATGCATGCTAAAAGAAAAATGTAGGCTAAAACACTTATCTTGGTATAAAACTATGAGATCTAAAAACCTATGTTTTTCATCATAAAATCTGCTTCTGTAACTACAGATCCACGGATCCTGGCAAATGTACTAGCCGGATCCCTTTGTGAAAGGAACCGTGGGAACCGCCCTACTGGAGAACAGCTTTTCATGCAAATTAAAAATCACTTTCCTTCTAAAAGTAATACTCCACTAGAATGTCAAAACCATAAGAGAGTTAAGTGTCATTGTTTTTAAAAAAACAATTGTTAATAAAAATCTAGTAAAAACGTTAGATAATCATTGGTTGACCACAAACATCACTTTCTATTAACTCATCTTTTCTATAGGTTTCACTATGTCATGCGTATATGAGTTTGATTTTTCACTCTCTAGCGTCTACACTCCAAACATCTCTCTTAGCCCAACACACACTGCAATCATGTCCGTGGGTTCAATAATCTCGAAACCCGTCACTTCCATGAAGGACGTATTATAGACACCTCTCTACAATTCGAACAAGGTATCAATACCTCCTTCCGAGCCATAGGACTAGAATGTCTTCTCAAAATTAACGAGAAAATATGTCCAAGTCGAACTCGTTCGTAACGAGGATCGTTCTCTATCCCTTTGGTTTTGGATGAAAAACCAAAAGTTTGTTTTGACTCTTGGGCAATTTGCTCAAATTCTCTGAATTCCAAATCATGGACAATGTGCCTTCACCGAATTCCAAATCATGAAAAACCAAATGTACTAGTCCGTATTGTTCTCACATTCCTTCCCCGCAAGACTTAATTCGCATATTATGCAAGCCCCATCACACCAATCCAAACATCATCTACACACGGGATATTCTAGAAGAGTACAATCCCCTTGCACTCATCCTACGTGAAAATGTTTGGAGCCTTAGGGGAAATCGAGAAATCCTTCCCGCTTGTTGTGCTCACATAATATATTGTTTGCTAACACAACAACCATACAATCTCACCTACTTCTTTGCAAGGCGAATTGTAAACCTTCAAGGCTCCAAGAATAAACTCATTCCCTATGGAATGTTCTTGGCCGCCTCTATAATCTCATGCATTTTCATCCTCAATATCAAAGTCCGTTATGCGTGCTTGTGAACAAGATGATGGAACGCTAAACATTTCCTCATGAAGGCGTTCTTCATTCTGAATCCGCCAACACTCATCAACCATTTGATGATCCCTCTACCGAAAACACTCAAGGAACCTAGTAGTGTTTCAAATAGGATCAATCCTCTTGTACTCGTGCTTTATCAATATAATCCAATTTCCTTCATGAAATAAAACATCTTAAATCTTAGTGTTAGAATCCCTTTTAAAACTAACCTTGGAATATAATGCATTGTCAAGATTATTGCATACCTTTAGTAAAGGTTACCTTAGAGATGGGCCGGATCCCAAGTTTGTGCTAGACGGATCCCTACCCTTAGGGAACCGTGGGATCCGGAAAATAGAAAATGCAATCACAAACATTGTATCTCAAACATGTCCTTAGAACACCTCACACTAAGCTTGACATAGTGTCTTAAGGCAAATTAAGTCCTTATTAAGTTAAGTAGATCCTTCCTACTCACACATAACTCACCTAGGTCACACTCAAAAACGCTTGTAGATCTATCGTTTCACTTTAATCCATTACTCTTCCGCTCTTAAGCTCACACATCAGTTTTCACATGATCCCTCATATCTAAACGTTGGAAGTATTTTATAGCATAATCGATCATAATCATCCTTACGTCAAAATTGGTCGAAATTGATCAAATTCTAGTTTTTCCATCTTAAGCCTTTAGGATATTCTCCAAAACATTAATCTAAGTTACTATCTAATCTCTAGGATCATTTAGCTTCAATTGACACTCTCATCTTTTGTGTCATCCTTGTTCATTCATTGGTACTCATGAAAGTTTCAATTTCTTCCATAAAAGGTAATCATTAGCTACAGGGGCGGAGCCAGGATTTTAAGTTGAAGGAGGCCGAGATTTTATTTTTTGAAAAAGTACAGATACGTTGATCCAAGCATGTGATACGACAAGCTAGAAGGCAAAAACTTAAATTTATGCAGTTTATAAATCATATATTTTCTTGGCCATGATTAAACTAAGGCCAACATAATGAACTAACCTCAACTATATTAACTCTCAAAATTAATAAATAATCATAAGAAGATTTTTAAAAATTATATTCTCACATTGATTTAACATCATCTAATTCACAGATTTGTAAATGATAATAATAATAAGATTTTTAAATATTCTATTCTCACATTGATTTAACATCATCCAATTCACAAACTTAAAAATGAAATTCCTTTTCGAAAAAATAAGTATCATATTTGGTAGAAAGAAGAAGAAATATATAAATCATCAATAGCCTCTGTCTATAAGTCTCGATTCACTTAAATCAATATCTAGAGTACCAATAACTTTATGTATTTGTATGATAAGAAAATAAAAAGATAACATACAAGAATTGACCAACAATCTTGAATAGCTAAAGATCCACCCAAAGGTATAGAGAAAAATGAAACAGTTAAATATACAATATTATAACACTTGACTTGGTACTAAGTGACAAACCACAAACTTCTTTTGATTTTCAGCGGTCACTTTCATTTCCTAGTTGTAAATCCATGACGTTAGGGGTGGCATTGCAGTATATGATTTCTTATTCAATGTTGGATATGGGCTAAACAAGCTTAAGCATATTGGGCTGGTTGGGGGAGGCCCAGCACCTTCCTGCCACCCTATCCCCTCCGCCCCTGATTAGCTACATCACTCATTACCTTCAAGTACTTAAGCACCCCTTCATTTAAGACACTTAGGAGAACTGAAACACTCAAGGTGATATAGGTCTTAGATCTTAGAAACATTATTTCTACTCTTTCATAGCTGCTGAGAGCCGGATCCCTAGGACTAGCCTAGACGGATCCCTTTGAAGAGGGAACCGTGGGATCCGGGTGACAGATTATGTCAACTCTAGCTAAAACAATCATTTCAAGTTCATCTTCCTATCTTAAACACTCCATCTCATCTTAAATGGGTTCCTAGATCAGTACAAACTCTGAAGTTGACTCTTGTGCATGTTAATCATCACATTCCAATTAGTTTTAGTGGCTTAAGGCTTGAATGCACTTGCCAAATATCTTGCCTTATAAACCACATTGTTAGGACTTCCATAGTCATCACCTTCATCCTAATTTTCAGCACTTAAGAAACCCTTACAAACTTCTTGAAATGAAAACTCCAAGTAGTAACTTATCCACCAAAGAACCACCCAAGAAAATTGCTCGTGTTGTACGAAATTTCTAATCAGATCATCTTGGTCAAGCCAACAAATGCAAGGATCTCTTCTCAACCAATCAAACCAATTCCTAAAAGGATAGAACCCACAAAACTACCTATAAAACACCACCTCCTAGCAAACAATATCATCTCCACTAAACCATCACCATTGGTTCCTAGAGCTATCTCTTTTACATTTCCACTATCATCACCACACCTCTACAATTTAGGATTCCTCAGGCGTCTCATCCTCCTCCGTAGACAACATTCTCCTCATTAGGAGGAATAATGATACAAAATCAAGGTGTTGAGTCAACATTTGCTCCGGCTTCCTTTGGCCGTTTCCATCATATAATCCCATTTGGATTATGAGAAATTATCAAAGTCAAACACCGACCATATGGAAGTTGACACTTCTCTACCACCACCATCATTCTTGGTCGAGCCATTCTCAAATGTGCCTCCACCAATCCCTCCACCGTTTGAAGCTCCCCGCTTCACTTGATCCTTCGCATCAAGCCATTTCATTTATTCCACCACCACTACCTAGCCATGACAAAGATTGTTATCATTGTCAACATGTTGAAAGTTTGATACATGAAGTACGAGAAGACCAACGTTTCATGTTCTATCACCTCCTCGAACGTTTCGATGAGATTAAACCTAAACAAACTTGAGCTAGAAGATTTTAGTGGTGTCCTAGTATCAAGCGTTAGTTGGTCTAGAAATTCCTAGTCATGTATCGTTTATTTTCTTAGATTTTAGAGTCATGTATATCATAACTCTAGTTTCATTAAATGAAATTACATGTTACTTGCTATATTTCTGAGTATATGATTATGTTGTATAATTCATATCTCACTTTGGTAATAACATTATTTGTTATACCACCATTTGTTTGATCATTCATCGGCCAGGCGGATCCCTTTAATGCCTAGGCGGATCCTACTAGGGGAACCGTGGGATCCGTGTCAGAAAACTATTTTCTACTACTTGGACCACATTTGTAGGAAATTGTGAATTATATTGCTTTCTAACCTTTTTTGTAGTTATTCAATTTACACATGAAGACTTTGACACCCTAAAGCTAGGGGAAGCTTTGTGTCAAGCAATACATTGCAAATTACTTGCAATATTAGGATTACATTTCTTGACATCCCTTTGCATAATTGCAATCATCAAGGGGGAGCACATTCGTCACTTAGACGAAATCTTTTGCAAACTTAGTTGCAAACAAACTAGCTTAGTATTACTTTCTTGATGCCCTTACATAGGGATGGACTCGTCAAGGGGGAGTTAAGACGAGATCCTTTCCCGTTACTTGCTCTCTAATTCTTCTTTTCTACTTTCTACGCTTTTCTTAAAAACATTGCGTTAGTTATCTTTCGAAGCTCTTTTTGTTTCGACAAAAAGGGGAGAAGAAAGTAAAAACTACAAATTCAAACTTTTACAATTTTAGCTTTTCCTTAAAATAATTTTATGTTTTGTCATCAACAAAAAGGGGAGACTGTTAATACAAATAAGCGTAAGCGTTTATTTATATTTTATGATCTTCTAATGTTTTGTCGATAACAAACGTAAAATCATTTAACGAAACAAATAAAATACATAAATGGTTTGAACTAATAGTTTCTAACATATTCACATTTTCACATAAAACACTAAAACAAGTATAAGTGATTTTATGATTTAATATTACATATGTACAACAACTAGTGTTTACATATTTGGGTAAAATATACACATAACTAGTATGTAGTATATTGGGTAATATAAATGGGTAGAAACTTAAGTATCATAACCCATTGACCAAATACATTGAATATAGTTGGGTACAACCCAAAGCCCATGACCCATGGAGCTTGACCCATAACCCATTGCATAACATCATGCTTATATCATATATGGATAATATCCATAACCCATGGTTTTTGACCCATACCCATGTGACTAGGTGCATTGCACTCAAGAGATACATTGTATCTAGCTAAAGACCATGGATCAACCCATAACCCATGACCCATAACCAAAATACCCATGGGTAAAGAGGTGTCCACGGATCCTAGCTTTACGCTAGACGGATCCCTTGTGGAAGGGATCCGTGGGATCCGGGGAACAGTAGAATTTTTCCTCTATAAATAGTGAGCCATTTCTTCATTGTTTCTCACCCCTTTCCAACATACTTTCCCCTTTGAGTTAAAAACTCTCTAACCTCAGATCCAAGAGATCTATGTTTGTAGTTTTGTTTTTGTGTGATCTTCTAGATTCTTCTTAAAGGCGAGATCACCACTTTTGAAGTCGAGCAAGCTCAAGTCCATGAGTTGCCATGCTTCCTAATCATCAAGACTACTGAAGTCTTCTTGTTGATGATTGTTTTTCTTTTCTAAGAAGTGTTGAAGACATTTGTGAAAGGTGTCTCAAGTGTCAAGACGAAGATATTAGTGAAGGGTATCTATCGTATATAGCATAAGCACTTGTGGTAGGTGCTTAGAAGTCAAGACTAGAATTAGTGAGGGGCTTAGAAGTCAAGACACAAGACATTAGTGAAGGTGTCTTGAAGATCTAGTTAAAGGCATTAGTGAAAGGTGCCTTAGATGTACATTTGATATGGTGTGTTTCGATGTACAAGATAGATTAGTGCTAGATCCAAGGATATTGATAACCTTGATGATGTTGTAAAAAGGAGTTGATTTCCTTTGGGATTAGTCATTGGTGTAGTGTTGGGTTGTAGTTCCTCCATTGCAATAGAACTATGTGCTTAGCCCAGTACCTAATAAAGGGTAGGCAACGTTGTGTAGGTGTATTTCACCTTGGTGTGAAAGAACTAGGTACTTAGCCTAGTACTGATAAAGGGTAGGCGACGTTGTGTAGGTGTGGTTCACCTTGGTGTGAAAGAACCGGTGGTTAGCACTGGAAAAAGGGTGGCGATGTTGTGAAGAGCTTCTCATAGCCGAAGGAGATTGGTGTAGTGTTCTGAACTCGAGTAGGTGACTCGGGGGTGGAGTATAGCAAGGAAGGTGTCCTTGTAGGCGAACCACTATAAATACTCGCGTTGTGGTTTTGTGCTTCTTACTCTTATCTTTTCATTACATACCTTTATATGCTTGTTTATCAACATCCAACACACACATCAAAATAGATTGACATAAGTCGATCTAACTAGATTAAAAGGAAGTTTTAATTGGCAAAACTATTCAACCCCCCCTTCTAGTTTTCCACAACATTACTAAACATCTAAAATATATATTAAGATAATTAAGTCATGATAAATACCTACTAACATCGTCAGCAAGAGTAATAAACGATCATCATATACCACAAGCAAAAGACTGTTAAACCCTGCATCTAACCCATAAAATTACAAACCAGAACACATAAACGACCATAGCCACAAAGCAGACGCCACTAAATACTCAACGCCTTCACCATCTCCACCATAACAAACAATTCTTCAAAAATCGCATCTTAATAACATTCATCAGGAGTTTAGTAGCTTCCATCAAATCTTCTTTTTGGACCTTCAAGAGATGTGAAATGCATTTCAAAGATCCTCGGAAAAACATCTCGGCTCGTCACGGTGACCCATTCTGCGAACCCGTCCTTGAATCTCTGTCGCTCTCTTTCTAAAATCCGCCTCTGCATGCTTGGTCATTTCAATTTCATCGGCAAAGAATACAAGCATCATATCTTTTTCCCTCCTAGAACCAGCAAGCCTCGCTAATTGATCGCAAACAGGAATTGGAGTAGGCATTTTTGAACCTATATACACTAAACTTTGATTGCACAATCAAAAATATCATTATTAACAATCCACACATACATCAAACAAAACAAAAGGGGGTTTTACAAATTCGTAACAACAACAGCATGAAATAACAAATAAATACATGTATATCAAAATACATATGCTAACAAACAAATACATTATATTTAACTTAAACATGCACACTAAAGGTCCAAACAAAATAGTCGGATACTAAAAAATACTCATTTTTACTCTAATTAAAATAATAACAAGTAACCAAAATCGAAGTTCATAAACTAACTCATATTGTATATTAGCAAGAAGATCGAATAGATTCTTGGAGAAGATGAACAGTTGGTTATCCAAGGTATCGCTTTGATTCTATCAGCTTCTTTGATACGCTTTATGTTAATAAAATAAACATTAGTAGTAGTTAGGTGTTAATAATATTATAATAAGAATAATCAAATAAAAATAACAATAACATATTATTAAAAAAATCACTATTTAGTATATAATGTTCATGTACAAACAATTTAACATTGCAATAAAAAAACTCATATCATAATTAAAATAGCAAAACAACTGTTTGTTAATATATATAACTCTATGTAAACATAAACAATACTAAACTAAACTACATTTGGAATTAAACAAACAAGAAATCACAAGTTAGTAATGCCTTAAATAACATAGCAAAACAAGCATTTGTTAATATATATATATATATATATATATATATATATATATATATATATATATATATATAACTCTATGTCAACATAAACAGTACTAAACTAAATTACATTTGGAATTAAAAAAACAAGAAATCACAAGTCGTGTATGCCAAATAACATATTATTAAAATAATATCTATTTAGTATATAATGTTCATGTACACACAAATTAACACTAAAATAACAAAAATCATATCACAATTAAAATAGCAAAACAACTGTTGGTAATATATATATATAACACTATGTAAACATAAAAAATACTAAACTAAATTACACTTGGAATTAAAAAAAACAATAAATCATAAGTCGTGCATGCCCAAGTGTACTAAACATTATTTCAACACTTTGAATTAAACAAGCAAGAAATCACAAATCGTGCCCGCCCTACGAAAGAAATTCTTAGAATTTTCTGACAAATACATTACTATAAAAGGAAAATTTAAAAATTAATGTAAAATTTAAAAATGTAAGTCTCATTTAAACCATATAGTAACCCCTCAAATAACTATACATTTTAATAGAATTATTTATAAGAAAAACTCACTAAACTTATAACCAGCAATTTAATGCAAATAAAAGTGTTAACTATTAACACTATTAATAATTTAGACGTTCTACTTTGAAAAACATATATTTACTATGTTATAAAGTACTTGGGACATGCTAAATGATGAAGGTTTAAAATGAAAAATATTTGCTCGCCACAAAAATAGGCACTTAGGGATACGTCGCCGCATTAGCGGTATCCTATATATATATATATATATATATATATATATATATATATATATATATATATATATATCTGAACACATTATATATAATAGGAGGCATGCCACATATTATTCCACGTGGCATTCCATAATGCCACGTCATAAATCCATGTCATCGTATTTAATGCCAAATAAGCAAATTTATATATATGATTAGCTAAAATTCGGATTTAATTAGTGTAAAAATGAATTGTACAGGATTTGAACCTGGGTCTGTTAGACCACAAACAAACATGATAACCACTAGACCAACACCTTTTTTGGATTATATTTTGCAAGACCAAATCTATAAACCTTCAACCAATTAATGACCATTTATAAGAATTCCTACAACTTAGGTGATAATGAAATACAATCCTACGTTTTATTCATTCACCATAATATCATTCATACCCTACATTTTTTTCAAAACCCTAATATCATTCATTCATCCTCCTGCATAATGATCGATAATTTTTATGTTCCTTCTTTAATGATTTATTATGTTCATAATTGTTTTGTAATGTTTGTTTTGTTATATATATTTGTTGTATAACTTTTGTATATGATAATATATATAACTCTATGTAAACATAAACAATACTAAACTAAATTACATTTGGAATTAAACAAACAAGAAATCACAAATTAGGTATGCGCCAAATAACATAGCAAAACAATTTGTTTGTTAATATATATATATATATATATATATATATATATATATATATATATATATATATATAAAACTCTATGTCAACATAAACAATACTAAACTAAATTACATTTGGAATTAAGAAAACAAGAAATCACAAGTCGTGTCTGCCAAATCACATATTATTAAAATAATATCTATTTAGTATATAATGTTCATGTACAAACAATTTAACACTAAAATAACAAAAATCATATCACAATTAAAATAGCAAAACAACTGTTGGTAATATATATATATAACACTATGTAAACATAAAAAATACTAAACTAAATTACACTTGGAATTAAAAAAAAAACAATAAATCATAAGTCGTGCCTTCCCAAGTGTACAAAACATTATTTCAACACTTTGAATTAAACAAGCAAGAAATCACAAATCGTGCCCGCCCTTGGACGGGCTTAAACGGCTAGTGTGTATATATATATATACACACATTATAAAGGATTAGGGATTCCTACGAAAGAAATTCTTAGAATTTTCTGACAAATACATTACTACAAAAGGAAAATTTAAAAATTAATGTAAAATTTAAAAATGTAAGTCTCATTTAAACCGTATAGTAACCCCTCAAATAACTATACATTTTAATAGAATTATTTATAAGAAAAACTCACTAAACTTATAACCAGCAATTTAATGCAAATAAAAGTGTTAACTATTAACACTATTAATAATTTAGACGTTCTACTTTGAAAAACATATATTTACTATGTTATAAAGTACTTGGGATATGTTAAATGATGAAGGTTTAAAATGAAAAATATTTGCTCGCCACAAAAATAGGCACCGGGTACCGTCGCCGCATTGTGGAGGTATCCTTATATATATACACGCACACATTATATATAATAGGAGGCATGCCACATATTATTCCACGTGGCATTCCATAATGCCACGTCATAAATCCATGTCATCGTATTTAATGCCAAATAAGCAAATTTATATATATGATTAGCTAAAATTCGGATTTAATTAGTGTAAAAATTTATATAAACATGATAACCACTAAACCAACACCTTTTTTTGGATTATATTTTGCAAGACCAAATCTATAAACCTTCAACCAATTAATGACCATTTTAATGAGATAAGTATAAGAATTCCTGCAACTTAGGCGATAATGAAATACAATCCTACGTTTTATTCATTCACCATATATAATATCATTCATACCCTACATTTTTTTCAAAACCCTAATATCATTCATTCATCCTCCTGCATATATGTTCCTTCTTTAATGATTTATTATGTTCATAATTGTTTTGTAACGTTTGTTTTGTTATATATATTTGTTGTATAACTTTTGTATATGATAAAACTTTTTGTTGCTGTTTCTGTTCACGCATCGCATATTAATTCATTCTTGATTATATTTACCTGTTATTGAACAATGAAGCTTAACTAAATCCATCCTAACAGGCCATATATTGACCTACTCAGCCTATATATTCTTGATTATATTATGCTCCACAGCCGCAGCCCACAAATTACAATGGCCAGCAATTCCTAGCTCCTACTCAGGGATGGACTACTGATCTCTTTGACTATGTTGAAGATCCGGAGAATGGTATTCCTAATTCAACTTTATCATTCATCTTATAAACAATATATTGGCAACATAACCCGACTTTTTATAAATGTTTACAGAACGGGCTACATCTATTCATAGTTACCGGATGAGAAAACGATTACTCTTTTGAATCATATAAAATTATGTTGGATTAAAATGGAAAAATTAAGTTAGATTTCACCAACACAACCCAAGTTTAAGATTAATACTATATAAACATGCTTCTCAGAGCAAAGGTTGTTAATATTTCGTATATTTTCGTGGACAGCGATCATAACAGCATGTCTCCCATGCATCACTTTTGGACAGATTGTAGAGATTGTCAACAACGGACAATCTTGTAAGTTAGTTTAGAAGTCAATGTTTAGTTTGTATCATATATAACTTTTTATGTTGCTAATGAAATTATATGTGTACATTCAACTGGGACTTCTACATGGGGCCACTGCATTTATTTTCATGTCATGGATAATGTCATGCTCATATCGTACTAAGATCAGGAGCCGCTACGGTTTGATGGTGAGTCTAGGACCAGGCTGGGTTACACACTTCTTTTGCTAGTGATGTGCACTTTGCCAAGAATACCGAGAACTTAACGCCCGAGGCTTGGACCTTGAATTAGGTACGTTACTTGAAGCACTTTAATGTGTATTTGGAAATGGCTCTTGCTGCAACTGCAACAAAGAATTCTTAACTTGATGCTGATACATATGTAAAAAATATAAATAGTGCACCAATCTTATCTCCTTATAAAAAGTTGAAGACGATCAAATGTCTGGAGTCGTCATCGTCCTCTCATGGAGTGTTGACAACAATTGGAACTAGAAGAACAGGAGCTCATTTGTATTGGGCTGAATTCTATTGTAGTTGAGAAAACTTAACAGGAAAATGGGTTAATGTTGATGTTGTAAATCGAATCATTGATGGGGGGACAGAACGTAGACGCTGTAGCTGTTGCCTGTAAAATTTCTTTGAGATATATGGTCGTTTTTGCTGGTCGAGGAGCTAAAGATGTTACTCGCAGGTTATACATTTTTCCACTTAGTGATTCATTTTTTGTGTTCTTACAATAATCAATAATGAATGTAAAAATGCTGAACTTACAGGTATGGTGTAAAGCGGCACAAGATTGCATCACATTGAGTTGATTCAACTTGGTGGGACGGAATGTTGCGGTCACTGAAAGAACAATAAAGAACGAGTGTGATAAATGAGGATGATGTGAAAAAATTATAAAGAATGTATCTTGAGGATATGGAGATGGAGACGAAATCATTAACAGAGCCTCTTCCAACTAATCAAACAGGTACCACATTGTGGTTTTGTGAAAACATAATTGTTTGTTTGATAGAGGAAAAACAAGCTTCTTTGAGAGAAGTGGGAGATTATCAAAAGCGGTAATGTCAAACCTTCAAGATTGTTCAATTTTCTCTTCAAAATGGGTACAAATTTTTAGCTATGCACAAGTCGAAAACATGAAAAGGGTCATTTGTATTCCAACGACTATAGACAACTCAAATACATCTTATAATGTTTGAATTTTAATCATAAAGGGTTTCAGTGTATTGATTATACCATTAAAGAAACGGTATTTTAAAAATAAACGACAATGAATTGGTCAAAAGAACAATTTAGTGTTTTATAAATGTCAAGCCTTATCTATGAGTTTTGATCTACTGGTTGTTTTCTTTTTTGTTTGTTTACATGAGTTAACACTTTAAACAAATGCGAAGACACGCTGAACTATCATGTTTTGCTCTAAAGACATATCTTTTACATAATTAATTTGTAATATCTTTGTTAGACAAGGCTTATAATTTATGTATTTACTATTTTGTAGTAAATGTTCTTTCAACCAATCATCCAAAGAAATTGAACACCATGCTTAAAGTTCTTTTGCCAAAACACTCCTGACATCCATCTAAAGGAGACTGCCAGCAAAAAGGTATTTATTTCTTATTGAGTATTTAATTTCATTAACTGTCTCTGAACCATTATTCACTTTTCTCATCTCCGTTTGATATGATTTTGGGTAGCATATCGATAAATCAGGTAACAGTCAAATTTATTTTCTTCAATTTCAGTGTTTAACTATTGACAAACGACTGATTTAGGGTATTTAGCCAACGCACCTGAAGACACAGTGCTCAATATCTTGGACCCTGCCACTGGTGAATGTTACTGCTTATTCTTCTCCTTAATATGCTATTTTTCCACTAGCTAAATATATAAACAACTAATGATGGTCATACTAATTAACAAGTTGAATTGAAATCACATTTTGGCTTATCTAACAGGCATAGCAGTTGGCGAGTTTAAGTCATCTTTGATTAAGCGTTTTCGCTTCTGGTGGTGCACCAGTTGTTCATTTTGTAATAGCTTATGTTCGTATTAATGTTACTTTTGCTAAGAAGAATAGAAAGATTCATTCTATATCATGGGTCTGATCGTCTAAGTGTCCTAATCAAGCTGGAGGTAGTTTTTTCTCATAGTCATTGAAAAAACACACATCTAACTTAGATTAGAAAATATCATACATTAGTTCGTCTCAA
The DNA here is from genome assembly GCA_910596185.1 of Chrysanthemum makinoi. NCBI lineage: Eukaryota > Viridiplantae > Streptophyta > Magnoliopsida > Asterales > Asteraceae > Chrysanthemum > Chrysanthemum makinoi. The sequence goes on along the minus strand of OU343224.1, from coordinate 25,820,102 downwards.
TTTTTTTGGTACTGCATTTTGGTTTTATTTGTTCTCGGTTTACACAATTACATGACATATTGAAATTGAAGGTTATTCTCCGGCCTCAATAGTTTGTTTTCAGCTAGCCGTTTAAAATCGAAGTACAAGGAGATATTGTTGGAAGCTAAATGAGGTATTAAGTTATTTCGATGCTTTATCGAGTAGTAACTTTGTGGCTGAATGCATATATTGCCATGTTAAGAGTTTGAAATACAACACCAACCTTTCAAAGTTATATAACTGAGCAACAATATATGAAAATGACTAAATTTATCTTCATGTTTTGGTTCAACATGATACTAACTTCACTCATGGTAATGATTGGTTATTTGGTATTCATGTCTTAATGTTACTGATAAGTGTTTAGAGCTGTATTGTAGTTAATTTATTCTACCATTCATTCACTGTCTTTGTACTGCACTTGTGTCAGTATGTACAAAATAAGTGCAAGTAAGACTTCAGATGTAAGCATATGACATTAGTAGAGAAGCCTTGGAACATGAATTAGTCAAGCTACAAGAGTTTTTGGTGAGAAGCGACCACCTATAATGACACTCTTGATCTTACCCCATCAAGTTTGTACATTTGACGTCATACTTACCCATATTTGGCTGAAACATGCAGGTCATCATATTCCAAGTGCTTGGTTATGAAGCTCTAATAAACAGGGAATAAGACTTGCAGTATTATGCCCCCTCTTTTCTTTCTAATATTTTGTTATAGAATGATGATGTTGTACTCAAGGTGAATTAGCTATTCCAAACACCTAAGATCAAAACTAGTATGTATCATGCTATAAAATTAGCACCAGACGTCTGTAACGTGTTACTAAGGTGTTGTTTCAATTAGCTTATTTTTTGGGCTTTGGAAAAGCTTATAAGCTCTTTTTTTGAGCTAATGTGGTTATCAAGTTGAGGTTATCAAATATAGAATCTTCTTCATCAGCTTAACTTGATAAGCTAATAAACCCAAAAGTGGGCTTATGAGCTTTTCCTATTTCAAGTAAGCCCATAAGTCCGGAGACTAAGCTAATCCAAAAACCCATTAAGTATGATAAATCATCCTATTTATATTGACATTGATGTATTTCTATCTCAAAAATGACGTTTTGTATGATGCTAATTTACAACTTAATAATTAACAAATAAGATACTCAAAACGGTTTCATTAGTCCAAGTGTCCAACAGTAACACCGAGAGTTGCGACTATGAATTCACTGAAGTATAAAAGTAGTTCATCGAAAGTGTAGATTAAATCATTTGAACCCCTTTTCCTACATAAAATTACACAAGATTTATGGATGTCTCAATGCTTGATTTTTATGCATTAAATAGATTTCCTAATATGAGGGCTTATGTTATCATTTATGTTATCATAAAGAAACCCCTATTTTAAGATGATTTACCTGCATTTTGCAATTGTTGGGTTGAATTTTTATAACATTCACTTGAAATTACGCAGGCTCTTGATAAGATTCGTTTTGAGAGCTTGACTGATAAGAGCAAGCTTGATGGTCAACCAGAGCTGTTCATCCATATTATTCCTGAAAAGACCAACAACACATTGACCATCATCGACAGTGGAGTTGGGATGACAAAAGTTGGTAAGAAACGTTCTTACATTTATGTTACATGTAGGACAAAACAACTATCTCTGTTAATATTATACCCGTTCTAACTTATTTAAAACATTTATGTTTGTTGATTTGGTGAATAATTTGGGAACCATTGCTCGATCTGGTACCAAAGAATTCATAGAAGCTATTGCTACTGGTGCTGATGTCAGTATGATTGGACAATTTGGTGTTGGGTTCTACTCAGCTTACTTGGTAAAACAATTTCCCTACGTCATGTTTATTATCTATGAATTTGGTAGTACATTTATGGAGGAAGACTGTCAGTTGGACCATTCTTTTACATCTGTAGATAGTTTATAGTCCACAACAGAACCATATCTGACATCCCCTTTCCACTGTTTTTAAAGGTTGTGGGTAAAAGGGGCCGGGTTTGGGTAACGGGTCTTTTTTAGTACAATTCAGTTTTGGCTGGTTTGGCTTGACCCAACATCACTTTTTACACATCTAACTCTTTCCATATTTAGCTTCAAGGCATGAAAAATTAAAAAGGTAACAATGGACTACATATCTGATTAACAAGCAAAAATTGCAAGTGAATAGCAGTTGTTTCTTTGTAGCCATAAAGACTGTTTAGTGCTAACAACGTCAATGATTTTTGAAAAATGTTTTAACAACATATCTGTATTTGCGTTATTGTTTTAAAAGTTTTCTTAATTGACTTATTTGTTCTTAGAATTTTTCATTTAAACTCAATTACCTATGAATCCGTCGACTGGCATTCGTTTATCTACAACGGGTCAAATGGGTAAAATAAAAAATCTGGTAAATTGGAAGTTGGTCAAAAGTTTTAAAGTCTCTGAAAGTGTTTCAGTATGAATTGCAACTTCCTACATTGTTTTATGCAAAAAAGTAGACGGCATTTGTAATAGTAAAACTCTTTGAATTATGGTAGCCACACGGGTTATCAATAGAAGGATAAACATAGGATTAGACCATATTTTTCGGGTTAACTAAACTTGATCAGAACGGTACTAAAAACACACCCGTTTTGACCATAACCCGTTATATTATTACCTATATAACCCAACCCACCAGAAAATCACTTTTTTGTCTCTATTTGTTTCTAATGGCAATTTTGTAACAGGTGTTGGAATTTCACCAAGCCACCAAGTTGGACACATCTGGAACAGCAAAAGCTGTCATATCATGTTTTAAGAAATTGGGGGTTGACTTCGACATAAATCAGGTAGGTCATGATAATTCGTGTCAACAAACGGGAGAATAACTTATCCTTTAATTTAGATGTCTTTTGTCATCTTATGTGTAAAGAATGCCTTATGTAAGACATATATAATATATGTTACATAGTGTTACTTTGAAGCACGTATTAGCCTATGTGGTTCCACTTAGCAAATGGAACTTTTCAATTTGAGCAAATAAATTCTGTAACCGTCGTACTTGACACTTTATATCAAAATAGCTATCATGTTTGGCAAGTAACCCAAAAATACATGTGCTTGCAATTATATGAATAATCTGTCTAAAATTTCTATTGTGGCTTTCTCTAGGGAATAGTTCAAGAACAATGGTTACAAATGATGTTTGGAGTTTTCAGCTAAGATAGTTTTTTTGATGCAAAGTATCAAGTAAATTGGTTACATAAGTAATTCAGTTTTTTTATATTTTGTTATTTTGTATGATAATTTTTAATCATATAACACAATTTGGAGCATCCTTGTACCAGGAATGAATAACAACCCCAAGAACTAATTTGTATATGGTATAATAGAACTTTTTATTTAATTTTAGTGTTAATTCAACTGTTGCAGGCAGCGAAGTTATAGAAGCTGGTATTGACTCATAACGAGATTGAATCACCAAAAGGAAGACGTAAGAAACTTACCTTTGTTGGCTGTGTTGAATGTTAGCCATAACAGACTTTCCCACCTTCCAGTAAGCTACTTTAACCACTATTCAATCTAGGCAAATTAGGTGGGTTGGGAAATGCGTCAAAATGAGTTGGGTTAAAGGGCACTCATCTAGTTCGCGCAACATGTGTACCTTTTGAATATGATCTAGGCTAGGTTGACCCACCAACATTCTTTGTCCTTTTTATTTTCAAATTTGTTAAATAGCTTATGCATTAGATATGATCATAAATAACACGAATGTGACAATCTAGCTATTTCAATAAAACTATATAGGATGTTTTGACCATTTATATACACTGGGCAAGTTTTGACCCGTATCATTTTTAACTAGGTTTTTAAGTCAGCCATTTAACCTTTTGTAGATGTTTTGAAGGCTGATCAGAGTCATATCTTCGTGCCATTATCCTTTAAGCTATTTAGGATGTTTTAACCATTTTTATACGCGTCTAAATTGGCACCTTTAATTACATCATAAGATTCCAATACCTAGATAATCGCAGACTCTTTTTAAGAGCACCTCTAAAAGGCTAATTGCAGTCAGTTCAGAGTATCATTATACTTTAACAGGCATTTATATACGAGAATATACAAGGAGAAGATTTTTTAGCAATGTGATTATTTCATTCATAAGATTTCTCATAATTACTTTATTGACACTATCACGTTTAGATATTCTTATTTTCAAATGGTTATAATCAGCTTAGTAATTGGTATCATTTCTTTGAAACAGGATGCTACTAATTAGAAGAAAAAGAAGTGGGTTGTGACTAGGGCTGTAATCAATTCAAGCTTTTATCAAGCAACTCGAGCTCGAGCTCGGGCTTGACTCGATCGAGTCAAGCTTTTATCAAACTCAAGCCCAAGCTCAAGCCCAAAAATTAGCTCGAAACATATAACAAGCCAAGCTCAAGCTTTTGATAGCTTGGCTCGAGCTCCTATCAAGCTTTTTCAAGCTTTAATATAAATATATTTCCATTATAAATTCATATAATGAGATAACAGTGGTTACATAAAATGTATTTCCATTGGTCTTTAGATGTGGGATTGAATGTTTAACGTATGAAATACATAAAATGATATAACAGTGGTTACAAAACCAAAATGTACTACAAGGGATAGTGTTTGGAGTTGGGCTTGCTGATAATCAAGTGTTTGACAAATTTTGAATTGGCAAGTATTTACATGTAAAATGGCTCTAAAATGATAATGTATCTAAATAATCAGATCAGGTCAGGTTCATATATGGCTCTAAATGTATCTGAATGAAAATGGCTCTAAAATGACATGTAAAATGGCTCTAAAATGACATGTAAAAACATTCACGGCATTAAGGTAATAAGGGATGTGTATCTGAATGAAAATGGTTCTAAATGACATGTAAAATGCCTACTCTTATTATATTATCAAATAATCGATCAGTGCATATATTTTTATATGGTTAAAAAGTTGTGTTTTAGTTGAATACAATATTTTTATATGATTTAAGTTTGTTTTATTTTATAAATATATTTATTGACGAGTTTGGCTATTCGATACAATAGTTTTATATACATTCAAGCTTTTCAAGCCAAGCTCAAGCTTTAATAGAATTTTTCAAGCCAAGCTCAAGCCTGGTTGATTAAAGCTCGTCAAGCTATCAAGCCAATCTCAAGCCTAACTTATAAATTACAAGCCAAGCTCAAGCCCTGTTAAGCTCGAGCTCGGCTCGACTCGATTACACCCCTAGTTGTGACACAAAAAAGCAAAGCAAAGAAAAAGTTTACTTTTATAAATCAAGTGTATATCTTATTCTATGCATTTAGTTTCACGAACATAGAAATCAAACATTCACTACAATCAACCCTTTCAGAGGAAGGACATAATTAAGCGAGTAGAAAAGAGAAGAGAGCTTGGAGTTAATAGGCAAAAACATCAAGTGATAGTAAAAGAGAAGAAATTTTCAATTCGCCGTCATTGTATGAATGGAAAATGCCATGAGGTTGTCTCTAATTTTTTATTTGGTTTTCCATCTTACTTTCGGCTTTCATATTTATTACTATTATTGTGTTGCTTATCTATTCAGTTATGACAGGGCGAGAATTGTAAATTTTCTCATAATACGGTCCCTTTGACAAAATCCAAGGTATGTAACAAGCATTAAGTTATTTATCGTACTAGGTAGACTATTTGGCCGTGCCAAGCACGGCCCGAGAAATTAATATTTTTGTCGTACGTTTTATTTTTAGTTGTCTATACAAAATAATGAAAAGATTCGATTTATGACACGTATAACTGAAAATGATATTAGTGTTACTCCTGTACCTATACCATTTATCAATGCTATATAAAAGAAATATCCATATTCCCAAAATGAAAAAATTAAGAAAAATATATATGAAAATGATCGACTTTTATTAGTATTTTCGTTTATAACCCATAACCCGAATTATTTTTATTCATTTTAAATCGTGTTTAATCCTCAAAATCTTAAACTTTTATTATTTTCCATTCATAGCCCATAAACTTTTTTTATCACTACAACTATCTGCCGCTGTAAATTTCGTTGTCATTCACGGGTAGTCGTCTAGTAACTTATAAATAGAAAATACTCGTTCTTTAAATTTTGAAATCTTGAATCTTGAAATTTTATATTAATGTAGTTTACCTAAATAACCCTTAAGTATTCCTTAATACACATTACATTTGATCAATTTAAAATTTTACAACTTTTCAAAAACACACACTATATTAATTTTTAAAAAGCACACGCTTTATATTTAAAAAAATACACGTTTTGCATTAAAGGTCGAACCAGAATCACGATTACGATTTCGCAAGCATAATTATTTACCGCTAATTGTCATCTTGTGCGGGTATACGTCTAGTACAATAAAATATTTGTAATTTATTTTGAAGGCAATATGTTAAAAAGTTATCAAATGGCTTGTATCCTATTGATACTTCATATTGTCTCATAGCTTCTCTGAATAAATAGTTGTGATTCAAATTTTTTTTAAAGATATATGAAATAAGTGTATATATTATGTGACAGTTGGTTCTCCTTCATAAAAATAAGAAATTATAGATTCATCCAATATATGTGGGTTTCCAAAACATTGCTAATTATGAGAATTTTATTTTACTTGGTGTCTTAGAAGTTTAAATTGGAAAATAGAATTAAGAGAAGAGTAATTTTCAAATGCTTACTCTTATTTTGATGTTTACTAAAGGACAAATCCCCACCATCCATCTAGTTTGATCTAATGGTGGGGATTAACCTAAGATTTAATATGTCTAAACCTATGTCCATGTTTTTTTCTTGTCTTTTTGTTTTTATAACATTTTTTTTGTCTTTCTTTCTTTCTCTTTTTTTTTTTGTTGTTTTTTTTTTGTTTTTTTTTTTGTTTTTTTAATATATACGGTTTTTTTTTTAAATTCACGTTTTCTTTTATTTGTTTGTTTTTTTTAATTCATCTTATTCGCGTTTTTTTTCTTCCCTTTCATACGTTTTCGTCCGTTTCCATACGTTTTCATCTAATTTTCGCCCGTTTTAGTCCGTTTTCATACATTTTTGTCCGTTTTCATACGTTTTCGTCCGTTTTCTTACGTTTTCATCCATTATTTACGTTTTCTGGTTTTCATCGTGTTTTCGTTTTCATGCATATTACGTCCGTTTTTTACGTTTTCATACGTTTTGTCCGTTATTAAGCGTTTTCGGCGTTTTAAGCGTTTTCATACGCTTTTTCGAATATCAAGTGATATTACGAATAGCACAAGTGATATTCTGAATATCAAAAATGATACTGTGAATATCGCAAGTGATATTATGTGATATTCAGAATATCACTTGTGATATTCTGAATACCACAAGTGATTTTTTGAATATCACAAGTGTTTTTCAACTAATGTTTTGTATCATGAAAATCACACGTGATATTCATAATATCACACAATGATATCCAGAAAATCACAACTGATATTTATTATATCACAAAGTGATATTCAGAATATCACAAACTGATATTCAGAATATCACAAACTGATATTCAGAATATTCATAATATCACAAAGTGATATTCAGATAATCACAAGTGATATTCTGAATATCACATAAATCACTTGTGAGAAAGCGTGATGAAAACGAGCGAAAACTTAAGAAAATGGGCGAAATGTAAGAAAAGGGACGAATTATATGAAAATGGCGGAAAACGTATGAAAGAAAGTAAAACACGTCAAAGCGCGAAAATGAAAGAAAATGATGAAAACGCGCGTATGAAAATAGATGAAAACGTATGAAATCGAAGAAAAATACACGAATTAAAAAAAAAAAACGCGAATTAGAAAAAAAAAAAAGTTAATTTAAAAAAAAAAAAAAAAAAAAAAAAAAAAAAACGTGAATAGGATAAAAAAAACAAAAAAAAAATGTGAATAAAAAAAGACAAAAGACAAGAAAAAAAACATGGACTTAGGTTTATCTACTAAATCTTAGGTTAATCCTCACCATTATATCAAACTAGATGAATGGTGCGGATTTGTCCCTTGGTAAGATTTATTGGTAAGCAAAATAAAGTGACTCTTAAGAGAAAAGTAATAATTGTCAATGGATAATGATGTTTAATTTTTTGCCCCGTACTCGTGTAACCAAACCCATAAGCATTGTCAACGGATAATGATGTTTAATTATTTGCCCCGTACTCTTATAACCAAATCCATAAGCATTTTATTGTCATGTTCGACAATTTTCATTGTTTTATTTTACATCCACAACTTATAATTGTTGAGACGTAATATTGTAGAGATAATAAACGATAAAAGATAATTATTTTAAATCTTAGAAGAATAGACAAAAAATCTTGCAATATTTCAACACAAGTACCCAGGCATATCTTTCAAATCATTATTTCGTTCCTTTACTATTTGCACAGCACAATATGATTTAAATTAGCGTATAAGAAATAGTAATACTCATTTACAAAAATAAAAGAAAGCCAAAAAAATTGTGCTTACAATGACATTTAAGCTCAAAAACATTAGTTTTCGATTTCTTATATATATAAATATTTAGTTATCTTTCACTACATTATATTGATGGATTATTTTGATGAGTTCGTTTCACGAAGTTCTATTATTCGAGCGCAAAATGCTAACATTACAACTCAAACATGTCTTCAACAAAAACTTAACTCATGAGCTATTGGTTATTCATTTAGGGGGTGTTTGGGTAAAAATCACGTTTGCACAAATGACGTTTGCAAAACCACGTTTGCAAAAAGTAAGTCCCTACCTCCAATTTCGAAACCACGTTTTGAAGGCAAATTCAGTGATAATCACGTTTGCAACCAAACACCAAAACTTGATTATTCACATTTTGAAAACGTGATAATCAAATAATCACGCTTTCAAAAGGTTGCCAAACACCCCATTAAAGAACTAAACTCACATATGAAAAGAATCCCCAACATAAGTGTTAAGACTATATATTATTCAAGTGAAAAATGCCACATCACACGTCAAACATGTCTTCAACAGAAACAGTAGTTGAACCATGCTCCATACTCCTATTGACCTACTCCCTTTCATCATACATGTCTTTCTCCTCTATTGTCTATGTCCCCTCAAATCAAGTACTCCTAATCTCTCTTTTTCTTCTTCTTTACATTAACATATACGGAGTACAGTTTAGTTGGTACTAAAGTTACAGTGATATTGAATTACTTGAGCAAAGTGGTTTACCAAATGAATGGCTGATTTTGTTCATCAATTGAAATCACTCTATATGATTACCATATTTTTTTGACACATATTATAGTTTCCCAAAGTAATATGCTTGTTTTGGATTTTTATTAAGTTTCCACTATCTATATTTTACACTTACCAAATTTTTGGTGGATCAATCTACCGTTTACTTTGTTTTCTTAATTTTTCATTTTTTCTATCGTTGTCAATGTAAGATTAACACTCATGCATGATTGTTATTTTCAAAACTTCATGTTTGTCATGTAATCTATCTATAATTCGACCACCAACATTATGCGCCACCATCATGAACCACTATAGCAAAATAAACAACATCACAGGATTGGACTAAAAGATATCCATAAACCACTAACAAAATTAAACATTAAAATTTTAAGCAAAAATAATAATTTGTGCATCATTAAACACACACGCTTACCAAATGACACAGAGTGACACAAACAAAGTAGTCTCGTATATCTAAATATAAGATGAAGATAAACATCACACAACAAAACTCATTAAAAAAAACCCTCACAAGACCACCCTCTTGGCCCTTTATAGCCTAAAAAACAAGATAAATTTGTGCACTTGGGGTTTTCACCTACCAAAACACATAGTAGAAGACATGTTCAAAATCTTATTCAAAATATATGATATAGCAACACCGAATAGTCCTAAGATCTAAATACATCGTGTTCATTGTTCCGAGATGCCCCATCTCCACTGTTCCTGCAAATGAATAACACGGTAAAAAAAGGTAAATACAAAAACATCAAAAAAGGATTAAAAAAAATAAGAAAAGAGGCGTTTACCTTCTTTAATATGACCGACCAAACCACAGTTATAACATAATTGAAAACCTAAGGAAACTTGATGCCATACTAACATGAACTCAACTACAAGCCTAATAACCAAAGAAACAAACAAAATAGAATGTCAACACAATTTACAAAAATTGATGTAAAAGGCTAAAAGAAGAAGATGATGGTGTTGGCACTTACAAAAACCGAGTATTGAGATGGTAACTTACGTCAGGTATAGCAAGAAAATGGAGAATTTCAGGCTTTCTATTCACAGTGTGCTAGACCCTGTATTTTCCCTTGTTTTAGAGAGAGAAAAAGAAAGTGAGGGGCCGTTTGGTTGAGGGAATTTTAAATTCCGGAATTTTAAATTCTAGCAAATTTAAATTCTTGAGAATTTAAAATTCGAATTTAAAATCTTCTTAGCGCTTGGTTGTGAAATTTATAAATATTTTTATTTTTAAATGTAAATTTCATAAATATTCTATTTAAAAGTTTATAAAAAAATTATAAAAAAGGTTTATAAAAATTTATAAAATTTATAAAAAATTTTATAAAAAAGTTTATAAAAAAATTATTAAATATTTATAAAAAAATTTATAATTTTTAAAAAAAAGTTTATAAAAAAGTTTATAAAAGTTTATAAAAAATTTTATAAAAATTATAAAAAGTTTATAAAAATTTATAAAATTTATAAAAAAGTTTGTAAAATTTATAAAAAATTTATAAAAAAAGTTTATAAAAATTTATAAAAAATTTTAAAATATTTATAAAAAAGGTTTATAAATTTAAAAAAGTTTATAAATAAAATTTATAAAATTTTTATAAAAAGTTTATAAAAAATATAAAAATTTATAAAAAAGTTTATAAAAAATTATAAAAAAGTTTATTAAAATTTATAAAAAGTTGATAAAAAAACATAAATATTCTATTTAAAAGTTTATAAAAACAATAAGAAAAAAGTTTATAAAAAAATTTCCAAGTAAATTAAAATTCTTCACTTTTTGAGGGAAATCTAATTCTCTCCATTTTGGCAATTCAAGTAATTGTAAATTACTTCATTTGTGTTACCAAACACAATATTTGAAGGAAATTCAAATTCAATATCCCCCAATATCACCCAATATCCCAACAAACATTGACCCCGAGAGAAAACAAAAGTAAAGAATGAGAGACACAAAAGTATTATGACACTAAAATAAGATGGAGCAAGTAGTGAAAATGGTCAAATAGTGACACTCTATTTGCATCCGACGTGTATTTTTGTGGAGGCTCATTTGCATCCGACGTGTAATTTTGTGAAGGCTCTACAGCAAAAAAAGATGTCTTACTTATATTATAGGTAGATATAGAGTAAATGGTCAAATGGTTCAAATTGAAAATTTTAGCTATAAATGGATAGATTTGGGTTTTGGATTTTTTTTAAATGGTCAAATGGTTCAAATTGAAAATTTTAGCTAAAAGGGTTAGGGATCAAACGGCTTAAAACTATCCCAACCTGCCCATCTTGCCACCTCTAGCAGTGGTGAAGTTGTAGCTAAATTTCAAGTTTGGTCCATTGTAACCTAGAATGTAATTTTGTTTGCAGGGGCGGGAAATACTCTAAAGAGGATGTGAAGGTCGTCATGGTACAAATATCAAGAGTTACAACCTATTGTCATCTTTAAGTGTACAAAGAAGTTGTGTACGAAGAAGCTATATTTCGCATTTGAATTCACATGTACTTTGTTCTTGCGGATAATTTAATAACTTTTATTTTGTCATATGAGATGATCATTTATTAATTTTGGTTCTTAATGCATTCAATAAATATCTTGGTATGTTTATAATTGATTTACATTTACTTAATTGTTTTCAATGATATTCACAATGCTCGTCCGCCCATCGGGCGGCCTATGCAACTATTAATAAAATAAGATGTCGTTTAAACTTAATCGTACGCAATTCTTTGTTGCAGTATGTATTGCAATAACTATTAATAAAAGTCAAGACCAAACATTGTCACAAGTTGGGCTATTTCTCCAGGTGCCAGTTTTCACTCATGACCAACTTTATGTCACTGTCTCTAGAGTGAAGAGCACAAAGGGATTGAAAATCCTTTGTTGTGACAATGATGGTAATGAAGCAAAATCAAAAACAAACATTGAGAATAAAGAAGTTTCATTTCGCATTTGAGTTTAAATAATATACTATGTTGTTACAAAGAATTTTGTATATATCTTATTTCCCATTGTTAATGCATTCAATATACAAAACTGGTGCTTTTATATCTTATTTTTCGTCAACTTAAAACTTTCAACCGATATAGTTTCATTGAAGAGCAGCTCATTTGAATGGACATTAGAAAATCTTGAATATCATATCCACAAAAGTATAAAAAAAATGCTAAAATGATATTCAAGAAAGTATAACATAAACAATAAATTTAAAATCTTTAACAGTTCAATAATTGTTGATCCTCAACTATATATTTATATATTATTTTTCGTTAACGAATACTATCCAAAGAATATATATTATGGTAACATCAATTATAGTTGTAAATTGTTTAATTTAACTTTTAATTACTTTTTAGTATATATATGTTTTACTAAAACCTAAAAATAAAAACCACAAGTCATACCCGTCCATCGGGCGAGTTTTACACTAGTATATATATATATATATATATATATATATATATATATATATATATATATATATATATATATATATATATATATATATATATATATATATATATATATATATATATATATATATATATATATATATATATATATATATAGAGAGTTAGGATCAAATAAGAAGATTACTTAAAATAAGAAAGAATAAGAAGAACTACAACCGCAAATCTGAGATGCACCGACCTAAATTAGATGCATCCCTATAATCTTAGATGCATTATAACCCATCATAGTGTGTTTTCTAGCTTTTAATCAGATGCATATACGTATATTAGATGCATTTCATGATTTCTCTTGTTTTTTGTTCCTTTGCACGTGCCGAAATCATGAAAATCAATTTGCACCATCTATACATCAAATTAACTTTCGAAACTCAAGATGTTGCATTTATATGAATTGAAATGCATCTAATGCAAGTCGTTGCATCTCGAATGCATGGTTTTGGTCACTTCTCACCACTTCTTATTTTATTTTACTTCTCACTGGATCCCTACTATATATATATATATATATATGATGTAGGGATAAATCTCTCTATTTTTAGTTTTAAAATTAAGACCTACAATTTATAATGCTAATTGTACAATAGACAAAGAACTATTAATGATCTCTCTTATCAATCTTAATTTTAAGACTTGCAAGTATTAAAGCTTAATGTACAAAATATAAAGCACTATTAATAGAGTCAATAAATTAACTAATCAATAAATACATTGAATGAAGTTATTAAACACCCCTTACATAAGAAACACAAATTATCAAATATATTGTACAACAAATTTAAACACAATTCTTGCATTAAATGTTAATAATACAAATAATAAAACACATTATACAAATATTCAAACATAAAAACAACAATTTAAGAGATACAAGTAATAAAGCTGAAATTACAAAATATGTTTCCATATATTTTATTGTACAACACATATTTCTAATACAACCTTAATTTGTTTAAAACTACATGTATACAAAACACGTGTCGATTTGGGTAACCGCTGATATTTAAAAATAAAACTGAAATCAAACTGCGATAGTGGGTTATCTGATTTTGTTTTTTTTGGATTCGATTTCTTAGTTATCTTTTTTGCGGTTTCGAATTGAGTGGGTCGACTTGGTTTGTCAGTCTCACAGATTTTTATTAACACCATAAACTTTAGCTTTATATGAATCAATTAGAAATTTTGAACGACGAAAAAAACTTGCTCACTAAAATATTTATTATCACAGTTGTATAATGAAAAACATTATCATTAGTTAAGGAGTTAAAATACGTCACATAAAATTCTTGATATCTGTAAATTTAATGTAAAAAATAATAATAAACTAAAATACATGATTCACCGAAAAAGTTAACGTAATATGTTGAAAACGACATAAAATACATGATTTACCGACATAATGATTTAAATATAAAATCCATAAACGACATAATGTTGAAAGATGAAAAGTTAACGTAATATGCCATTTGTAAGTACTTTGGAATCAACCTAAATAACCTTGAGTGTATTGTTTAAAGGTTATTTCAAGGTACCCACTCAGTCAAGCTTATAAACAACCTTTACACATTTTGAGCTCCTCTACCCACTTTGAAAATCTTGAACCATGAACTTTCGAGCAGCAAAATTAATATGAGCAAAAATTAGCTAATTTAGCAGAGCATCATGGGTAAGCAGCACAACCAGTAGCACTTTTAGTTATAGCCACAACCAAAAATGAAAAATCGTAAGGCCATTTTAGTGCACAATATGCTATCATACTCTTAGATAAGGGACATGCAACTTATTTAGAGTGGAAAAATGATCACAGTAGAAAGCTTAAATGTAGCTTATGAAAAAGAAGATTAAAGTCACTCCAAATTCACTCATATCAACTCATTATAAATTTTCCCGAACAACCTGTACCCAACCAAGCCAATTCCTAATCTCACATAAATCGGTTGCATAAGTTTAAGGGTGAAAGCTAAAGATACGCAACGTACTTTTTCAAAAAAACACATCTACGCAATGTACTTTGTTAAGTGTCAAAGCTAGCTAACATACTTTCAAATTTTTTTCGATCTAGCTAATATGACCTGTTGGTAGTAGGTTACCAGGTCACCTTTGATAAAAATTTGCGCAGTTAGTCCTACATGATAACGACCGTTAGCTAGATGATAACGACCGTTAAAAAAAAACTTTTAAATTTTTTTTCTTAAAATCTACTTAAAATATTTTTTTTAATTCATAATTTTTATTAAAAAAAAATAGTAATTGTTTTTTTTTAAAACATAATTTTAAAAAAAAATAAAAAAATAAAAAACGTAATTGTTTTTTATTAAATCGGAAATTTTTTTTAAAAAAAAAACGTAATTTTAAAAAAAAAACGTAATTGTTTTTTTTTTAATCGGAAAAAAAATTTTTTTTAAAAACTTAATGATTTTTAAACGTAATTGGGTTTTTAACGTTTTAAACGTTTTTCGTCACGTTTTTAAAAAAAACTTAAAACTACGCTTTTTTAAAAAAAATCCGATTTAAAAAACAATTACGTTTTATAAATTCATTTGAAAAACAATTACGTTTTTTTAAAATTACGTTTTTTTAAAACAATTACTATTTTTTAATAAAATTATGAATTAAAAATATTTTGGCGAGATTTTAGAAAAAAATTTTGGAACACAACGATGTATCGTAACTAACGGTATTAATAACTGTAGACTAACTTGCAAATTTTATTAAAGGTGACTGATTTACTACCAACAGTCTCATATTAACTAGATCGCTGAAAGTATGTTATGCTGACACAAAAGTACATTAGCGTAGATCTTTAAAGCTCGATTAACGTATCCTCTAAGACTAATAAACATAAATTTTACATAAACAATTTGTAAACTTTAATTAATGGGTATCTAAGATCCACTTATATTGTATCCAATTGACCAACTATTAGTATGTGTATCTATATTAATACAATATAGAAATGATTTGTATGTATCCTAGTTGATAATAGGATGATTTTGTGTATCATTGTATTTCAGGTAATTTGTTGTAACTTGTATCCTATATATTCATAAATGCATTACTCTCACAAATAAGGTGAGATTTCACAAACCCTAATATGGTATCATCCTAACTTCCTGGCCGCCATCTTCTTCTCCCCTGATCCATCTTTTTCGATCATCACCATGTCAGGCGAATCCTCAAACACTGATGCCCCTCTTCCTCTTTCTACTGTTCTCCATATGATCACCATAAAACTTTCCTCCACTAATTACCTTTTATGGCAAAAACAAATGCTTCCCTTTCTTGCTTATCAACAACTTATGGGGTATGCTGATGGTTCAATACCCAAACCATTGGCAACGATTACCACTGGTGACGACTCTTCACCTAACCCTGCTTATGCTTCCTGGATCGCTGCTGATCAGCGTGCCTTGTTGTTGATTCAAGCATCTTTATCTGAAGAAGCCATGGCCGAAACCCTCGGTCATTCTACATCTCATGATGTTTGGTCTGCTCTCGCAGACATCGATCAACATGACTCTCTTGAGCATATTCATACGCTACGGGATTCACTTCGTCATATTAAGAAAGGAAACTCCACTGTTTCTGAGTTTTCTCGCAAGTTCAAGACCATATGTGATCAGCTTCAAGCTATTGGTCATCCACTTACTGAAGATGACAAATCTCACTGGTTTCTTTGTGCTCTTGGCTCGTCATTTGAAACCTTCTCCACCACGCAACGATTGAGTACTCCACGACCTAAATTTCGTGATCTTGTTTCTCAAGCCGAGAGTCACGAGATGTTTCTCCAGTCAATTATTGATTCTGTTGCTCCAGTTGCTTTTAATACCACATATCGAGCATCCACCACTGATTCCTCACGTGGTCCTGGTTCCACACGTGGCAGATCCTCTACTCGTGGTTCCTCTAATCGGGGTAGAGGTCGTGGAAGTAGGCGTCCTCCTCATTGCCAATTATGCCGAACCGAAGGTCATTATGCTAACCAATGCCCGGATCTTCATACTTTTGCTCGAAGTCCTTCTACTGTTGATGCACACCTCACTGAAGCTTTTCAATCTCAATGCAATACATCTACTCCTGATTGGTTTGTTGATACAGGAGCCCGCACACATGACACCTAGCTCGGCAAATCTCATGCCGCTCTTCCTATTCTGGTAATGATTCTGTTATTTTTGGCAATGGTAATGGTGCCTCTATTTCTCATATCGGCAGATCTCACATTTCTCCTAATATTTCCTTACTTGATGTCCTTTCGGTTAGCAAGCTCACCCAAGATAATCTAGTTGATGTTGTGTTTTCTGACCCCATGTTTCTTATTCAGAATCGCCACTCAAAGGAAACCCTAGCACAAGGAAGACGTAGGAATGGCCTATATGTTCTTGAGCAAGGAAACCAAGCTTTTCTGGCCAAGCTTTCTTCCAAGCGCATTACAGCCTCCTTTGATTTATGGCATAATCGATTAGGCCACGTATCTCATGACATTATTTTTGTTTTAAATAAGATGGGTTGTTTATCTATTACTTATGTTTTACCAACCCCACGCCTATGCTCTTCTTGCCAATTGTCAAAGAGCATACGTTTGTCTTTTGATCTTAATTTGAAACGTTCTATGCATGTGTTGGATTTAATTCACTGTGATTTGTGGGGACCCTCACCAGTTATGTCTACTGATAGTTTTCGATATTATGCTATATTTATTGATGATTATTGAAGGTTTACTTGGTTCTACACTATGAAAGCAAAATCTGAATTTTCCAACGTGTTTGCCACGTTTATTGCATTGGTTCAAACACAATTTTCATGAAACATTAAGGTGTTTCAATCTGATGGTGGGACAGAATTTACAAACAATCAGGTGCACACTCTTTTGTCTCAAAATGGCACTCATCATCGGCTTTCTTGCCCCTATACTCCTCAACAGAATGGGCGTACAGAACGTAAGCATGGACATATCGTTGAAACTGGTCTAGCCATCATGTTTAATGCTCATGTTCCTGCTATTTTTTGGTCTCATGCATTTAGCTATGCTGCTTACATCATAAATCGGTTGCCTACAAAGCTTCTCGACAACAAATCTCCATACGAGCTATTGTTCTCTATGACACCAAATTATGGGAATTTTTGTGTTTTTGGGTGCCGTGTTTTCCCCTATCTTCGGGATTACTCCTCTCATAAACTTGCTCCCAGAAGTGCTCCACGTGTTTTTCTTGGCTATAGCACGCAATACAAGGGTTATAAGTGTCATGATCTCTCAACCAAAAGGGTCTACATTACTCGTCATGCTCAGTTTGACGAAACTTATTTTCCCTTCCAAGGTCATCCATCTACCACTTCTAAAGATATGCTCTTGTTGTCTACATACTGTGATGACTACCCGATGCCTTCTCCTTTGCATAAGGTGGTACCATCCCCGATGTCACACCCGGATCTCACTCCTCCTTGTGAGTTATGTACTGACCCACCTCCTTTTGCACCTCCTATTGCAGCCCCGATACAAAATGACCAGCCTCCACCTTCGCCTGTTGTAGCCCCGACACAAACTGACCAGCCTCTGCCTTCATCACTACCTGTTACGTCTTCCTAAGGTTCTGGTCATCCCATGACTACTTGTTCTAAGTTAGTTGTGTTATTTTCAAAACTCGCCATTTTGCAGATCTTTCGCATGTGACTACGTCGGGTTTACATCATTCTCTCTTTGCCTCCAAGGAGCCTAAAGGTTTTAAATCTCCTGCTAAGAATCCAAAATGGTTTGCTGCTATGTGTGATGAGATGAAGGCATTGAAACTTAATGCCACTTGGGATTTAGTGCCACGTCCCACTAACTTTAATATTGTTGGTTCCAAATGGGTGTTTCGTACTAAGTTTCTTGCTGACGGCACCAATGATAAATTGAAAGCACGTCTTGTTGCTCAAGGTTTTACGCAAGTTCCTGGTATTGATTATTCTGCCACTTTTAGCCCCGTTGTCAAGGCCTCTACGGTTCGCATTATTCTTTCTCTTGCGGTCCTCAACCGATGGCATCTTCATCAATTGGATGTTAAAAATGCATTCTTAAATGGTGAATTATCTGATGTTCTTTAAATGGAACAACCTCCCGGCTTTGTGGACTCCCGTTTTCCTAATCATGTTTGTCGTCTCAAAAAGGCTATATATCATCTCAAACAAGCGCCTCGTGCGTGGTTTCAACGTTTGAGCTCTTTTCTCGTTAGCATTGGATTTACTTTTAGCCGAGCCGATACATCTTTGTTTGTTTTTAAAAAGGATGCAAATATACTTTACCTCTTGGTGTATGTCGATGATCTTATCCTCACTGGCAACAATGGTGATCTCATTCGCCTATTTATTTCTCGTCTTAATAAAGAGTTTTTTATTACAGATCTTGGTAAGCTTAACTATTTTCTTGGGCTTGAGGTTTCATACCATGACTCAAGTCTCTTTTTAAGTCAATCGAAATACACCCATGACATCCTTGCTCGAGCTCATCTCTTGGATGCTAAGCCAGCTGCTACACCTCTCTCTTACTTCCAGCATAGCTACTTCACTTGAAGTCGCGTAATTCCATTTCATGATCCTACTTCTATCACTTTGTTGAGCTCTTCAATATATCATATTAATGCCTCGATTCTCCTATGCAGTTAATTTTGTACTAGATTTGGTTCTCTCGAAAGTTTCACACTTGGGTTATATTTCTACACATATGGTATGGCTGACATCTTTACAAAGTTGTTAGGAATTAGAAATTCCGTGTATTAAAGAGTCGGTCACCTCAAGTATATGTAATCATTAGAAAGCTCGTAGTCGTAGTTATTTTATGTTAAGTAGTATTTAGTTTGTAACACCGTGGAGGACGGACGGGTCTTTACCACTGATGCCCGATCCACAGCCCGTAGGTGTGTATGTTATTGTAAGAACTATAAATACCCCTACCTCCCAAGGTAGAGGTTTGGAGCTTCAATACCATTTTTCTTTGTTTCACATAGTTCCCAACTCTCATCCTTTCTCTCACTAGAACTTTCTCTCTAAACATTGTGTACCCCCATATGGTTATGGTTTATGTGTTTGTGAAATCCAATATCTAACAATTGGTATCAAGAGCCATGGTTTGATCACTCATCTTTCATGCTTTTGTTTTGGTGGATTTCATAAGGTTTTTGGGGTATTAAAGGTTTAAGAGAGTTTGATTCATTTGGACAAATTCTAGTGTTAAAGTTTGAATTTTGCTTGTACTTTTTGTGTTTAGGATCATCATATGTGTTTATGTTTTGAATTAGAAGGCTTAAATCATTGTGGTTTGGTTGTTTTTGATTGATAAAGTGGGTATTTTTTTAAGTTTGTACGTTTAAAGTTGAGTCTCGTAAGTTTGTTCTTCAAAGCGAGTTGCTTTGTTATTGGATGCGAGTTGGTACATGCGACTTGGCTGTTTAGCGAGTTGATTTTATGCGACTTGGGTTCTAAGCGAGTTGTTTCTTTAAGCGACTTGAGATCTAAAGCGACTTAGCTATTAAGCGAGTTGTA
Organism: Chrysanthemum makinoi; assembly: GCA_910596185.1. Classification (NCBI taxonomy): domain Eukaryota; kingdom Viridiplantae; phylum Streptophyta; class Magnoliopsida; order Asterales; family Asteraceae; genus Chrysanthemum; species Chrysanthemum makinoi. The sequence continues at coordinate 25,799,852 of OU343224.1, read as the reverse complement.
AAGCTAGCGAGTTAATTTAAGTGACTTGGTGTTCAAGCGAGTTGATTGTGTTAAGCTTGATACCAAAGCGAGTTGGCTATTTAGCGACTTGATTCATTGCCGTGTTGACAGTGTTGCGAGTTGATGCTAATGCTAATTTGGCTATTTAGCGAGTTGATTCCTTGCGAGTTGTCTCCTAAGCGAGTTGGGTGTTTAGCGAGTTGATAACTAAGCGAGTTGTGTGTTTTACTACTTGTCTAATTTTAGACTTGTCACTTCTTCGTGATACATTCTTACGGTTGTTCTTTAGGTTTAGTAAAATCCCATGAAAGAATCAATTTCCCGGTTTAATCAAAGAATTGTAAAACTCAGAACTTGTAATCATGGCAAACATCGTTCCTACTATTGTTTCTTCCGTAGCTGAGGACGTTCAAGCAGCAGGGTCAGATACTCTTCCACCTATGCTTGATGAACCGACTACGACTCTTGGGCTCAAAGAATCGATTGTATTGTCTTGGAAAGGAAAATGGGGTCAACATTCTCAAATCCATTGATGAAGGACCGTATAGAGTTGAGACTACTAGAGACATAATTGATACAGCTAAAGATGGAACAATGATCTATGGAATAGACAGACCAAAGACGTATGATGAGCTCAATGATAAGAGAAGAAGACGATGCGATATCGGGCTTCTAACATCATATTGCAAGGTCTTCCAAAAGACATCTACAAGCTTATCAATCACAACAATGAAGCAAAGGCTGTATGGGATAATGTCAAGATGCTTTTCTGTTCTGAATTAACTATGGAAGACAGAGAATCACAACTCTATGATGAATTTGAGCACTTCAAGATGAAACCAGATGAGAGTGTCTATGAGTATTACGTGAGATTCCACAAGCTTGTTAATGACATGAGGAACATCAGAATGACTATGCCTAACATTCAGCTGAACTCAAAGTTTGTAAACAACATGAATCCCGAATGGCACAAGTTTGTCACTTCTGTGAAGCTCACTAAAGGATTGAAGAATACAAATTATGAGCAACTGTATGCCTTCCTTCTTTAGAATGAGAGACATGCCATGTTTGAAAAGAGGATTCTTGAACAATTCAAAACAAATCCAGGAGAGACAAGCTCATCAAATGATTCAACTGCTTTCTACTCAAACATTGGGATTACCACTAAAGCTTCACAAGTTATAACCATGGGTGATGGAACTCACAAACTCATTCCCGATCCAATGTTCAAACAAGCTGATGCTGATGCATCCGTTGGAAACTTCATTAGTCAACTAGCTCTCATGATCAGCAAACTTGAACACTCTCCACACACCAACAACAACCTCAGAACAGAATCCAACTCCAACAGACTTCAATATCCTGAATTATGCCATCTATGATAGAATGGTCCAATGCTCTACTAATAGTAGAAATGAATCCATAGTCAAAAGGATTCTGGGAACACTATTGATGAATCAATCAAATAAATGGAAAAATCTATATTATTTATAATCCGGACCAGCTCTCAAGGAGATATAGTATATTATATGATCGAGGTAAAACGGGATCATAAAGGTGGCAATCTCAATCCACACAAGCCAGGAGATGGAAGGTTATGGTGACAAATCAAGAAAGGATTACGATCGAGAAGGGGTGGAGCAGGAGGCTATGGAAATCGAACCGAGGAAGGACAAATCGTGGACGTTGACAATCAAGTGTTACAACTGTGGTGGTGAGGGACACATTGCTAGAAACTGCACATCTCCAAAACGCCCACAGAATGTGAATACTTCAGGGATAAGATGTTGCTAGTGCAAGCTCGTGACAATGGTGCCGCTGGATGAAGAGGAATTGTTGTTTCTAGCTGAGGGCAATGCCAAGACCTATGATGCAGATGTGGATGAGCAAACCATTCAGAGATAGGCCATAATCATCAGAATGCCTTTCAAGTAGCCGATTGTGATGCATACGACTCTGATGTTGATGATGGACCTACCGCACAAACAATTTTCATGGCTAGCATTTCTCCAATGGTCTCTCCTAAGGTCTCTTCTTCACCACAAGCTGGACCATCCAAAGACAAAATCATCTCCGAGGTATTAAAATTATATGATGAAGTTGATGTGCAAAAGATACATAATGAAATACAATCAAATGAAATCATTGAGTCAGATATTGAAAATATGGGTAATATCAATGTTGTCCCATATGATCAATATGTGAAACAAAGTGAAAGTGTGATTGTATCAAGTGATGTATCTTCTGCAGTCAATGATGATTATGTTTGTGATGAATACACTGCATGTGCCCCTGATGATTCTATTATCTCAACTTAATGCCTATAAAGAACGAGTTGCCATTTATGAACAACGTGCTAAGTTTGAGCTAACTACTCGTGAGCAGGAAATGGATAACCAAATGCGCATTATTAAAGTAATTTTAGAGAAGTATGTTAAAACAAGAGTTAAATTCCTTACAAGAAAAGCTTTCCAAAACTGCTAAGCAAAAACAAGAACTTCAAGAAAATGTTAAAGTGCTTAAGCAAGAATTTCATGCCAAGGAATCAAAACTTTTGAATGATTTTTCTAATCTAAAAACTTTGAAGAACAAGCTTGAAAATAAGTTGTACGTACTAGGGAATACCATTCAGATCGCCACATGGTCACTAAGCATAGAGTTTTAAGCGATAAGCATAGTGTTCCCATTATAGATAAACCAACTCGAAAGTACAGTAGTTAGCTAAGGCGGCTCATAATGTAATTTATGATGGCAATGAGATTCTTAAACCTAGACAGAAACCTAGTTATGTTGAGTGCACTGAGGAAGATAGAAAATTAGATGATGCATCTAGGGTGAAAATGAATAAGAAGCTAGCAGATCCTGAATGCAAAAAGAATAACATCAATGATCAAACCCCATGATTACAAGAAGGAAAATTGGATCTCCTTAAACAAATTTAAGCCTCAAACGTTATTAACACCTGAACAAGTTTTCTGGAAAAGGATTTAGATAAGCTAAAAGCTGAAAATCTTGTTGAAACAAACCCTCCCCTTAGGAAAATGCCTGAGCGACTGTGTATCCTCCAAATACACCAATGCATTTAGTTCCTAGAACTATTGCCACTAAAAGCAAGACCTTAATCAGCCAACATGTTATTCTTCAACTATTTGTCGATTTTGAGAAAACTTGTAAGAAAAAGGATCACACCCATGGATAACTGGGGGAAAGGGGTTTTGAGCAAACAAAAGAATGCTATCTAATTGAGGTCATGCCTTTCTTCAAACTACTAAAAGATCATTTTGAGAGTCTTAAAAAGGGGATAAGTTCAGATATTAAAGGAATGGAAAAGGAATTTGATGCAATGATAGTTGAGGTTAGTGACTATGAGCGAGCATTAAAATATAATGAGATTGAGAGGAAGAACTTGCATACCTTGAATGAGAATCTTATTTCTGAATGTATTGCTCAAGATGTGTTTTACACTGCTACGAATTGCTCCATTAATGCTTCTCAATTTCATGAATTATCTGTTGCTCTGAAAGTCTCCCATGATCGTGTCATTGAGCTTGAAAAGATTAATTCAAAACTTAATGAGAAAATTGATCACGATGATCACGATAATTTGGTAAAGCATCTTTCTAAACTAGAAGTTGAACATTTTGATTTACAACTAAAATATCAACATCTAAAAGAAAATGTTAAAACTTCAAATATCAAGACATCCTTGGTTGCTCCTGAATTTGATGCGTTTTTGAAATTAGCAAACGTGATGAACAGATTCGAGCTCATTGTAACACGATCAAAAAGTTGAAAGCCCAAATCTCTCAATTGAAGGGTGAAAAGAACAATGTGACTGGATCCCAAATGCCTCCTCCTTTAGATTCTCAGTACTCTCAAACTTTTCATCTTCAAAACTTAGTTAATGCCTTACAAAAGGAAAACGAGAGTTTTCTAGAAGAAAATGAAAAAGTTAAACGACACTTTAAAGAGTTATATGATTCAATGAAAGTCACTCGTGACCAAAACAACGAAAAAATAACGTTTTTACAAAAGGAAATTGAGAATCTGAGAAGTCAGGAAAATGGGAAACTGCCACTTGTTTTTAATAAGAATGTTGTTTCAAAGTCACCCTTAGACTGCAAATACACTGTGACTGTTAAATATATTCCTCCTCATCTTAGGAATAATGAACCTGCGTTTCATGACTATTGTGCTCACCTTAAGGATAGTCTAGAATGTCTCCGTGAGATTGTTGAAGAGGATTTCATTAATAAACCTCTTGATGAAATTAGGTTTGCTTGCCTCCAGGCCAAACGATCTCAAGAGGTGCTTGAATGTGTAATTGCAACATGTCCAAAATCCTTAGGTGCAAAAGGCACAGCTGTGATGCCTTGTTCTATGCCTAGTGCCAAGCATGAAATCCGTTCTATGCCCAGTCTTAAGAAAGTAAACACTAATGTGCCTTCAAGTAGTTCAGATTCCAGATATGTTAGTGCTAAGAAAGCAAATTTTAGTGTGCCTACAAATAGCTCAAATCAGTTAAGAAAGTAAACACTAATGTGCCTTCTAGTAGTTCGATCTTGCACATCAAGTTCGGAATGCAAAATTAGATCAACCAACTAATGTTCCCATTCTCTACAGAGTAATCAAGTGACATTAAAGCGAGCATGTCAAAGTCTCAAGACAATACAAGGAATGATAGGACCTTGCAAGCTAAGAATGTGCATTGGAAAAGAGTAGAAGACCAATCTAGGAACTTTAAGTTTGAGTCGAATAAAACGAATCGTGTTGATTCTAGTATTAGCCATAGGCGTACTGTAATTAATTCGAATTTTGATACTATTTGCAAACCTTGTAATGATGTCTGCTTGAATTCTGTTGCTAATCATGAATGTGGTGTGAATGCTTTGTCTAATGCTCTCAAATGCCCAGTTAAAATTGTTAATGCTAATAATCGTGCAAAGAAGGCTAAAAGGCAAAGACGAAAGATTGTTAGAAAACAGTGGAAACCCACAGGAAGAACATTTATAAAGATAGGTTATTATTGGATACCTTTTGGCCATAAGAATAATCAGTTTTGTCCTCAAACTGCTAAGACTATGCCCACTAGAAAATGGATGCCTACTGGTAGAACTATTCCCTTAAGAAGTGAACATACTTTGAATAGGTCAAATACAGACACCAGCATTGCATCTATTCCCAATGATTCCATTGCTTCTACTTCTGATATGGATGTTTCTATTTCTGATGTGGGTGTTCCAATTACTGTTACTAACCAAGTGGAACCCATTCTTGCATGGGGATCCCAATTATCCAGTTATCCATTCTTGTCTGTTCAACTGCAGATCGTTCAAATCGCTCTTGTGGTACTGGACTCGGTGTTCCAAGCATATGATGGAGACCGTCGCGCTCATGAACTTCGTGAGCAAATTCATCGGGACAGTTAGATTCGGGAATGATCATTTCGGTGCAATTATGGGTTATGGAGATTATATATGTTGTTGGAAAAAGTGTTATCTCCGGGTATATTATGGAAGGTCTTGGTCATAACCGCTCTCTGGTCAATTCTCGCGATTGATCTAGAAGTAGCCTTCAAAACATACTTTTTCGTTAGAGAACTTGATGGTAAGGAACTTTTAAGAGGTTCACGTGGTTCAAATCTATACACCATCTCTATCGAAGATATGATGAAGTCTTCTCCAATTTGCTTGTTGTCAAAGGCTTCCAAAACAAAGTCATGGTTATGGCATCGTCGTCTCAATCACTTGAACTTTGGGACCATCAATGATCTCCGAAAGGACTTAGTTGTAGGTCTACCTAGACTTAAAGTATGAAAAGGATCATCTTTGTTCAGTATGCCAATTGGGAAAAAGCAAGAAGTATGCCCATAAAACCAAACCTACAAACTCGCCGAAGTTCTTCATACAATTCACATGGACTTATGTGGACCCATGAGAGTGCAGAATATCTTTGGGAAGAAATATGTGTTAGTTGTGGTTGATGATTTCTCTAGATTCACCTGGGTAAAGTTCTTAAGGACAAAGGATGAAACACCAGATATCATCATCAAACTCATCAAACAGCTGCAGGTTCGTCTTAACAAAACGTCGAATCATCCGAACAGACAATGGAACTGAGTTTGTTAACAAACAACTTGGTGAGTTTTATGAAAGTATTGGAATCAGTCATCAAAGAAGTTTTCCTCGAACTCCTCAACGAACGTGTAGTTGAAAGACGAAATCGAACTCTTGTGGAAGCCGCGAGGACTATGCTGATTTACTTAAAAGTTCCAATGTTTCTCCGTGAAGCCATTCCACCGCATGCTACACCCAAAATCGACCCCTGATTCACACTGCTCATGGAAAAACTCCATATGAACTTGTCCACAATTGAAAACCTGATCTTTCATTCCTTCGTGTGTTTTGAGCTTTATGTTATCCAACTAATGATGGTCAAGATTTAGGAAAACTGAGAGCTAAAGCGGACATTGGAGTTTTTGTAGGCTATGCACCTAACAGTAAAGGTTACCGAATCTACAACAAGAGAACCCGAAATATCATGGAAACAATTCACGTCACGTTTGATGAGCTGACCGGTCAAATGGCTCCTGGACAATCCAGTTCAAGACCCGCACTTCAAAGCATTCCCATTGGTTCATCTCTTGTACCAAACTCCCATCGCAACTCCATATGTACTCCCCTCAGAAGATGATTTAAAGAAACTGTTTGATCCAATGTTTGATGAACAATTTGAGCCAAGTAACAATGATATGACAATTCAATCAACAGAGGCTGCTTCTATCCCTGTCAATGAAATTAACCCTTCAACTTCTATGTCATAAAGCCAAGAAGCGCCTCTGACCAATCGTTCATCAAACATCAATCATCAAGTGTACATCATGGAAATGCTTCTCGATTCACGGATGAAGTCAATCCCTTTGCTACTCCCGAAGATGCTCCATTTGAAAACATATTTGCTCCTGAATCTTCATTAGAACCATCTTCTTCGGAGACATCGACTCGCTACTTCAGCCCTCAACAACACATGAATACCTCGAAAATGGACTCACGATCATCCATTAGACAACATCATTGGAAATCCCTCTCGTCAAGATCCACACGAAACAACTTGCAACCGATGCCTTATGGTGCTTCTTCAACTCCGTACTCTCTAAGATCGAACCAAAGATGTTAAAACCGCCATGAATGAAGACAAATGGTTCAATGCCATGCAAGAAGAAATTCATGAGTTTGATCGACTAGATATATGGGAATTAGTACCGCCCAGATTGTGCTATGATCATTGCTCTAAAATGGATCTTCAAAGTGAAACTTGATGAGCATGGTGATGTGTTAAAGAACAAGTCTCGATTGGTTGCTAAAGGATACCGTCAAGAGGAGGGTATTGACTTTGAAGAATCTTTTGCTCCGTTGCTCAATCGAGGCAATCAGAATATTCTTGGCTAATGCTGCAAGTAGGAACATGGTAGTCTATCAGATGGATGTAAAGACGGCGTTTCTGAACGGAGATCTTAAAGAAGTCGTCTACGTCAGCCAACCTGAAGGCTTTGTGAATACAGAGCATCCTACTCACGTTTATCGTTTGAAGAAGGCTCTTTATGGTTTAAAGCAAGCTCCAAGGGAATGGTATGATACGCTATCAAAGTTTCTTCTATCTACCAGCTTCAGCAAAGGAGCAGTTGATCCAACATTGTTCACCAGGAAGTCAGGCAAACATTTAATTCACGTTCAAATTTATGTTGATGATATCATATTTGCCTCGACTGACCCCAATGAATGTGACCGTTTTTCAAAAGAAATGGGTTCTAAATTTCAAATGTCAATGATGGGACAAATGTCATTTTTCTTGGGATTACAAATTTCACAAAGTCCCGAGGCATTTTCATAAATCAATCTAAATATGCAAAGGAGATTTTAAAGAAATTTGGATTTGATTCTAGTGACCCTGTTGACACTCCCATGATAGAGCGTACTAAACCGGATGAGGACCACTCAGGGATCATGGTAGACCAAACGAAATATCGTAGCATGATCGGATCCCCTGTACCTCACGCCAGTAGACCTGATAATCTGTTCGCTGTATGCATGTGTGCTAGATACCAGGCTAAGCCTACCAAAAAGCACCTTGAAGCCGTTAAACGGGTCTTTCGGTATCTCCAAGGAACCATCAACATGGGACTTTGGTACCCGAGGGACACCGGTATGTCACTAACAGCATATGCAGATGCAGATCATGCAGGGTGTCAAGATACTCGTCGAAGTACGTCTGGAGGTGCTCAGTTTTGGGTGATAAGCTTGTGAGCTGGTCTTCAAAGAAGCAAATGAGTACTTTATTTTCTAAGAGGTGAATACATAGCCATGTCATCTTGTTGTGCTCAAATCCTATGGATGAGATCTCAATTAACTGACTATGGCTTTATATTCAACAAAATCCCTCTCAGATCTGTGATAATAAAGTGCTTGCTCTCTCATGCAACAACGTTCAACACTCAAGAGCAAAGCATATCGACATTCGACATCATTTCATCAGGGAACAAGTGGAAAAAGGTGTGGTGGATTTCTATTTTGTGAGGACTACCAGTTAGCGACATCTTCACCAAAGCTCTTCCAAGAGAACGTTTTGAGTTTATTCTTCCACGACTTGGCTTGAAAAGCCTTCAACCAGAAACACTCAAACGTCTTCAGGAGGAAGACGAGGAGTAAAGGTCTTTCTTCATCTATCTCTTGTATATATTTATTCAAAAAGCAAAATACAAAATTACAAAACCCTCAAAAATCAAATAGAAAATTATAAAACTTTCAAAATCCAAAAAAAATGTGAAAAATTGAAAAACTCAAAATATTGTCATTTTGTCTTGTTTTTTCTCGATTGATATCATCTACGACTTTGTGTTGATATTCAAAGAATGTCACGGGTCTTTAGATGTGCATCGAATGTACATAGTTTTTCAAAAAAAAAAAAAAAAAAATGAGGAGAAGAAAAATGGTGGTTTATTGTCATTTCAGGCAGTAACCCGTGTTAAAAAGAAAGAACAGAGCCATGCTTTATCTTGTTTTTCAAATCTCATGCTCTGATTCTATACAAAATTCTCACTATCCAATGAAAACGAATTGCTTTGAAAAAATTACTCGGGCTCAATTTTTGAAAATCATCTGTACTAAATGGTTGTTAAAACTATCTATCTCTCAATCAACAACTTATGTCATTGATTGAGGGGAGAATGATTTTTAATTATAAAGTGTATTTTTTTTTCAAACAATGGTTTGTTTTCAAAAGATATTCAAGCATGTTTAAATCTTTGGAGTTTAAAGTCTCAAAATCGATCCTTATCGTTAAAACGCTTTCAAAATCAAGTCACAATTCTCCTTAAAAGCTTTCAATTTAAATTTACCGAGATCACAAATCTCAAATGTTTTGATAATTGTGATCGGGGAGAATTTGTGATTTAAATTGGATTTAAACTGATAATTCGATAAATGGTTTCATAAGTGATTAGTATGTTTCCCTCCCCCAAGTGTGACAAACGATTTCAAATTTTCCATGCACACGTTGAGGGGGAGCATCTATTTTAAACCTCAAATTATTGAAACGTGTCAATTGTCTCTAGTGCAGATTCCTCTAATATGTGCAAAACTCTTTCAAAATTCGAGGCACATATTGAGGGGGAGCAAACTTTGAAAACCTCATCCTTCCTCAAAATGTTTTATCTACTCAAATTGATTGGGAAGTGATGATGATCATTTTAGAAAATGTTAATCAAAAGATTGACCTTTCATTCTCAATCTAACGATTTCAAAGATCTCTTGCCTCCATGTGCTAAAACAATTTCTAAAATATTATGCATATGTTGAGGGGGAACATTTCTAAAATTATCAAAACAATTAAGATACAAAATGCTTTGATTCTATATCACAAGTATCTTGATTGATTTTCAAATGGTTTTCAATTGGTTCATATGGCAGATGAACGATACCAAAAAGACCGACCAACTTTACTTTATGTATGGTGATATAAGGATGATAAGGTTAGGTTGAGGTCCCATGATCCGCCAGAACCGGAGGGATCTACCCAAGGACAATCCACTAGATAGTGTAAAAGTCCTTAGGTAAGATGAAAAAAGGAGAAAAATGAGAATATGGGAAGAGTGCTGACTGAGACTGAGCTAGTACTGGAATAAACCCAACAAGGTTCTAGTTATGAAGTCTCGGTAAGCACTGAAGGGGTTGAAGAATGAAAAAGAATTGAATGAGAAAAAGGGTGAAAAGAAATAGCCCTCCATTTATTCAACCTTAGGGCAGAAACCGGGTTCAATTCATATGCTAGGTTACTAAGGTAACACTGGTATTGAAGACAAGACGTCATGGACCCAGTGACGCACTGCACTAAACTTCCCAAGCTACTCAAGTTCCTCTTAAAAGGGCTTGTTTCATTCTCACGAGGAACCGACATAATCTATCGACTTTCTCTTAGAGATACTTGGTATTGAAGAAGGAGACCCTCTCCCTAGTCTCCGGCATAGGAACAAAATATGCACAAATTGAGTCTAGAGCCACGAGATCATCAATTAATCTATTTAGGACACTTATTTCTTGAAGACTCACTATTTCACACAATGTGGAATGTGAGATTATATCTTATGAGTCCTACGCACTATCCTTGTGGTATTGCCAAGACTTGATTGTGTCATATGGACCTCATCAGTGGAGCGATTCAAAATTGAATCAATCCAGGTCCAAGAAAATGGATTGACGGATGCCTTTGAAAAAACCGGTTGTTGTGATTAAAAAACTCTTTTCTCTAAGCACATCGACTGTGTATAATTATTTCAAATCAAAAGGTGTTTATGATTGATAAATGATTTTTTAATAAAACTTCGTTGTATTGCAAAAACAATTTCTATTAAGCGATACACGATTGTTTTTCAAATCTCTTTCATCAATCATGAATCTCTATTCGCCGTTCACTCACCGTGTTGTCTTCTTTGAGACGCCCGGTTTGAGAGAACGGCTAGAGCAGCCGCGAAACCCTGTCAAGGAAATTCTTCGAATTATACCGATCACAAAAAGACTTGTACTGATCAACGGGGAACCGTGGGCCGTGTGCCTCAATTCATCGAAAGTGTTCAAAGACACTTTCGTGCGCTTTATTGCTAATGTCTTATGCAGTACACCCCGACGCTTGTACCGATCGTAATGGAGCGGTTAATCCATAGCCACATGCTCACACAACATTCATATCTAAAGAAATCATGATTGGTGCATCAATGACTCTGATATTTTCACTCCATGCTTCTTCTACGCTGCTGCCAATATCATGAATCAACAAATGCTTCCGCTACTCTGATAAGAATAAATCATGATCCAGAATGTGAGCATGTCGTCCAAAAGTCACAACATCACTAATTACCAATACCACAAAGGTTGAGTCAGAGATTTAATGTGGCTGATGATCTCAAAGTGGCTCAAAACTCAGTATCACGTGGATCAGTTAAAGACCTCCACTCAGATTATCCAAACATGCAATAATGTAGAATCAAAGACTACGAGCTACAAAACAAAGAACATGGACAAGAATCCAAGAACAATCTCAATGTAATATCCGTTGTATTCAATGTAATTTTATGTGTGTTTGAGGTGACCTCCCTTAGGGGGAGATTGTTAGGAATTAGAAATTCCGGTATTAAAGAGTCGGTCACCTCAAGTATATGTAATCGTTAGAAAGCTCGTAGTCGTAGTTATTTTATGTTAAGTAGTATTTAGTTAAGTAACACCGTGGAGGACGGACGGGTGTTTACCCAATGTATGCCCTGATCCAGCCCGTAGGGTGGCGTTTTTTGTAAGAAATAAATACCTCTACCTCGCAAGGTAGAGGGTTGGAGCTTCAATACCATTTTTCTTTGTTTCACATAGTTCCCAACTCTCTTCCTTTCTCTCACTAGAACTTTCTCTCTCTAAACATTGTGTACGCCCCATATGGTTATGGTTTAATGTGTTTGTGAAATCCAATATCTAACAAAAGTCTTCCACGTCCGCTCTTTGAAGAGTTTAGGTCCAAGCTTCGAGTTGGTCCTCCCCCTCTTCACTTGCTGGGGTAATATAATATAGAAATGATTTGTATGTATCCTAGTTGATACTAGGATGATTTTGTGTATCCCTGTATTTCAGGTAGTTTGTTGTAACTTGTATCCTATATATTTATAAATGCATTACTCTCACAATTAAGGTGAGATTTCACAAACCCTAATATATATAGTTTCCGATATCCATGGGATATATATCTTTGGCTATTACCATATTTGTTATGGGTTATGAGCCATGGTCATGGACTTAAATTTAAAATCTTTCAACAAGATACAATGTGTGGAAAACTAGAAGGGGGTGGTTGAATAGTTTTGCCGATTTTAAGTTAGTTTCTAAAACTTAGATTCGGAGCAGTAAGTGGAATCTATGGATGAAGATAAAGTATAGATCTAAGAGTAATGCAAGTAAAGAAAGTAAAGTAAGGGATACAAATGACACAACCGATTTATAGTGGTTCGGCTACAAGGACACCTTCCTTGCCCTACTCCACCCCCGAGTCACGTACTCAGAGTTCAAGCACTATGTCAACAAACTCCTTCAACTCGGGCGAGAAGCCTTCACAACGCTGTTTTGCTAATCTTTCCGTATAAAGCAATCGAGTCCAGAACACGGAGGACCAAACCAATACGACTATTACACAAATGTATGTGAAATATCAAGTACAAGGCTTTCATACAGAAATCTTATGGAGGAACAAATCAATCAATGACCTGCTTGATGACTTGGTAGAAAGCTCGCTATCTTGTATAGGACCTATATGTAGAGAATCCAATAGAAAGAAGAACAACTCTCTAGGTGAAAGGGATTGTTTGCACTAGGTGATTCATTTATGTTGGAAGATCTTTTAGATGACATGATGGTGTTTGTTTGTGAAGTTGAGATTGATAAATATGCAAGCATTTTGGGAATCCTATTTATAGAAAAATAATGCATTATAATGAATGCTTGACCCAAAATGTGGATTAAAATATAATGATTAGATATGAATTTAGGGCATGTGATCATGAGAACACAAGCATTAAATAACATACTCTAAGAACAAAGCAATGATGAAAATATTGGAAGTTTTCATCCAAAGTGAGAAAATAGAAGATAAAATAGCTTCTGTCTCACGGATCCCGGATCCTTCCTTGAGGGATCCGGTCCAAAGATTGGCTGGGATCCGTGGTAATGGTGAGTCGGCAGCTCAAAATTTTCCCTTTTTGGAAACATTTGTGCCTAGTGTGTGCCTATATGCAAACCATTTGGAGTTGCGGTTATCTCGACTCCTAAAAGAAAAAAGAAAAATAAACTAGAAGTGAAAAAGCCACATATGTGAGATACAAACCGTGCTCCTAATTCATTGTTGCTTAAATGAATGTACCCGAAAACACATATTAGTTATGTGTCCTCTTTAGCATTCAAAAGACATGAGAAAGCGATTTGTCCTAGACGTGAGAAATGGCTTTTACCCAAAAACACATACTAGTTATGGTTTTTACTTTGTATTAATAATGAAAAAGCGATTTGTCCTAGACGTGAGAAATGGCTTTTATGAAAAAGATACGGGAAGATGTATCCTTTTAGAAAGCATATTGAAAAGAGATTTCTATGTGTGAATAAATCGTTTATTCTTTAAAAAAAAATATGTATGCAATTATGTGTTTGCAAAAGGTACTTATTTTGAAAAATAAGAGAAAACTATGAGTTATAAGTAAAAACTTATCTTGGGTTTTGAAAATTCCCGTATTGTTTGCGAGTTGTACGTGAAATAAAAATCCTATACTCAGAAAGAAGAAGGCTAGTTTTTACATACCTTGTAGATTTTAAAAGCTAATTACGACGATTGTTCCATGAGACCAAGACCAAGACGAAGTAGGTTGAATTGTTCCCGCTTCAACGGTTTGGTGAGGACGTCGGCTATGTTGTCTTCGGACGCTACCTTCTCAATAGAGATGTTCCCCTTTTGAACATTGTCTCTTAAGAAGTGATGACGAATCTCTATATGCTTTTTGCGAGAATGCAATAACGGATTCTTGCTTAAGTCGATGGCACCTTTGTTGTCACATAGAATGGCTATGTCGTTAGATGAATGTCGAGTCAACTAACGCTTGTTTCATCCATAGTTCTTGTTGGCATGCTTTGCCGGGCGAGCATATGTATTCTGCTTGGTTGTTGATATGGCCAATGTTGTTTGCTTCTTTGAGAACCACGATGTTAAACAACATCCCATAAAAGTACATACTCCACTTGTACTTTTTCGGTCAATGTAATCACCCGCATGGTCAGAATCTGCATATACAATTGTTTCTACCCCCGTACCCTTAGGATACCACAATCCTAATTGATTCGTACCCTTAATGTATCTAAATATCCTTTTGACGGCTTCTAGATGTGATGTTTTAGGATCTTCTTGAAACCTAGCACATAGACAAACACTAAACATGATATTCAGCCGACTAGCCATGAGGTAGAGAAGACTACCAATCATGCCCCTATATTTTGTGTTATCAACGGATTCGTCGTCTTCATCTTTTGTGAGTTTAGTGTCGGATGACATTGGTGTCCTAATGGGTTTTGACTCTTCTAAACCAAATTTCTTTAACATCTCCTTTATGTATTTAGATTGATTAAAGAAGATACCATCTTCTACTTGTTTGATTTGTAGACCAAGAAAGATACTAAGTTCTCCCATCACTCATCCGAACTCGTCATGCATGATTTTAGAGAAATCATCACACATGTCTTGACAAGTAGATCCGAATATAATATCATCTGCATATATTTGAACAAGATTATATGTGACTCTCTTTTGTTAGTAAAAGTGTGTTATCAACTAACCCCATGGTGTATTTGTGTTTGATTAAGAATGACTTGAGTCTATCATACCAAGCTTTTGGAGCTTGTTTAAGACCGTAAAGGGCTTTATTTAACTTATACATATGTTTAGGTTTTTCAAAATCGATGAAGCCCGGAGGTTGAGCTACATATACTTCTTCATTAATAAAACCATTTAGAAAAGCACTTTTGACATCCATTTGATAAAGCTTAAGATCATTAGCACAAGCATAAGCAAGAAGTATTCTTATAGACTCTAATCTAGCCACGGGGGCATAGGTCTCATCAAAATCTATTCCTTCTTGTTGATTATACCCTTGGGCAACGAGTCTATCTTTGTTTCTAGACACTATACCGTTTGCACCTAACTTGTTTTTATATACCCATTTGGTTCCTATTATGGTTTGATTACTAGGTGGAGGGACGAGTGTCTAAACATCGTTAGAAACAAAATGATTTAACTCTTCTTGCATAGCCATTACCCAACTTTCATCTTTTATGGCTTCTTATGTATTCTTAGGTTCTATGGTTGAGACAAAACAAAATAAGCTACTCTGGTTTTGAATTTGAGACCTTAAGGTTCTTTCGTTTAGCTTTCCTATGACCTTATCTACGGGGTGATCTTTGGACTCTTTAATATTTATGATTTCATCATTTAAAGGTTCTTCTTCTTCGTTTGTCTTTTTCTTTATTATAATAGCTTCACTTTCGACAATCTCGTCATCGACAAGAGGTGGAGAAGGTTTAGGTGGACTTTCATCAAATTTTACATTTAATGACTCTTCAACCTTCATTGTTTCTTTATTTAATATGACGTAAGCTTTGTTATTAGGAGATTAACCTGAAAAGATACCTTCGGTTGATTTAGGATCAAATTTTGTAAGGTAATCTTTAGTGTTAAGTAGAAAACATTTGCTACCAAAGACTCTAAAGTGATCTAACGTAGGCTTTTTTCCTCGAGGTAACTCGTATGGAGTTTTACCTAAAAATGGTCTAATTAAGACTCTATTAAGTATGTACGTTGAGGTATCAACGACATTGCACCAAAAATTTTAAGTTATGGATTTCTCATTTAGCATGGTGCGACTCATTTCTTGTAGGGTTCTATTCTTTCTTTCAACTACCCCATTCGATTGTGAAGTGCGAGGAGCCGAGAAGTTGTGAGTAATACCATTAGCGTCACAAAAGGCTCCAAATTGCACTTCATTATCGAATTCCCTACCATGATCCGTTCTAATAGACACTATAGGATTTCCTAGTTGTCTTTGGATTTTCTTACTTAATATTTCAAAGTAATTGAACGCTTTGTTCTTTAAAAATTTAGTCCATGTGTACCTAGAGTAATTATCCACTATAACCAAAGTGAAGTAGTTGCCTCCATAACTGTGGATAGCGGATGGACCAAATAAATCCATATGTAGTAACTCTAGACACTAAGTTGAAGACACCATGTTTTTAGCTTTGTGACTAGAATGGATTTGTTTTCCTACGTTACAAGCATCACAAAAGTGATGTTCATATTTTAATTTAGGTAGATCTCTTACTAGATCTTTGGATGATAGTGATTGAAGAAGTCGCACATTGGCATGACCCAATCTTCGATGCCATAAGGTCGAAGTATCATCCATAAAAGTAAGACAAAGTTTGTCTTTATGTTCATTACCAATTTTAATAATATAGACTCCATGTTTCCTAATTGCTCTACCTATGGTGATACCGTTTTTTAATATCTTACTACCGGTTTCGTTAAAAAGTACGTTGCACTTTTAATCACAGATTTGTCCTATACTTAGTTAAAGTTTAGGTTTTCTACGTGACACACATCGTTAATGGTTAGAGATTTGTTAGAAATCGTACCTTTACCGATGATTTTGCTTTTGCTATTTCCAAATACCACATTTCCTCCATTGAAGGATTCATATGTGGAGAATAAATCTTTATTGCCGGTCATGTGTCTCATGCACCGGCTATCCTTGATCCACTCATCCGGATCTAGGTCGACCTTTAAGCACACCTAAGAAAACAATTAACTCAAAAGTTTGGTCCCCATTTGTTCTTGGGTCCATTAGTGTTAAACATTCCATTCATGTTAGACATGTATTGATAAGGTGAATATGCGTTCTATGGTGCAAAGTTTTGAAATGGAAAGCCATTTTGCTTATTTGGATTCCATCCCATTAGATGGTTACTTCTCGGATAAACATTATTAGGTCTCCTAGATGTGTTCGGTTTTGAAAATGATGGACCTTTGTTTCTTATAAAGCTTTGATTATATCTAGGAGGTGGTTGTCTAATGGTAACATGAGTTGGTTTCTTCTTATTAACAATAACAAAATCAGTTCTAGAAGAGGAAGCTACATTATTACCACTGTTTGTTTCAGCAGACCCACGGATCCCTGCTGGTCGCTACTAACCGGTTCCTGTTTGTGGGATCCGTGGGACCCGTGACTACAGTGGTTTGTTTTTCTAGTGCCTTTACGAATTGTGTTTCTTTGTTTTCACTAGTTGACGCATTAAGTTCCTGAAAACCTAGACCTTTTTGGTTATTTCCTGTTTTAACACTATCCAATATCATATCTAAGGTTTTAGTGTTCATTCTATCAATCTTAGAGTCTAGATGATCAACTAGTGTTTGAATTTGAATGCAAAGTTCACATTCGCCACTTGCTATCTTCCCCTTTTCTAGACGTTTTAATTTTGCCTTTAGATCTATGACTTCCTTTTCTAAACGTTGGTTTTGATTTTTCAAAAACTTGTTTTTGTTGATTACTTTTAAACTAATTTTGCAAAGTTTATCATATTCATTATGCAATGAGTCATCATCTAATGATTAGCTACTATAGTATTCTGACATACCCGTCATTTGCCATGAGCCAAATTTCTTCATCCTCCTCCTCGCTCATTCCCCACGAACCGCTCACAAATGCCTTTTGATCATCGCGTTTGGGACACTTACTAATAAAGTGGTTTGGGTTCCCACATTTAAAGCAAGCGCGATCATCCCTTGGCTTCTCGTCCTCTTTGCTTTTCTGGAATCCTTTCTTGTCGTCATATGGTTGTTTGACGTATCTTCCATTCCTTCAAAATAACTTTTTGAAGTCCCTTACCGCCATGGCATACTCCTCGTCATCACTATCTCAAGAGGAGTCCTTCATTTCTTGAGACCTTCTTGGCTTTAAGGGCAAGAGATTTGTGCTTTCACTTTTGACGCTTCAGAATCTTTAGCAAGGACAAGCTCATAGACCTTTAAGTTGCCTATGAGTTCATCAAGAGTGAGGATTGTCAAATCTTTTGATTCTTCGATTGCCGTCACCTTAGTTCTCCACTTGGATGGAAGTGCCCTTAGATATTTCCTAACATGGTTACGGCTAGAGAAAGATTCATCAAGTGCTTGTAAAGATGTAATTCTAGTATTAAAGTTAGCAAAAGAATGATCTATAGTTTCCTCATCCGATATTGAAAATTGTTCATATTGTTGAACAAATAAATCTATTTTATTATTTTTCACTTATTGATTACCTTGATAAGTTACAACTAAAGAATTCCAAATTTCTTTAGAGGTATTAAGCATGAAGATTCTTTCGAATTCCTTTTTGGGTAAAGCATTATATAAACCATTTTAGCTTCACTATTTTTGGAAAGATTTTTCTTAATTTCATCAGTGAGTTTATCATGGGGTATGTTAACTAAAATTCCATTTTCATCTTTTGCAGTGGCTTCAAAATCGCCTTCAACAATAATGTACCAAAGATCAATATCTTTAGACTTCACATACGTTTCGAATCTATTTTTCTAATATATAAAACCATTAGTTTCAAGTAGTGGAGGTCGTTGCATGGATTGCCCTTCCTTGTAATTTTCAGAACCCATAGTGATCGAAAAGTTTTAAAAAACGGTTTACTTTAAAACTTTTATAAACTTAGCTCTTGATGCCAATTGTGAAAACTAGAAGGGGGTTGAATAGTTTGCCGATTTTAAGTTAGTTTTTAAAAACTTTAGATTCGATGTTATGTGAAATCGTATGGATGAAGATAAAGTATAGATCTAAGAATAATGCAAGTAAAGAAAGTAAAGTAAGGGATAGAAATAACACATCCGATTTATAGTGGTTAGGCTACAAGGACACCTTCCTTGCCCTACTCCACTACCCGAGTCACCTACTCGAGAGTTCAAGCACTATGTCAACAAACTCCTTCAACTTGGCGGAGAAGCCTTCACAACGTTGCTTACACCTTTTTCCGATACAAAGCTAAATACCGAGTCCATAACACGGAGGACCAAACCAACACGACTATTACACAACAAATATGTGAAATATCAAGTACAAGATCTTTGCTACAGAAATCTTGTGGAGGAAAAAATCAATCAAGGACCCCTTGCTTGATGATTGTAGAAAGCTCGTGATCTCGCCTTAGAGAAGGACCTATATGAGAATCACAATAGAGGAAAGAAGAACAACTCTCTAGATCAAGTGATCTTTTGTTAGAAGAGTGTAAGAATATATGAGAGAGTTAGTAAGAAGAGGGGTGAGGAGAAATGAAGAAATGACTCTCTTTTTATAGGCAAAATCTACACTGTTGCCACGGATCCCACGGATCCCTTGCTTAAGGGATCCGTCTAGTGTAACTCTAGGGATCCGTGGGACGCTCCTCTTTGCCCATGGGTTTTTTGGTTATGGGTCATAGGCCATGGGTTATGGGTTGGTCCATGGGTATTTCATTAGATACAATGTATCTAATAGATGCAATGCATCTAGTCAAATGGATATGGGTCAATACCATGGGTTATGGATATGCTCCATGAGTTGTGGTTTTTACCCATCCTAATAAACTATTACAACAAATGATTTATTACAACAATTTGTATTAAATGACTATATGTAAATGCTTTACAAAAATAACATGTATCCTTATAATTTTACTTATGATAACGTTATATTTGTTATCAACAAAACACAAAGAGATCGCTAAATATTAATAAACGTTTTTACGTATTATTTGTATTAACACAATTTATCTAGATAATGGGTCATGGGTCTTGGGTCATGGGTTACGGACATTGGGTCATGGGTCATAGATAATACCCAACAAGATTTCATGCATGATGTCATGCAATGGGTCATGGGTTATGGATTAGTTTCATGGGTATGGGTCATGGGTCTTGGATATTACTCATCCTATTATATTACAACAATTTATTTATTACAAAATTTTATGTAAATGACCAAACATATATACTTTGCAAAAACAACATGTATTCTTATAATTTTACTTATGATAACTTTATAATTGTTATCAACAAAATATAACGAGATCGCTAAATATAAACAAACATTTTTACGTTTTATTTGTATTAACAAATACAATACACACACACTAAACACCCCCACACCAAATCAACTCCATCCTTCGTTCTCACGCAAGCCAAATAAACTAACTCAACATTTGGTATGGGAAATGGCGGCCGTGGTTTGGCTTTGGCGCTTCAAACTCGCTTATATATTACCATCAAATGGCGAGCATTTGAGCCACGTTATCCAAGCCTCGAACTTCTCACAATAGTTAACCCATTTATACAAATCAAATTGTTTGAACACGTTGTCAATAAACAATCGTATTCTTCATTGACCGGAAGTGGACCAAATTTAAAATGTTATATCTAAATAAACAAAACCCAAATTCATAATAAATATATTTACCTATTTAAAAAAGAAGTGCTAACAAAATCCCTTTTAAGTTTTTCCGGCGAATTTTCCACCCTTTGCACCACTGTTCGCGGTCGTCCATCACCGCTCCGGCCTTCACGCCACCCCAACTTCCACTACCACTGTCTACCCAAGGTTCCAATTTAGGGTTTGCATGGGACTCGGGTTATGTTACATAGTTTTGATTTGTTATAGATGATGGCTGTTTCAGATTTGTTTGCAAATATAATAGGTTCTTAATTTTTTTTAGTATGCTATTTAAGTTTTGATTTGCTTTTGGTGTATACAAAATAGAAATTGTGTTTTCGATTTTAATTAAAAAGTAATGAAAAATCAAGAAGACGAAAAAAAAAGTTGAAGATGATAATCGGCAAAATGACTAAGGGTGTGTTTTTTTTCTCTTACTTTCACTTATCGGGCCCAAAAATATTAATTCATCTCATTTGAGAGACCTCAGTCAAGCCTCTCTCCCTTTTAAGAGGCTAACTAAGGTAATGTCCTTTTTTTTAATGTAGTTTCTTTTTACAAAACCTTTTTTGGAGTTTGGTCTTGTGTTTCTTTTTTTTGATGGATCTAAAATATTGATAAAATATATGACAATCTTACCCTTCTGTTCATACAAATTCCCAAATTGAAATTCAACTTATTTGTAGAATCAAACCATAATATACTAACTCGTCAAAATCATCATAACTTGAAATGATACAATATCATCCGAAAATTCCAATTCAATTGAAGCACATATCCCATCTTGTTTTCATAATCAATAAGCTAAACATTATTTAGAAAGAAAAAAAATACAATAATCCACAAGTTTACACCATCTTCTTCCTACACCTTCCATCTAAAGGACCACCCATCTTGAGGGAAGCAAATTAGAGTGAAGAAGTGATCACCCATCTAAAGGACCACAACGATGATGAGAACATCGATAGTGAGAACATCGATAGTGAAAAAGGGATTGGGGGAGGAACGCTGGTGGGTAAGGTGTTGGCTGGAAGTAGTTTTGTGATGGAGGATTCAAGGGTTTGGTTTTAGTGAAATGAATGAGAATGGGGTAAGGACTTTGATGGTATTTTATTTCCTTGGTATATCGTGGATGGGGATGAGAGGGTTTTCTACATCCCTTTGCATTAAGAAAATTCCGTTGTAACAAGTTAAAGAAACATGTAATAAAACTGTGTGAGAAGAGAATTGTTACCAAAAAGGACATTAAGTAAAAAATAAACACGTCATAAGACCTCATCTAAAAGCCACTTAATCCATAAAAAAAAGAAAAAAAAAAGTACCTAAAGTTACTTTAGTGAAGAGATCTAAAATGACCAAGATATCCTTAACTGCATAGATTTAGCGAAATAAACTAGCGGACTAACGGTTAAAGGACACGTTTGTTACAAAATGTCAAGTACAGGGATAAGTGGTGTAATTTTTGAAGTTTTAGGACGAAGGTGAAAATATGTGTAAACCAAAAGGACGATTTATGTAATTAGCTCATATTATAATTTAATTTTTACACTATATACTTCCTTTCCAGTATTATTTTATAAGTTAAAGTGTGAGCCAATAAACATTATTCATCTATTTCATACATTAGCAGAGTACTCGCGCGTTAAAGTGCTAGATACCATGCAATTAAAATATTCATCAAAAATTTTTAGTTCTATATTTTACGATACAATAGCTGTACGGATGACGACAATTTTAGTTTTGAATAATTTTAAACAATAAAAATATTTTTCACATGAAAACTGTAGATTATTCAAGTTATCTTGTGACAATGCTAAGTCGGTAGCTGGTATATTGTAAATTTATGAGGTTAGGTAGTTGACAATGGTCTGTAGTCGCAAGTTATCATTGAATAATAACAACATAGCGAATTTTAAAATCACTTACATTATACTAAGAAAATTTAGATCTCTAAAAATAATGTTTGTTATATTTGTCTCACATATATGGATAGTACAAGTAAAAAAGTACATATAAAGAAAAAGAAAACTAAATGTTCAAGAAGTCATGTGGGTTAATTTAAAGAGTATAATTATTATTATACAAATATATATAATAAAATTAAAATATATAATTAGCACTTAGCACGTTGCATCCTTTAATTTGAAAAAATCGTCTGATTTTTATATAACAAAGTTTTTAGTTTTTACAGTAAGTTTTATCAAAAAATTCTAAAAGGTGTATATGTTGGTTATCGATGCATTCTTACGTTTTAATAATATTTTTTGAACATTATAATTTAGTATGCATTTTGAAACACTATTAATTTAATAATATCGTTTTCGGACAACTTTTATGGGCTAGCCGAACCGGTGGTGACTCCAGTTCCCGGTTAAACCTGTTGGTTTGGTCCGTTTTTTAAAACCATATGTACCATCAGCTTGTTTACATATAAATTGTATGAAGTTTTGTGTGTTTTATTAGTTTTTACAATATGTATAATAACAAGTATTATTTATATTAGGTGTGTTTTAAAAATGACATTTATGAGATAACTATTGCTATAGACGTTTTTCTTACTTATATTAAATTACATTGTATTGTTTTATTATTTTTTAAAAACCGTGTCTGCAAAAAATGTTTTAAAGTGTGGTAACCAACGCTATTATATATGTACTTATTTAAATCTGTCATTATAAGCAAGTGGTTGAATATTAATTTTTTAAACGTTTTCTTTTGAGAATGTCCCAAATGATTTATAATGTAATATAGATGAAACGCTTATTAACAACTTCGCAACTATAATTGTTTGACACTTTAAATTTGTCATGTTATAAGCAAGTATTTACCTAGTATATCAAAAGCTGCTATCACATTTAAGCCAGCAAATTTACCAAGACATCCAATTTTTATTTTTTTTACTTTTTCACGTTACATGTGAAATTTTAAAGGTAGAGCCCTCCAACTCAAGCAACGAAATCAATGTTGAGTCAACAATAATCCAGAAGGGCACCACCAAGCGGGATCGAGACCAATATTTTGTATATAGGGTTCCAAACCTGCGCTTCTTCAAATATCCCATCCGAGTAAGGGCTTGAAAGCTTGACTAAGAGAAAATGGAAATGAAAGGGGCGCGCTAGCTTTTCACATAAGCCATCTATGAGTATTCATACGGTATTATTTTTATCTACTAGTATTGATCATTTAATTATTTGAGGAGAGTTATTTTCATACCAAACTTTTCTTATATACTAAGGAACCCATCTCTAACATTCATTTAAAAAGAAATCAATGGCTGATATTAAAATCATTTTATTATTTCACATATTTTTTATAATTTAAATATCTCTTAAACCGTTAATCGTTAAGTGAAAATATTTACACCGTCACGAAAAGCATTTAATTATCTTTTATAGACGCACTTTATACTTTGAAGAAAGAAAAATCGTTTTTTTTCACCTTTTTTTTTTTACGTTACTTGAAATTTGCATTAAGAAATCATATATGATTAAACACTAATTTGAATGTCACATGTGATATTAGTGTTAAATCATGTGTGATATGTGATATCACATGTGATATGATATGTATATCATATGTGAGATTATGCTAATATCACAAGTGATATTACATATCATATATGATATAACACTAATATCACATGTGATATTCAAATTAATGTTTAATCATATATGATTTTTTTAATGCAAATTTCAGTAACGTAAAAAAACGAAAAAAATTTTAAAAAAAACGTGAAAAAATGTGAATTTTTTTTTGTCGAAAGTATATCAAAGTGCCTATGTATAGAAATAATTAAATGTTCGTCGCAATGAGATTTTTTTTTTCGCTTAATGATTAACGGTTTGAAAGTCGTTAAAATTTGAAAAAAGAGGATGAAAGTGCATTTTTTAAATTGTTAGGATTATTCTCATCCATTAGATCAAATAAAAATAAATTGTGAAAATTGATCTTTTATCCTCAAATGATATTAAATCTAATCATTTATGTACCAAACATTTATATTTAAATTAGATTCAAGCAGACAAAAGTCAGCGATGCAACCTCGTGAGATATGTTGTTTAAATAATATCTCAAAATGCATGGGAGATGATTGGTTATGTTGATAAGAAATTAAAAAAATACCGGTCATATATCTCACACTTATGTTTTTTGATATATTTAAGAAACATGATCTTTAATTTAGGGTCGCAATCAAGTCGTGTTAGAGTTGACCTATTTGGATTCACAGGTTGGTCTAACATTTATCTAAATACGATTCGTTTATTGATAGTATCAAAAAACTCAACTTTAACACATACATGCATAACACAAGTAATCCGCTTGTAACTCGTTTAACCTGTTTAAGTCAATATGTCAAACGGTAAAAAGGTTAGTGATTCGAGGATTCAAGTAGTTTAAATAAAATAATAATTTAAAACACTTTAAAATTTGAGAAAAATAACATATAATTAACTAACTTAATACAAATTTTAATAATATCCGAGTTATAATCGTAATCTAATATCATATTATATACATAACAAAACACACTTAAAACCAAAACCTACATAAATTCAAGTTATATATTTTATTTTTTTAAAGACTTACATAATTATACGGGTTAACCTTTTTAATAGCCCTGATCCTGCCAACCAAGTAAAAATAAAAAAGAAATAAGATAATGAAAAGAGAATTTCGTATTTTTGTAAGGGTGTGTTTGTTTTTTGAAAAAAATGTCTTACTAGCCTCTTACGCTTATAGAGTCAGAGGCTGTAAGAGGTGGTCAGACATTAGTGTTTTTTATTTTTTTCTTTTGAGTCACACTCGGTCAGACATATAACATCTTACTCAATAAGAGGTGAAGAGATTGTCTTATTGCCTCTTACTTGATAAGAGATTGAAGACTTGTGTTAATATAATATATTTGATGGTTAATTAAGTATGTTTTATTTATGATAAAAAGTCTTGTTTCATATTTACATAAGTTACTTATTATCGCATTGTGTTGGTTTAATAAATAAATTGCAGAAACGAGCGCTTAAAATTATACGGACAATTATACAAAAACAAACAACATTATTTTGTTCAGATTTAGACTTTCTAGTCACCTCTTACCGGTAAGATATGGTAGTCAGATTCAGACCTAAAACATGTTAGCGAAACAAACACACCCTAACTCTCTAGGAGTCATGCTTAACCTTGAAAGCTATTAATAGATTCTACAGCAGTAGTCCTTCGGACTCGAAATAACGAAAATGGCTAACCTAATAGCATA
>OU343224.1:25684375-25773927 GCA_910596185.1 Chrysanthemum makinoi | reverse complement strand
AAAAGAAATCACGTCTCCTTGAACAACCTGGGGAAGTCCCCCAATAAAAGCCTCCAGTAGCTTCTCATTATCCGAAACCATAGATGGGCATAACGCGGCCAATTCTTGAAACCTTCGAATGTAAGTATCAATATCATACCCAATAGTTACCAGTTCATAGAATTCGGTCTCCAACTTTTTCACCTCCGTACGCGGACAATACTTCCACGTTAGCAACTTTTTGAATTGCTCCCAGGTGAGCTTGTACGCATTTTCCATTCCCATTGGTTGAGCATACGAATTCCACCACGACATTGCCCCATCAAGTAGTGTACTCGAGCAAACTTAACCCTGCTATCCTCCGGGCAATTACATAGCAGAAACACGGATTCCATTTTCTCAAACCATCTAACCATGGCAGTTTCAGCACCTTGAACTTAGTGGGATCTCCACTTTTAAAATCCTTATACGAGCAACTTCTAACCCCGGACCCTCCTGCATTCGCAGCAGCAGTATGTCTAGCTGGCCTCGCAGTAGCCGCACCTCAGCAGCAGCCGCCACCGATGCTCTCTCAGTCCTTAATGCATTGGCTATGCTATCGCTCACATACTTCTGCATAGCCGCTTGTCAATTCAGTGGCTTTACCATTGCTCTTCAAAACCATAAGATGAAACAATTATGAGAACTCGTAAGTAGAAACAAACATTACACATATATATCCACAACCACAACATGCATAATATAAATGAAATCACAACGGAACAACCACAAAATATCACAAATATAATCACAACACACGTGGATAATATACATGAAAATTTCTGCCTTCATGGACCGATATCATAGATAGTAAAACCATTCCTACATAGTTGAGTCAACACTTGATATTTTTTTTGTACAACAACCAAAAGACAACAAGTTCTTTAAACTATGTCACACACCTTTGACTAGATAATAGTAAATAAAAACTATACATGATAAAAGTCTACACTAGGCACCTCCGGTGCTCCGCCACTGATCCTGTAGATCTCGAACCTGTGTAGTCAAACTAGCAACCAAACTCATCAACTCGCTAATCTGACCGGTGCGGTAACCATGCTCCCACGAGCTAATGCCAACTCGAGCCTGACGTTGAAGTTCGTCCCGTGCCATCTCGGCTGGCTATATAACTCAGGCATCTCCGCCTCAACTCAAAATATGCTCCCGGTTCTCTAACTGTCTAGACTCTAAACCCTGGTGTGCCATATCAATCGAAACCCTACCTATCACGAGGCCTTCAACCTCCTCCTCAATGGTCTCCACTCGATCCAAAGATACTTCCTCCAACTGTCCTAACATCCTATCTATCAAACCTGTTGGTTATCTACATGGCCCCTAATGTCTCGAAGGCTGTCTGCCAGCAGCAGCCTTTGAGCTCTCCTATCTCGAACCTGGGTGGTTCGGGCTCTGAGAGGTGATGCAGGATGTCAAAACATGCACGCTTTTGGAGCAAGTCTAGTGTAGGTATAAGATCCCTAAGATAGTATGATGAAGATGATGATGATAATAGTTGTGATGGTGGGTGAATCGGGCCATGTGTAGGCTACAGGTGTGTAACGACTTCGCCCTCCTCAAAGGGTTCGGTCTCGGTGTCGGTCACTATAAGTGGTAAATCTGGGAGCCAATAGAAGATAAAACTACAGTGTGTGATAAGGCATCGTTCATGTTGGTGTCGGGAGAGACATCCTCCGTGTTCGTGTCAGATGATATAGGGATAGGGTCAGAATCTGAAGACATCTCTGTGACAAAATAAAAAGTAAATAACTCGAATAAAACGATATGAATCCGCATGAAGTGAACATGCACTTATGATGAAATGATGAGATGCTATGATGATGTAGTTATAGTCTAGGGTCAATGATGCAACCTAGTTCTCTATAATGAAGCTCTGATGCCAATCTGTCACACCCCAAATTAACTGTTTTGCAAATGAATGGAATTTGGATTGACTGTCATAGCATCACAATCACAGTTATATTGAACGACCTAAAGTGTCGTTTTTGAAACACATCGTTTGATATTTAATTAAAACATTCAGAGTTACAAGATAGTTCCCAAAAGTTGATTAAGTTTGCGGAAAATAAGTTTATTACAAGTCCAAACGATGTTTTGAAAAGAAAACCATAATATACAATGAGACAAGTCGACGCCGCGACTCTATGAGGGTTCCTTATTCGTGCCATGATGCGAATGTCTTAATTACCCGAAAATACATTGCTAAAACGGTCAACAATAATGTTGGTGAGAAATCATAGGTTTATGAAAATGTTTTATACAACCACACAAGTATAGACCATATATGACAAACATGCCACATAAAAATGTTACAATTGCTATAAGTCTATGACACGAAACTAGACTGATCATGATGTTCGCCCCAACAGAGTGTTTGCAAACAACTCAAATAATGATATTAAATGAAATGCATCCGTTTAACCAGTTGGAATCCACCAACCGGATGGAGGAGTCACCCTCGATAGATCTATCCACTCACCCCGCTTCTATGAAATTAACGGTTCATGTTATATAATGGGGACATTCAATTGGCATGAGGTAACTTAAGCAATGTAATGAATTTGATATACTTGGTATCGTAATAAAAAAATGATGTGCAATGTATTCTCCCCCGTAGGTTTGAAATTAAGTATAAACGTATACAACTGGGCTATGAAAACTCACTTGATGAATTGATGCGATGACAAAAGTGTGTACACCGAAATGTAGCGTGAATCTCAAAACTCGACCTATTATGAATGATATGATACGTAATAAGTTATGATGTAATGTTATGCATGCAATTCGGATGATATCTATACCACTTATGATTTTTTGAAAATAATACTTTTCGTCGAAAAATAATCTTTTAACTTCTTCACCATTTTTAAATTACTCCACATGTATTTACATTGAAATGATATCCGACGATAATCATTTAGTGATTTATTATGAAATTATAACTTTTCGTCGTAAAATAATGTCGTTGAAATATTCATGAAAGTGACTAAACGGCCTCTAAAAACTAGTCGTAAAATGGTGCACGTCGAGTGTTAGGAAACAAACTCAACGGTTTTGGGAAGTTTGTATCATTATCTCAAAGTTTTAGTACATGAGTTTCCATCCTAGAGGTCTCGAACATAAGGAAAAATATAGGTTAAGTATGGTACTTATGTCCCAAAATATAGTTTAAGGATGGTTTTCGGCAAAGTTTTAAGTAACCACATTTAATTCATTACAACTCCGCTTGACAAACGGTCGGACATTTTGAAAAATATACTTGGCGAACTCACTTTTACTAGAAGACATCACTTTATAAAAAGTTCTACATCAACGTTAAAAACAACCTTCAACTTGTTGCCGTAATACTTGCCTATTTGAAATTTAATAGTTTTTCCTTATATAATAAAGTTACGACAACTTTTTGTAAACGTGTATAATTTAATCGTTACAAATCCGTTTTCTATGTTTTATAGGTCCTTAGCTTTGTATCAAAGTATACTAATATATTTTTGATAAGTCGACACAATTTATAACGCCTAAGTCTCAATTTTTGACTCGTACAAAACAAACATAACATGCTGAAATTTTCAGAATTTATAGTTTTCGTCGCCTAACTTGAAAAATTCATAACTTCTTCGTTATAACTCCGTTTTAATCCGTTCAAGCGATCACGTTTTTGTTTTAAAGTGTATTTTCTAAATATCTAGGCCAAAAATTTTTATCCACTGTCGAATTTTCCAGATTTTGAAAATAAGGACAGACCCTTTTGCAAACTTGTCGAAATGAGTTTTTCTCGCGCCAAACCTATTCTAACCCATTCAAAACAACTCCGAAGCTATTCTAATCCTACCATACACCTTCTTAGGGTGTCATGGGTTCCTAGACATCACCAAGAGTGATTTATAACAAGGAGTAATTATAGGATGACATAAATATATATAACTCTTAAAAACAAGTAAAAGTGGTATACACATCCATGAGACTTGCATGTTTTCTCAAATATGATGAAATAAATATATCAATGAATATGAAATATGATGATGGATATGGATGCTTACTAGTAACTTGATGAGGTTTATGAGAACAAAGGATTTTTCCTAATCACCCAAGGTTTTTATTGCACAACCTTAATCAAGAGTGATACTAGAGTGTAAAAATCATGTCTTGAAAATTTTATGATGATTCCTTCTTAGTCCCTTGTGGTTTGGTTCTAGAGAAGAGAGGAAGGAAATTTGGTCTTTCACCTTGATATTATTGAAGTGTATGTGTTTGTGTATGTAGTATAATAAGATTATACTTAGTAGATATTTGCAAATTCACATGACTCACCCCCCCTTGTGTCGACAAGGGGGTGTTAGTCATCTTTAATACTTTTTTTTTATATATAATGTATAAGTGTAATCAAGTGTAAGTTAATTGAAGACATGTGGTAATTTGAATACACATTTGAATATTTAGGGTAGCATTAGATAAAAATAAATTATAACGGGTCAAGATAAAATATATTGAAGTCATAAAATTATAAAAATACATTTCTTGCAAAATTTGAGTGAAATAATAATTATCGTGTAGTATTTAAGAAAAACGTCGTAATTATATAAATATAACAATTTATATACAAAATAAATTTAAAACACTGGGTAAACTCATAATATTATTTTATAAACTTAATATAAGTATAAAAATATATTGGGATAGTTTTGGAAGTAACGGATCAAATGTTCAAAATAATTAATTACGCGATAGCGTTTATTTAATATGAAATTATACGTTTAATGTAAAATGCAAAACCATGCATGAACTAATATGATGATAATGATGCTAATGATATGTAGACTAAACCTAGTCTATATGGAATGTCCTTGATGATTTTTCATGAATTCACAGCTAAACCATTAAGGTTACGCGAATTTGATACTCATAAATCTAGTTTACGATAAATGATAAATGATGAAGAATGAGTAATGTTTTGAAATATGACCTGAAAATACGAGTTGTCACATTTTCCAAATCAGTAATGCTTAAACAGCAAACTGGACCGTATGTTGTTTCCTCAGCTTTAGTAAATCGTTATCCATCTATTTTTATCTGAATACCATTGTCTATTTTAACTACTATTTACACTTATGATGTGTTATTCCCTTTTCTTACATTACATACCTATTCCATTTGAACTTATGGATTATAAAATATACATATAATAACCAGTCCACACATAATATAGCCAACTTATTAGCTCATTACAATCAAAATAATCACATAATGAGTCTATAATCAAATAACCACAAACTGTAGTAGCCAAAACTTAACTATAAACCTTAAAACAAAAAAAATTTACTATGATACATTCAGACTCATACTTAACGCATAAACGGACTCTCATAATACCAATCCTAAATGATATTAAAAGTAACCCATGTAACCTGCATAACGATGCCACCAATAACTAAAATCTTTAACCAGGTGCGTATAGTATTGAAATTAAGTAGAATAATGTAAAAAAGAAACCCACAATATGCACTCGGTCACATATAAATGGATTGCAGATATAGCATTTAACGACATAACCAGATAAGTAAAATTGCCATTCAATATCATCGAAACATATACCCAAATTACCATTATCTTGCCACTCAATATCACTGAAACATATACCGGTTTTAAGTTTCATTTTTTTCCTGTATATTACAATTAAAATTGTCACATAAGGAGCTTAAAATCAACTAAACAAACATTCTAATAACCAAAACTTAACTATAAACCTTAAAACAGCCAAAATTTAGGCTGAGAAAGTCAGACTCATTCTTAACACATAATCGGCCTTTCAAAATATCAATTGTAAATGGTTTTGAGCATTATTAGATTCATTAAAAACAACAATCCAAAGTGTGCCTTACCCCATAACGCCCTTCGCACAATCCGCACTTTCTTCTACCAATAATCAACAATGCCAACAAAATCCAAAAATCAACAATAAACCAACTTTAGCTCAAAATTATTTAACCTGCAAGGAGTGTAATTATTAATTAGATAGAAGCATAAAAAAGTTCCTGTTTTTGTTTCAAGACACCATCATCATCCTAAACACTATTTATAAGAAACTTCAATCTCTTACAAATTTAGACTGGTAAGTAAAACATATACTTATTTGTTCAATTGAATCGAAACAAAAATAATCCGATATCATTTCTAAATCAATAAACATCATAAAGCAACTAACATTCAATAAATTAAAACATTTAAACATGCACGCTTTAATTTGATCATAATGAAATCGAATACCTGAAATATTGGAATCAATCGACAGATAATCAAATCCTTTATCATAACCCTCAAAAAATTATATTGTTTAATATTTATCTTGATCAATTTTGCCTTCGATTAAAAACCCTAAATATGTTATTTAGGTATCACTGCGTGTTTTTACCAAGTGTGAGAGAGAGGTGTGAGAGAAAAAGTCAAACGGATGATACTTTACCTTTTATAATATATAAAAAAAATAAAAAATAAATAAAGTAAATACTTAAACATAATCGATGATTAAAACATAAACCATAACTGATCATTGATCAGTTGCTTCCATTGATAATGTTATAAAACCAGTTACATATCCACCATTCATATAAACCATACATGAAACCAACTAGATACATCAAAAGACAAAAGAAAATCTCCAACAGGTCCTAATCTTCATCATCAGAACTTTCAACTTCATCCAACCTCTCCAAAAGCTCCTCCTTCTCCTCCAAGCTTTGACGACAAGACAAGCAGTTGAGCCAACATATCAAGTTTCCTGCGATCCTTCAATTGTATTTTAAGGATAGCATCATGACGCCCGCCACAGATTGAAACGAGTATAATTGATAGCTGCCTCATTGATTGTTTGCTCCTTTTGTTAATCACGCCTTAACTGATGCTCTCCTCCCCGATACGAGCAATGAAACCTTCCTCCTCCGCATCGTGAGTTATCAGCAGTCGAAAGCATCAACAAGCTTTCCGTTTTAAGAGATTTCAGTCATCGAGGTTTGGTGTGGCTGACATTCTGATATTAGGGTTAAGGTGGATAGAGTTGTGTGTTAAAATTAGGGTTAGATGTAATTGATCTTGGATTAACAATGTATAAGTATATATATATACACAAAATTGTGTGGTCATAATAATTAAGGTTCGTAAATAAGAATTTGCAAAGAAAAACAAAACAATGAAGAGGCATTGGAACATTTAATTTGGGTGTTACTGGAGACTTTGAAGCTTCCATGCATAAATGGGGAATGCAGTATTTAGGAAGATGTCCAACATTGCAATATAACACCCTCAATTATACATTTGATATAAAACAACCCCTACATGCACAATGCATTACAATTAACATCCTAAGGTTAAAAGAAATGCTTATAATTTATAAAGCTTCGTTTATTAAAAATTTCAAAATCATAAAAACAAGCAAAATACTGAAAATTTAAATACCAACAAAGATATTTAAATCAAAGTTACTAATTAAACTCATTTATTTTTTTAGCATTTGATTCTTCCTCACGAACACCGTCTTTAGCTTGCTTAAACAAATTAACTAACTTTTCAAGCAATACACGATGCCTCTCTTGAGTCTTTCTCAAAGCATCGATCGAATCTAAAGCTACACCACGATGACCTAACGCTTCCATGTTCAAAATCATCGTGTTGTTTTTTGCCATTACACGCCTCAAATGATGACAACAATCAAAAATCAAATGCATCATCTTCACATGCTCACTGACAAACCACAAATGCATACAATCATGCAATTTAGATGATCCTGAAATATTCATCAAATTCTCTAACAACTCAAAATTTGCCATTGAAAAGTACAAATAGTTATATAATTCCAAATAACAAAAGTCACAAATAAATAAGCAACAAAACACTTATGTAACTTACTTAAATTAAAATACTACATATGAAAAGACTATGTTAATAAAAACTTTTAATGAAAAGAAACTAATATAAATACAAAAGTAATTATAACATTATTAGGCATCTAAATATAGATTTCCCTATAATAATATAAACTAAAGTAATGATAACATTATTAGTCATCTAAATATCAAGTTTACTAAAATAAATACAATGTAAATTCTCTAATAGGTATCTAAATACTATCATATACCTATACAATCGTATGCATCAACATTGCGGATAAAAACATGACCTCTCAACCACTAGGACCGTGCATCGCACGGGTTGAGGGAAGCCTCGTTAATAAAAAATGTGTAGTGGATACGGTTAATGTATTATGACGGTGTTTATTGAAAAAAAGAATCGATAATTATTTGCATGATTGCCTTAGCATTCCTTCTAAATTTTGAATGTCATCTATTTCTTCCGTTCTTTCTTTTAGCTCGAATTCTAAAATTTTAAAATATGCCTGTTTCTCATTATTATTTGGCTATGTCCATTTTATCACTTACTATTACAAATTTTGGTATGACAAAAAAGATGCTCTGCTCATGAATAGGGCGAATGAAAATTAATATTACGAATAAGCCATTTGAAACTGTACGCAACGAAGTTTGAGATTTTAGCAATGAATCCAACGCTCTTTTAATATTTTCAGATCCTCAACCTCTTAAAATAAACGTTGTTCAAAATGCTCCGCTGTAACGTGCGTCAGCCCAAACCGTTGTTTATTACATTAGAGAGGAGGGAGTGGGATGCGGGTAAGGCATCGAGTACCAAGCACCGAAGCGACACCACCCCGCTTCTAAAGGGTAGTTGGATCGAGTGAATTCGAGCCCGAGCTCGAACGAGTACCCTGATTCATTTTGAATTATTCGACCGTTGCATACAATCAAACGGTAACATGCAATAACTAAAAAAAAAAAAAAAAATCCCTTTAAAACTAAATAACATACACTCATTTCTTTATGATCTCACGGAGCACGTAGCATACAATCAAACGGTAACATGACCGTCTTCGATATGATCTCACGAAGCACGTAGCACGTCAATACTTGCCGCATCTCGATGATTAGTGGGTTTTTTATTTTAATCTAGTTATTTTTAAGTATTATGTTATGTTTCTTTTTTTTAAGTATTATGTAATGTTTTAATTTTTAATGAAATGCTATGTTTTTATTTTAAATATTGTATGTGATTTTATGTATTTAAAAAATTGGAATTTGTAAGACCACCCTCCACTTTTGGTAGGTTAAGTAAGTAGAATTGGATAGTTTTGAGTTGGAGTTTTATTGGATTGGTAGGGACACCCAGTGGTAGTAAGTATTCACTCCCTCCTCCCCTTACGTACAACCACATAAAGTTCATTTATGATTTGTGGACTAGTCTCAAAAGTAAAGTGAATGGAGGAAATCCAACACTATTTGGTGTTGGGTCATTAGTAGGAAAGGAATCACCCACTCCAAACATCAACCAAAGAGACTATTGACTTATCATACTCATGTTTATTACACCTTTTCCACTTTGCTTTTATCATACTCATGTTTTTTACAACATAGTGTCATTTAGCCACCTTTATTCTGACAAAAATAAGTGGTTACGCAAAAATAAGTGGTTACGCACAGGGACGGAGCCATGTAGGGTTCTGTGGGTGTCCGGGACACCTATGGATTTTTTCGATATACTGTTAATTTTAAAAAAAAACATCGATTTTTCTTAAATGCATCTTAAATGACTCTGGTCAATCGAAATGTGTTTGTAGTCTTATTTAGTTAGCATCTTAAACTCTATTATATTACGGTTAAAAAAAATTGTGCACCCAGTCATATTTGTTCCTGGCTCCGTCCCTGGTTACGCATGAACCTATTAGTGCCACTTATAACTATAGATTGAAGGTCTCAAATAAGGTATCATGTTTAAATCTTCCGAAATGCAATTTATGTGCGTTACTCTACACTGCCAAATACTAAACACTAAACACTAGAAACACCATAACGATTAGTAATTGTATATCAGGTTCTTTATTAACTAAATGGTACGTGAATGCTTTATCAACAAAGAGGTTATATGTTCAAGTTTCATTATTAACACATATACCCCACAGGTAAATTAATATTATGAGAATATTTATCTCTTAAATGAAAAAACTAAATAAATAAGTAATTATTATCATCTAAATGCTTTCCTGGAAATTCATTCAACTATTAGTAATCTAAATCTTTAATAACAATATCCAATAACACAAAATGCAATAAAGAAAAACGTAATAATGTCAAAAAGACTATTTCCTACATTTTTGGATAGTTTAACATTTTTTATTTTATTTTTTACTACAAATTTAACCTATTATAATACTTTCCACGAGGCACTTTATTTTACATACCATCAATCCACTGCATACCATTGGACAAATCTTGACCGTCCGATCAAAAAACAGTTTTTAAGATTAAAAAACATGGAGGGACCAATCATGTAATTTCGTCATTCTATCTTACCTACTGGTCCCAATCACAAACACTTCATTTCTTTCACATAACCACAAAATTTACTCACACAAAAAACACACAGATAAATCACTTTCTCTCTCTAACAAAACTTCATAATAAACCAAAAACATCACAAATCAACCGATTTTAACCGTTAAAATCAAAGAAAACACATAGGAATGAATGTATCGAGGCAATCGTAACCGATCCTAAAAACGGTTCAAATGAAGAGATTCAGACTGACAATGATGGTATCTGACGCTTCAATTCATTATTTTGTTATTATTTAACTATTTGGTTAAGTTTCTTTGTGTTTTTTACTGAAAATTTAAAGGTAAAATACAAAATAATGAATTACTTTTGGTGTGATTTTTTTGTGAATGACATGAATTTTGGTTGTGTTTTTTAGTGTTTACATTTGGTTGAGCTGAAGAAACACTTTGTATACATGGATGCACACCAAGTGTTTGATGAAATGTGTGAGTGAAAGTATCATACGTGTAGTATCACCAGTGATATTTGAAGTTGAACTGTATATATGTATTATCACTAGTGATATCTATATTATCATTTGTGAAATTTTTGTTTATTTGATAGGTTTTTTGTTTACTTGTTAAACTTTATTATATGTCATGTATAGTATCACTTTTGATATTTTATTGTTATTGTTTTATAATCATAGTTAAACTTTTTTTTTGTTAAAAGTTTTGATGATATACTATTTACTGTGTGTAAATGCACTTCTGTCGTCAATCAAATTTTTTACTCCATCTCCAGAGATTCATAAAAGTAAAGGTATAGTTTAACGTATAAGCATGTCTCCTTTAGAAGAATTAACTGTGATAAAACCTTGAATGTACGCGGCTTGATTTAACAGTTAGCTTATGTGTTATATCATCAGTGATACATACACATTCAGCAGAATGTGTATCTATACTTTCAGTAGAATGTTATAATGGTATCCCTAAAAAAATGGATATTTATTCTACAATATGAACACTTTGCTGTTTTTGTAGATTTAAGTAGTTCATTAAGGGATTGTTGTGAAAGTTAGATGATTATTGTGATAATATGAGAGACTTAACATGTTAAAATAAATATTGTGAATGTAACATGCTTTTGTTAGATTTGTGGTAGATATATGTGCATAATTGATAGATTGGGCATGCTTATTTGACTCTAGTAATAGTTGGTAGTGTATCACTTATGATACAACAGTTTCAATGATTGCTTATTGTTAGTATATCACTCGATACAAAGTTACAACGATTGCTTATTTGTAGTATGCCACATGTGATACAACAGTTGTAATGATTTCTTATTGATAGTATATCGCTGTGATACAAATGTATGTAATGATTGCTTGTTGGTAGTATATCACCTATGATATTTGATGACGTATACTTATTCAATTTATATATCACGTATGATATTAAAAAACAATGAACTATTCATACACTAACATGGTATAAATTTTATGCAGATTTGAATATCAAGAATAAAAGAAGTAAAAAAACAGGGATTGAAGGTGAAAGGAAAAAGACTTTTGCTAAAAAATAACAAAGTCAAACTGAAGAAGTGAACAAAGGAACAACATCATCACCGATAACACTAACAATACCAAGCAAATTAACAAAATCCGCTGCTAGACATTTAAGCTTAGAAAACACACCAAGAACAAAAACGAAAAGATACACCACCAACAACTATTGAAAGAAACATCTGTGATATCACCGTGATATAACAGATCTACAACCACCAACTCCACCAACATTAATTGTTGAATCAAACAGACCGCATGTTAGAAAGCAAAGGCAGTAAAAAGAAGAAGAGGAAATGAAGAAGAAGAGGCAGCAAACAAAAAAAGAATGAAGTGGGAAAGAAGACAAAAGGAGGATGCTCATGGCGGCAAGAAGAAAGTTGTAGAAAATAAAAAGACAAAAACATCAATTAGTAATTTTCTTTTGCTGCTTAAATTGTAATTTTCTCTTGCTACTTAAATTGTAAACAATGGTAATTTCTATTCAGTTGTAAATAATGCTTTTGGTTTATCTGAATATAACCTTTTTTCGATAATTTTATTAGAGTATCACAAGTGATATTAATGAAAAAGTCACTTAAAAATACCGTTGACTTCATGAAGAAAACTATGAATATAAAAACATGACATATTCTCAAAATCAAACAAGAATATGATTAATTAAGCAATGCTTTTGAGTAACAAAACGATTCATATTCTCAAAATCAGTCATGATTAACAACAACAACACCACATCCAAAGACCTCAACAGTCATCGCATCATCTTCTTCATCTAGAACTAACAATAATAATAGTAACGGTAATTCTAACGACAAACACAAGGATGGGAAAATGAATTACTTTTCATACTTTATCACAAAGTGTTAAAAATGACAAAATATTCCATAAACTCACAAAGACCTCATAAAAATTAATTCCAACTATTTATCACAAGAGATACATAACTTCTAATTTATGACAAAAGACGGCCTGAACGGGAAGCTCACTGCAATTACTTTTCATAGCACCATCTTGACCAGTTATGATGATATTTGGATAACGCACAAAAGCTTTCTTGAATGCTTGGAGTAACCATACACAAGATTCAGTAGTTTCGTTCTTGCAGCACTGAACCAATAAACACATCTCCATGATTGTCAATTAAAGAAAAGGCACAAAACCATCATGTACGGAAGAGAAATATCTCGTGATAATATATACAAAATGTATAAAAAACAATGAAATCTCACAGGAGATACTACAAATTAAAAAGCATACTTGTTTAGTTTGTATGTGGCATAAAAAGAAACGATATCATCAAACTATTTGTGATTGCAATTTGCAAAAAAACGGCTCCATCAAACGAAAGAATCAACAACAACTGCAGTTGTGGTTAAAAGCACAACAACCCACAAAACAAATTGAAGAAGCTCAAACAACTTTGATATCGCTTGTGATATCATAACATCCTCCATTACCACAACTGATTCAACAAAATAAAAGAAAGCCGACACACTGTGATATCATAAGTGATATCACATTTGATATCACCGTGATACAACGGAGAAACCAAAGAATATAGAAAATCAAAAGGAGAAAAATGTAACCTCAAGTACAACACACTGGGTCTTCTTATCTTCTGCAATTAACTGAATTACATGATTTCAAACAGGGTTTAAGTTGTAATCGACATACTTTCTTTTGAACTTTTCAAGTGGCCGAATATATGCAATCACATAAGGATTAGACTTCCCAATCATTTCCATGTTTTCCAAATTATTTGCCTTCACGATTGTTAAGGTAAGTAGTCCTTGTAAGCTCTAGGTCATTGCACAATTATCGAACAATACATCAAATTTGCATCACCTTAGATATAGAGTGATGGAGAAAGCAAAATACAAAACGCACTAAAAATAATTCAAAAAGAAGACATTCAGAAAAATGAAAATAAACATCAACTATTGCAACATTTGATATGATTACTCATTTACAATAACTACAATGCACTTTGATTAATTCCCTAAAGCTTGTTTATTCAAATAAATATGTTTGATTTGGTTACATATATGAAATGATGGATAACAGAACATGTGATTGCTTCTCAACTGCATCCCTCTCTGAATTTTGTCAAACACCTTTCATGCATCAAATTTCCATCAATTCACCCATCCTAAAATGATATCATACTAAAACCTAATGCTACTCACAATATAAAACATAAACTTAAAGTATCAAATAAACAAAATTTCACAAGTGATAATACAAATATCATCATGATAATACACGATACAGTTCAACTTCAAATATCACTAGTGATACTATACGCACGATACATAGCATATTCAAACAACAATCGCAAAACATCATTCACATGCAGTTAAAAACAAAAATTCAACTAACAACTTAATTAATAAGCAGAATTACATGAGCAGATAACAAGATTATCAAACATATTTTCACTCACACATTTCATCAAACACTTGGTGTGCAACTTAATAAGAAGGAATGTTAATAACTTGATCCACATAATTAACAACCGATCAACAATATTATCAACGCAACAACATCAATCAAACCTGAAACAAACGGTCTATTAAAATCAAAAGAAGATATAAAAAGATGATATGATGATGATGATGATGATGATCGAAATGGTGATGGTGATTGGAATTGATGGACATGGTGATGGATGGTATGGTGATCCAACCGGTGATGATCAAAGTGAAAGCAGGTTGGGAGGAAAACACATAAGAATCGTGTAAAAAAATGAAGCGAATAAAAAAAAGAAGAAAAAAAGCTTTATATAGTTGGGAGAATTAATGTTAAGCATAATAAATCTTAGGTTAATCTTCACCATTAGATTAAAATAAATGGATGGTGAAGATTTATCCATTGGTAAGCATCAAAATAAAAGTAAGAAAATGAAAATTCCTCCACTTTCCACGTATATAATAATGGGTAATAAGAAAAGTTAGGAATGAAGACTATTCCACTGCCTTGAATTGGGTGATCAATTACTACAAACAAAATCACATTCACATGCTCACACCCTCGCCATTCGAGCTAGCGATCTTTATTTCACATGTTTATACAATTTTACTCCGTACTAAAGTATACGATGGATAAATAACTACATATACATATTTATAAATAGAACAAACATAAAAATAAACTTTAGCGTGAGTGATAATCTTTGAGAATTGGATTTTGGAAACTCTATGCGGTAACGATAAATAAGCCTTCATGTTTGATGAATTTTAATATAATTTACAAAGAATTGTCGACTATTTTTATTTTCAAATATGCAATCGCCACTTGATGTTTTCTTAATTTTGTATTTTGACTATTATCATATATATTGTTCCATAATAAATTTAACCAAAAACTTAAATTTATGCATACGTAACTTGATAATATATAAAAGAGATGCCTCATAAAATTGGTAACCCTGTGCAACCGTCTAACTTGCACAAGGTGTTTACTGGCACTGAAGATTGTTATACTTTTAGTTAAAGATTAAAAATTGATATTATCTTACGGTAAACTAAAGACATTATACTTGCACTTTGGGATTAAGAGAACATGAACCTTTGATATTTCAATCCAAACACTACAAAACATCAGAAAAGTCAATTTATCTTTTATGTTATCCTTGTTCAAACGAGCATGCCCCCCTCACTGGGGAACCTTTTTTGTCAGTTTCGTTTATTTTTCATGTGTTTTTGTTTTGCTATCTGATTTATCCATGTTGTCAAAAACAATTACCCAAGAAGTAAATGCACAAGATCACAAGGCACTGTAACACGAATTACTTGGTGGGCCTATCGAAAATTTGCCTTCTTTTTTTACTACGTATTTATTTCTGGCATGTTGGAGCTTAAATGCAAGCAGTTAAACTACCGTTGAATGTAAATGACTAAATGGCAATATGCTAATATGTTGGCTTCCACTTATTTTCATTCTAACACTAATCCTTTTTCCTAAAGGTAACTATGTATGTTGAAGTAAAAATCACTTCAAACAAGCTAAAATCCTTCGGCTGGCATTTCGTCTGGTCTTTTGGATCTGTGAACAAAGGAAACACGTGTTAGTCTCGCTTTGGGTTTTATCCCAAGACCAAGCTCTGACGTGAGAATAAGAATATGATTTATAAATGTTACTGTGTGAAAATAAGGTAGAGAGGAGTTAACCTGAATGCATCTCCCATGGAGTCTCTTCCCCTACATGGGGTCACATGTGATGAAAGACCTTTTCTAGGACTTTGACTTTGCTCTGTCAAGACTCTGTTTTAAATCAGGCCAGTGGTTCTGGTCAAGATTCCTTTCCTCTTTTGTGTGATGACGCTCTATTACCGTTGTGCCGAAGTGCCTTCACTTTTTCTTTGGAATATATCAGTTCACCTCGGCTTATAGCTTGGTCCTGTAACTTGGCCTAGTTGATTTACCTGGGTCCGTTCGGATGACCTTCTAGCCGTTCGGGTTGGTCACTTCGGACACATACCGATGGGGAGTTCGGGGTCGAAAGACTTCCTTTTCCATGAGCAAGCTTTACAACCCTCTAGGCAGTGTACCTAATCGTTGCAGTGTAGTATGGGTAAGCCTAGGGGGTTGATCGTTCTCTAGGGCAATAGAGATGCTAGGTAGAGATGTATGACGGGAAGGTGAGGTTGAGGGAGATTCTTTTTATTCTTTTTATGTTTTTTAGAAAGCAAGTAAATATCTCGAGGTATAGGAGTGGGGGTGGTACTTCTACCAATTTTAACTACTAATTAATTAAACTAATGACTAATGAAAAGAAAAGATAAGCTATGTATTGATTGGTGTGTTCCTATGATGATTAAAAGTGTATTTACTTAGATGTTCTTACTCCCTAGTTATCTCTTATTGGTCGGTTGAATTGTCACATACTCCGAATACCACGCGATAAACACAACGATGGCTCAAGTACACTCTCAAGGTTTATGCTATTTAGGACGTTCAAGCTCGCAACAATTAAAGAATAAGCCTTTTTTTCTTACTCTAGCGTCTACCAATTAAAACAAGAGACAACCTAACAATAATTAACAACTAGGTTTCATAGATCTAAGCAAACACAATAGTAATTTAGCTACTAATGATAGATAAGCATGCAAACACACAAACAATTGAATATATGATAAACATGGTGATATAATGGATTAACAAACTTATCTTATGATGTAAAGAAGGGTTTGGAACCCTAAAATACTGTCCAAGTTGGACTACACACGAACTAGGGTTTGCTCTCCAAAATTCTACCTCCCTAAATGCAGAAAATCAATTCTATAGATTATAAGTGCACGACGCCGCCTTTTGCTTCATGACGCCGCCCGGTCGCCGCTTCTTGGGTTTCGTTGGGCCAAGTCATCGTTGGGACGCGCCGTTGATGTGACGCCGTCTGTCTTCATAAGGGACGTCGTCTTGAGATGGTTCTTGGACGTCTAGTGAAGAAACTAAGGGAGACGCCTTCCAGAGAATAGGTGTGACGCCGTCATTCTTTAGAACCACTTTTTCACCTGAGTCGTCGCTTGCAATCTAATTAGAAAACTTCCTTAGGGACGGCGTCACCCTTTGGGTTGGAACGCCATCAAGCTTGCAAAATAGCCTTGGATCTTGACTTTGCCGTTTTCTTCATGCTTTCGCTCCTTTTCGTCCAAATATGCTTCATTCCAGCATTTTTTCTTCCAAAAGACCTAAAATATGAAAAAGAATGATTTTAAGTAGTAACAAATATAAAATGTATCGATTTAGGACTTAAATGACCCCTTATAAACATATGTTTTAAATCCTTATCACATACACCAACATGTCCCCCCCCCCTCCCCCCCCCCCATTATCGTGTTATTTATTTATAGCATGATATTGGGAAAGTTATTCCATTTTGTTTCTTTTTCTTTCCCGAATGGTTTGTTTCGTTACATGTGCGAACAAGATGTTCGCATGCTGCCAAAACTCATAATTGTGATGATATGATGGAGCGCCGTCTTTTTTACAAAGTATCAGGATGGTGACACGTATGGACCTTCACGATCCAACGGGGTGTGGAGGTGACACGTCATGGTCTGACATGACAAGATGTTTCACCTTCCCTCCTTTTGCCTATAAATACCCCTCATTATCTCTTTTTTACCATCGTAAAATTTTCACACACACACACACACACACACACGTCATCTAGCCGAGCGATTTTTGCGCCCTTCGTCTTCTAGTCAGGTATACTTTGGTTCTGTCTATTTTTATTTTAGGCTA
Organism: Chrysanthemum makinoi; assembly: GCA_910596185.1. Taxonomy (NCBI): domain Eukaryota; kingdom Viridiplantae; phylum Streptophyta; class Magnoliopsida; order Asterales; family Asteraceae; genus Chrysanthemum; species Chrysanthemum makinoi. The sequence goes on along the minus strand of OU343224.1, from coordinate 25,755,706 downwards.
TACCTTTCTTCCTGTCGGCTTATCATGGCGGAATCGTCCGAGTCAATTAAGGCTTCAGAACATGCTTATAATAATGCTTCGGATCACCTTCTGGGATCTAAACCCAAATTTGATATTCATAAGTATACTTCTAATTTTGATGAAGTGAACCGATCTGCATCTGAGACTTCCCCCAGCGGGTTTTACCATGGGTGATTTGGGAGATGATGCCATCGGCCTATATGTAGAGTATTTTATGGAGGGTGGTCTTAGTGTTCCGTTTTCCTCCTTTGTTTTAGACGTCTTTCAATATTATAAGGTTCATGTATCTCAGATGGTGCCGTTAGGTTTGCATAGGGTAACTCTTTTTTTAAAGTATATAGTCGAAGTTTGCATATAACACCACTACGTCTCTTTTTCGTGCCTTTTACAAGTTGCACAAACAGGGTCACTAGTTTTCTTTTGCCAAACGGGACGGAAAGAAATGAAGAGTTTGTTTTAATGAGATTTTGTCGGGGTTAAAGGGTTGGAAGTATAATTTCTTTTTGATCGACTGTCATGCCATCCATTTTGCTATGCCTTGGAGGCATCCAGATTCAGACATTTCTGATCCCTTTCCCACCGGAGAGTTTTCTGAAACCGATGCACAGAAACTCTCTGCCAATATGCTTGATCTAATAAAGATTCCTCTGGGTTTTTTGTATGCCGTGGGGTTGTTAGCCAACTGGAAATATCCCGGTTTCCGGGCTGCCTTGAGGGATGCCGAGAGGAATGGTATTAGCCTATGTTTCTTTTACTTTGTATTTGTGTTTTTCTGTATTTCTCTTGATTTATTATTACTTTATTTTCGCAGCTTTAACCATGGCAGATTACCTTATTCACCCTAAGAACCGAAAGAAGGCTTCGATGGTGAAGGGAGATGCCTACCAACCAGGGCAGGCACATATAATGCATGTCATACTTCCCTCTCCTCCGGACACTCTAGTTCCTCGCAAGAGTGATTTAATGAAGGCGGTTGAGGTCCCTAACCCCAAGGTGTTGGGTGCTAAAGAGAGGAAAAGGCGGGCAACCAAGGCGAAGAAGGTCGAGGGAGGGCTAAACAAAAAACGCCCGGCCGGGGAGGGTGGCTCCGGCCAGCCGAAGAGGAGGAAACCAAATAGCCTTACTCCTATCATCCATGTAGAGTTAACTATACAGGCTTCCTCTCATACTCCTTTGAATATTTCCTATCCGGATGAGACAGGGCCGAAGGACCATCGGGAAGGTCAGTCCAACAATCGGCTCGAAAATGTGGACATCGGAGGTGATAATGTTAACGAGGAGCAATAAGTCTGCACCTCTCCTTTGACTAAGCACCTTCCCCCCACCCTGAAAGATACAAGTAATTGCTCGTGTTTGTTGCCATTATAAATTGTATCTTTGCATGCTGGCTTAACTGTTTTTTCTTTTTGTGGGTTTCACCTCCAGGCCTCTATCGAAAGGGAAGGCTATTGATCAGGGCGGGGAGGCAACCGCTGAGGAGGTATTCGTGCCGGGGTGGTCAATTAAAAAGGATCAGAGTGTTAAGGGCTATGATCTATGTCGGGACTTGTTGCTTCATCCTCCTCCTCCGGCCGAAGAGACTTATCTTCGGAATCTGACCGACTTGGAGGCGACTCAACGGTCATGGGCAATTTTGGCTCGGGGAGCATTGGCTCAGACGGATGTGCTGGTCCGGTTTGAGAATCTTTGCCGCGAGCATGAGCAGTTGGTTACCACGCACCAAGTATGTGAAAAAAGTGTGCATAAAAACTTCAACTTATTTTAAAAGGTGTGTAAAGAGCTGAAAACTATTAAGGACGTGCACGCCGGCTGCTCTATCAAAGAGGAGGATATGAGAAAAAGAATTCGGGAGCTTGAAGAGGAAAAAGCTGCTTGGTTGAAGACCTCCTTGGCACAAACTGAAAAAATATCATCTTTGGAAAACAAGCAGGGGGAGGTTAAGGGTGCCTTAAAGGATGAACAAGAGGAGAATAAATCTCTTCAACAGGTTGGTACGGATTTGGCGGTGAAGACTGGGGAGTTGGAGATGGAGCGTTTCAATGTTGTGAAGGAATTCATTCCAAACGTTGTGTCTCGCCTTCTGGATAGCCATGGTATAAGTCTTCATTGTCCATTTCGTTCAGCCTTTGCATCATGACTGGTTGGTTGGGCGGGGTGGCTTTGGAATGATCTGAATAGGATTTGAAGGAGATCTTGGAAAACACCGACGGTGTGGATATATGTGCCACCAAAAAGTACAAAGGAAAGTACAACAAGCTCTTTGTCAAAGAATATCCTTATCTAGAGAAGATCTGAAATGCTTATTATCGCCCCCTGGAGGAACTTATGCAAATTTTTCCAGACCCTGCTCCTCCCAAGCCTGCTGAGCCTACCGGAGAGCATGTCGAGGGGTCTAAAATTGCTGAGGAAGAAAAGAAGGTCGTAGAGGGTAAGAAGGTTGCTGAGGAAGAAGAGAAAGTCATTGAGGAGAATAAGGTTGTGAAGGAGAAGGAGAAGATTGTCGAGGAGAAAAAGGTTGTGAAGGGGCCTACCGATGCGTGACTATCTGTTTTTTATAATTAGTAGCTTTTGTTTACTTAGATGAATGGTTTGTAACCTTAACTCTGTAGAACAATCTGGATTAGTGGTTTGTAAATATTAACTTGGTAGAATCATCTTAACCATTAGTTTGTAGAACAATTGATGTGTGGTTCCTTGATTTTTGTAATGGGTGTGTGATAGAATCATTAGTAGCTTTTGTTCATTTTGCTCCATTTCTTTTGCTTTCTTTTTGATTTGTCATTTATTGCACGAGTCGTTAGATACTTTTTCGGGATAACCGAATGGTTTATACTTCAAGCAGGTTATCGCGAAAAAGTAAAGTTTACCGAACGACTCATGCCTTTAATAGGTGACCATATCAAAAGAAAATAATATTTTTCCACCCTGCTTGCTTCATTATTCCGGTACACGAAGTCTCCTACCTTGAACGTCTTAGCACGGACTCTCCGGTTATAATATTGTTCCACTTTCTTTTTGTACTTGGCCTCTCCTATCGCTGCTGATTCCCTTCTTTCCTGCAATAGATCCAAGTTCAGGGGGATCTCTTCTTTTCTCCCCTCCTCTTTTATCATCATTGTCCGGAAAGTTGGCATTCCTATTTCCATTAGGATCACAGCTTCACCTCACCATTGCTCGTCTTGGGAGAAGTCCGACGAGCCCACAATACATTTGGTAATTCATCCACCCATCCGGCCTTACTTCCTCCTGACCTCGCCTTGAGGCCATGCATTAGACTCTTATTAGCCCTTTCTACTAAACCATTGGCTTGGGGGTGAGCCACAACGGTATTTATTTGCTTTATGTTTAGTTTCTTGCACCAACTTTTGAAGGGGTCATGGATAAAATTGCTACCATTGTCTGTTACTATTATGTGAGGTAGACCGAAATGACATACTATTTTTTCCCACACAAACTTTTGGACCTCTTTGCCAGTTGCCCTTGCCAAGGGCTTTGCTTCTATCTATTTGGTGAAATAATCAATGGCCACGATAATATATTTGACCTTTCTGGTAGCTTCAGGAAATGGGCCCAGGACATCCATTCCCCACTGAAAGAAAGGGCATGGTGCCATGATAGAATAAAACACCATCTTCCATTGTGTAGTGGCTGATTTTCATTCGAAGGGCTCGTGCCTCATTTTGATCCTCGTCCATACTCCTTCTTCGAGGCACCAGATGATAGGTGACGTCCAGTTTTCCTCTTCTTCTTTTACCATGGCTCCGATGACTTCTTCCTTGGTCGAGGGTGTTTCTAAAACCTCCACAAGCATTTCCTTTGTCAAATGATCGAACGCTACGGAAGCAAGTTTGCTTAACACATCGGCCTTCTAGTTTTGCGTTCTGGGGATATTTTGTATCCTAAACTGTTTGAAGCATGTTATGTACTATTTTGTCTTAGCCAGGTATTGTGCCATGCTCTCCTTGTGTTTCTTAAACTCACCATTGATTTGGCTTGCTACCAAATTCGAAACTACTTTCACATTTAATGCTTGTACTTTCATATCTTTGGCAATTCTTAATTCTGCCAGCAGCGCTTCATATTCTGCTTCATTGTTAGTGTTGGGTGATGCAAGTTTTACTGACCAGGTTTTAATATTTATAATTACTCGTTATACCTATGGTCTACCCTAATGCACTAACGGGCAGTGTACCTGGTCGTGTGTAGTGTAGTATTCGGTAAAACCGAGGTCGCCCCAAGAGCTATGTGTGCGGATTTAAACTAAGTCTAGGTGTCACAGATTTTAATATGATTTCGATATTATTAACTACTAAAGCAAATAAAGATGAAGGTTGTGATCAATAGAGGAGAGGGGTGCTAACCTAGTTACTCATCCTAAGTAGTAGTGTTTACGTCTAATTACTTCCAATTACTTCAGGTGGGGTCAAAGTCGCTAGGACAACATTTGGTCAGTTCGTCCTAACCTATCACCAAAGGGTCCCACTAGAGAAATCAGGTGTCCCGTCATAAGTCCAGTTGTTCTTAGTCCCCTAAGCTAATTCATTAAGTACCGCTACATGCTAGATTCATAATAGTGAGTGCCCAAGGCTAGCATTTAAACACTCACCCCCTACTTCTTAAGTTCATCCAAATGGTAGGTGATCAGTTGGTCAAATAGCACAAGTAGAAAGGGTCGTCAGTTGGTCATATCTTACCCTTCCCGTCTCAATCTACTTACTTAAGGTCAGTTGATCATATCTCCTAAGTAACTAGCCTCTACCGCCATTCAAAACTACCGAAACAAGGGTAGCTACCAATAAACTATGCATGCATACACTTAGAAATAATTATACAGAAGTAATGTAAACGCAAACAAAACAATTAAGGAATCATAACTAGGCCAACACCTAGAGGTTCTTAGCCGCTCATATTAACTATAACGATCGATTCAATATTTAACATTACGAAATACATGAATTGAAAGTAAAGAAAAGTTAAAATTCTAATGCTTATCGTAGGGGAGTGATTTCTCCCTTGGAGATAGCTTTGTATGCTCCTCTAGATCTGCCTTCGACTTCTACTCACGTTCACTTTGTGTTGTGTATGAAATGGGATGCTTTAAAATGCTAGAAATCATGGGGTATTTATAGGCCAGATCTGGTTACGGCGTAACTAATTATAAGAGTTAACGCCGTAACATACAATTTGCACTAATAATGCTGGTTATGGCGTAACTATGCAAGGAGTTACCAGTATGTTCAATAAATCTTGGTTACGCCATAATTGATGCAATAGTTACTACAGAGTTGCATGCAGTAACCTCATTTGACCTAGTTGGTTACGTCATAATCTTTGGGAGAGTTACGCCGTAATATTCTGTTGAGTTGGTTTTCTGAGCCACACTTTAGTTACGGCGTAATGTGAGAGAGGAGTTACGCCGTAACTTCTTTAAAGTGAGCATACTATGATAAATCTTAAATAAACTCTCCAAATCCGCGTCTCTTTAGCTCCAATGCTCGTAAATTACCTGAAAGTGAAATATAAAGGAAAACAAGCGTAAATCCATATAAATGATATAAAATACGAGCATTATCGGGGGAAATTGATACTTAATATTCAGGACTATTTGATGTTATCAAACATCCCCCCACTTAAACTCTACTTGCCCTCAAGTAGACCTTATTAGATAGATTCCTAAAAAGATATCTCCCAATTACCTGGAAAATATAAGTTTACAAATCCCTTATGCTAGAATAAAATAAAGCCGAACACCTCACGAAATGGGAACAAAACACTCAAATATCTCAACTATTCTAAGTGTCAATTTTGGGGTGATCACTCATTGCACAGTCATAGCATGTATTCTATCATAAGCTTGGCGGTTACACAAATCTCCACCACTAGAGTTAAGGACCAAACAATTCTTGAAGGCAGTATGGGTAGACACGACAAAGGTTAAGGGTGATTTGTCATTACTAACATGTCATGGCGAAGTGGACAAAACCAATGATACATGACCAAATTCATGGCCAAGACACTAAAGATTGCTTGATGCATCACCTAGACACGCTTCATGACTAAGGGTAGGATAAGACATGGGATAAAATTGGTGTAAAACAAAATCAAGCAAATAGTCTAAATCTACAACTAAGTCATCACCAATTACCGTCCCAAAGTTCAAGTTTTGAAGTCAAGAAACCGGATCATGATATAATCAGGAAGATGTGCCATTAGAGGACGTCATGATGGGCACACTTCCAACTTCATTCTTCAAATGTGACCGAGGTGGCCTCTTCGATACTAAATCTATATTAAGCTCGTAACAATAGTGCTTATAACATCGCACTTTTACAATCACTAAATAACAATAACTATAACTATTTTTTTTTCGAATCATTTTTTTTACAAAACATAATAACATAACATCCCCCCACTTGAGATGAACAATGAGAATTTGAGGGGTCTTCAATGATCTTTAAGGATATGTCGTCGACGAGAGAGCGTGATTCCCGAACCTTTCCACTTGAACCTTGAACTTAGGCAAATAATGACTTCCCAATTACAAATAAAGACTACAGGGTAGGTTAAGGTGTAATGGTGTATCGAAACAATATGTTGGGTGAACAAAATGAAAGGAATGGCTCAGAAGGGTGTATATAGGGGTATCTTGCACTAAAGGTGAGTGCAACAAAGGGTTTAACATGGGGGTCGATAAGTCGAGGTGACTAATCGATAGACATACAATGGTAGGCTATTTGGGTGATAATCCTATAATACTGCCTTCTTAAACTGAAAGTCCAAATACATCGTGCTAACTCAACATACCTCGTCTATGGTCTCGAAATGATGTAAAGGTCAAGTTCTAAAGTTTACAAGCTACCGGCACACTCATAATTTGGTGGATTTGGGGTAAATATTTGGAAACGGGTAAGGCTAATCTCACCATATAATATCAAGGGTTATAATGTGCTCGGCTAAAGTCTAATCTAGTTAGTTTAAGAAAAACATGTCAAAATTTTAAAAATGGCATAATTTTTCAAAATAAACTAGAAAAACGAGGGCAATAAAGTTCAAGAGACAATTCTACTCCCGTCCCCCCACTTGAATTGTACAAAGTCCCTTTTGTACTAAGCGTTAAATAAAGGTGAAAAGAAAAGTAGAATTAGAGCGAGAACTTCCCTGAAATTTGCTCCAAAAAGAAAAAAGGCCCACGAAAGAGTCATGCCTTCGCATAAGCATCTATGAGCAAACTTCAATCCTTGAAATCACACTATCGACAAGCATAATTCTAAAAAGAAAAAGAAAAAATGAAAAAGAAATATAACTCACTTTCGTAGGAATCACAAATGCATTTAGCGTATGCAACAAGCCTTTTAAACCACTTGGTGTCCCAAGTGGACGAGTGTAGTCTCGTGAGGGCTTACGGGGAACATACCCACAAAGTTCATTTGAAAACTAATACAAGATTATTGTGTTTAAAATGAAAGGAGTGTTACAGAAGGCCAGTAACTCCCATAAGGAGTTACGCCGTAATTAAGCAAAACCCTCGTGGGGTGAGACTCACGTAACCATTTCATAGGATTACCAATTGGTCATGCTTATGAGTAGTTCTCACGACTAAGGCCTCATGCTAGTAACCAAGATAGTAAGTTACGATGTAACTCTTGTTGGATCAGCATGCTATAGCAACAACCTTCTCTTCGTTTCCCTACAAAAATGGTTAAAAACACAAAACCCAACAGAAAGGAAATAAAACAAATGAAAGGGATAATTCGGGTTGTCTCCCGAAAGAACACTTTTCTTTATTTACGAGTCTTTAAGTTAGACTGAGAGCCTCGGGGCTTTATGGTGGCCTTCGAACTAGGCTAACTTCCTCCATTAATTGGCGGAAATCATTCATCCATTCGATAGAAACCTTTTTTCTCTCTGTGTTTCCGATGCTACATGTTCCAAATTTTTGTGTGAGCCACTCATCAAACGATAAACATGATTTTCCGTAGTCATCACCTTCTGCTATAGGATCAATTTTTGCACTTTTGTTTGATCTCTCATCATTGGTCATTATATCAATAAGGTGATAGTTATCGTAATTGCATTTTAGTTGTTTTACTAATCTCGCATTGATTTCCGAGTCTCCAAATCTTACCTTGTACCAATCTTCAATAGATAATTTTCCAAATTTTATATTGTGTATCTCAATCTCGTGAGGGCACGTCCATTCATCCATCCTTCCCTCACAAAATTCACGAAAAGGGTTACACGAGGGCCATGCTTTCATTGATTCATTATCTTCTGTCAATATAGGGGTGCAGTAATGTTTGTTAGGATCCGGAGCTTCCATAATCTCCTCAATAGGGAAGATGTTTCCCTGTTCCTGTTCACCACTATCAAAATTTCCTACACGATTGTTAGTACTGAGATTATAACATAGAGGTGGGTCGAGCGATGGAATGTTGACAACATCAACTTTATTTGAAATTTCTAACTTAGGATTTAGTTGTTCTTTCATGCTGAAAGTGATTCGTTCTTTTTCAGTTCCCAAAGAAAATTGTTTTTCAAAAACCTTTATATTTGCTCAATAAGTGGCCAGAAAAGGCATGCAAACAATTAAGTTGTAAGTCTCCCGTTTCCCCATATCAATAACCACAAAATCAGTAGGAAAAAGGAATTTCTCAATTTTAAGGAGAACATTATTAACTACTCCCTTAGGTACAGCTTTAGAGGAATCAGTTATTTCAATCATCATCGTTGTTTCTTTTAAATTGGTAAGTTTTATCTTATCAACCAATGTGGTAGAAATAAGGTTTACCCCAGCCCTTAAATCAGCAAATGCGGGAATTTTAAGATTACCGATAGTGCATGGAAGAAGAAACTTTCCCGATAGTGCTCCTTTCGGGAAGTTGGCTTGGCGTGTCCTCGTCGCCTCCGATTTATCATCTTCTTTTAGGTAGTTAATCCGGATAGATCATTGGTGAGAAGAGGTGCAATCGTTCTTTCTTCTGTTTATCTTGTGCAAATATGGCTTTGCAGGCAATGGCTTTGTCATTACTGGTCTCAAGATTTTTACCTAATTGCTCAATTTGGGTTTCGAGGTTTTTAATTGCGCCATCTTGGTTTCGTAAGTTCATGTTGGTGTCTTCTTTTACCTTGACCATCCATTCCTTGAGTTTATCACTTTTATTTGTAGACTCCTCGATATGTTTATACATTATTTCTTCAAGGCTTGGTCTAGGAGGAATGTTGTTGATTCTTATATAGAACCCTGGGGATTTTTCTCGGTATCTGGCCACGTTACCATTGTATCCGTTGAAAGGACTTCCACCTCCATATTTCACTTCTTCAATCCTTTTAACTTCCTCGTTGGATGAGCATTCCTTAGTAGGGAGAGCGCCATTGTGTTCATTTCGTTCAACTTGTATGGAATGCACATTCTCCTTGAGCTTTTTCATGTCTCTTCCGAGACTTTCTAATTTGTTGTTTATTGCTGCAAGGCTTTCCATATTTCCACCCTTACTTCGATTTTTCCCTCCATTGTGCCATTTGTGAGAGTGGTCAGCCATCTTCTGAATAGTTTCAAGAGCCAATGTTGGAGTCATTACAGGTATTGGTCCTTGAGAATCGATCATTTGCCTTGAGGAGATGTTCATACCTTTGTAAAAGACGTTCACCTTTTGCTGGATGTTGAGGTTGTGAGTAGGGCACTTGTATAATAAGTCGTTGTACCTTTCCCATGCTTGGTACAACGTTTCATCACCCTCCTGCTTGAAGTTATGGATTTCTTCTAATTGCTAAATTGGATGGAGGACAATATCTCAATGAAATATTTTTAGGAGGCTGCGGTGTTGACTGTCCCGGCAGGTAATCGATCAACCCATCTTTTAACAGCTCCAGTGAGAGAAATAGGAAACACACGTAACATGACAAAGATCGTTTAAGAATCTTGGAATTTTGAATAAGCTGACAACGTATTCTACGTTGTCCACGTGCTCGTGAGCATCATCGATAATGCTTCCTGAGAAAGGGTTTGCACATAACTCCCTCATAAATTGAGGTTTGATTTCAAATTGAGCATCTTCGGCGATGGGCGCCTAACTATCCCTGGTCTTTGTTCTTCTCTAGTTAAAGCCAAGTATTCCTCAAGAGTGAGGTCATCAATGTTAAGAACTTCCATGGTACCTGAAACTTGAAAAGAGGTCGTGAGAAATTGAAAAAAAATTTAAAACAAAATAAAAATGAAAGACTTAATAGAAATCCTAATATAACTCCCCACGGCCAGCCTAAAAACTTGATGCGGTGTTTTACCACTGTGTTTTAATATTTATAATTACTCGTTATACCTATGGTTTACCCTAATGCACTAACGGGCAGTGTACCAGGTCGTGTGTAGTGTAGTATTCGGTAAAACCGAGGTCGTCCCAAGAGCTATGTGCGGATTTAAACTAAGTCTAGGTGTCACAGATTTTAATATGATTTCGATATAATTAACTACTAAAGCAAATAAAGATGAAGGTTGTGATTAATAGAGGAGGGGGGTGCTAACCTAGTTACTCATCCTAAGTAGTAGTGTTTACGTCTAATTACTTCTAATTACTTCAGGTGGGGTCAAAGTCGCTAGGACAGCATTTGGTCAGTTCGCTCTAACCTATCAGCAAAGGGTCCCGCTGGAGAAATCAGGTGCCCCGTCATAAGTCCAGTTGTTCTTAGTCCCCTAAGCCAAGTCATTAAGTACCGCTACATGCTAGATTCATAATAGCGAGTGTCCGGGCGCTAGCATCTTAAACACTCACCCCCTACTTCTTAAGTTCATCTAAACGGTAGGTGATCGGTTGGTCAAATCAAGACAAGTAGAAAGTGTCGCCATTGGTCATATCTTCCTTCTTTTCCGTCTCCCTACTTACTTAGGGTCATTGGTCATATCTCCTAAGTAACTAGCCTCTACCGCCATTCAAAACTACCGAAACAAGGGTAGCTACCAATAAACTATGCATGTATACATTTAGAAATAATTATACTGGACGTAATAAAACGCAAAAACAATAAGAATTAGACCAAAAGCACCCAGGTGCCAGCCATATTAACTATAACGATCGATTCAATGTTTAACATTACGAAATACATGAATTGAAAGTAAAGAAAAGATCAAATGCTAATGCTTATCAGGGGAGTGATCTCCTTGGAGATAGCTCAGATGCTCCTCGATCCGCCTCGACTTCTACTCACGTTCACTTTGTGTAGTGTGTGAAATGGGATGCTTTGAAATGCTGGAAATCGTGGGGTATTTATAGGCCGATCCGGTTACGGTAACTAATTATAAGAGTTACGCGTAACATACAATTCTTCGTAATTTGCACTAATAATGGCACGTTGCGTAACTATGGAAGGAGTTACTGTGATCTTCAATAAATCTTGGTTATGCCATAATTGATGCAATAGTTACTACAGAGTTTGCAGCCGGAACCTCATTTGACCTAGTTGGTTACGCCGTAATCTTAGGGAGAGTTACGCCGTAATCTTCAGCTGAGTTGGTTTTCTGAGCCGCGCTTCAGTTACGGCGTAATGTGAGAGACGAGTAACGCCGTAACTTCTTCAAAATGAGCATACTATGATAAATCTTCAATAAACTCTCCAAACAGCGCCTCTTTAGCTCCAAGGCTCGTAAATTACCTGAAAGTGAAATATAAAGGAAAACAAGCGGAAATTCATATAAATTATATAAAATACGAGCATTATCGGGGGAAATTGACACTTAATATTCAGGACTATTTGATGTTATCACTAGGGAAGTTTAGCCGTAGGGCATAGGTATATTATGTTTTGTCTGGGCTGATTAAAACCAGTCCTGCTCCCACACCTATTTTTTTAGATTCCCCATCGGTGAACAAGGTCCATTCTTCTTCCTGAGTGGAGATGTCGCATATCTCCTTGCCTTCCTCCTCTGCGCCCTTCTTCTTTTTGCCGGCGGGTATTTCATTAATGAAATCCGCCAGGACTTGACCCTTAATCGAATGCCTGGGGATATATGCAATGTTTTAGGCTCCTAATTCCACTGCATACTTCATCAGCTTCCCTGATACCTCTGGTTTATGTAGTACTTTTTTGATGGGTTGATCTGTGATTACTTTAATTAGATGGGCTTCGAAGTATCTCTTGAGTCTTCTAGAAGAGTGTAGTAAGGCCAAGGCTAACTTTTCCAGGGGTGCATAGTTTCGTTCTACATCGTGTAGTGTTTGGCTCACATAGTACACCGACATTTGTCTTCCCCCTCTTTCTACCATTAGGACAACGCTTATGGCCTCCTCGGCCGCCACTAGGTATTTGAAAAATTCCTCCCCAACTTGGGGGGACGTCAGGTAGGGAAGTTCTAAAATGATTCGCCTCATCTCTTGGAATGCTTCTTCGACATTTTCGGTCCATCAGTACTCATTTTGATTTTCCTTGGTTATGTTTTTCAATGTATCGAGATAAAAATCTATTCATTGCAGCCAGTTTTCCACTTAAACTCTATATTTCTTTGAGGGTCTTTGGAGACTGCATATCGGCTATTGCTTTTGCCTTCTTGGGATTTTCTCTTATTTCTTCGGATGTCACCATGTATTCGAGGAATTTACCTTCTTCCACTCCGAACGAACACTTCTTCGGGTTAAGCTTCATATTGATTCTCCTTAGGTTATTGAACGTTTCAGCCACATCGGCTAATAAATCTTTCTCACTCTTGCTTTTTATGACCATGTCATCAACATATGCTTCCTAGTTTCTCTCGATTTAACTTTTGAATGCCGAGTCGACCAGCCTTTGATATGTTGCCCTGGCGTTTCTTAATCCGAATGGCATCTTATGTAACAATATATGCCGTGTTCGGTGTAAAAGGTTTTCTTCTCCTCGTCCTCCTTAGCCATTTGCACCTGATGGTATCCTTTGTAAGCATCTAGGAAACACTTATATTTGAATCCCATGACCGATTCAATTTTCCAATCAGTCTCTGGTAGAGGATAGTAGTCCTTCGGGCATGATGCATTGATGTTCTTAAAATCCATGCACATTCGCCAGGATTCGTCCGACTTCTTCACCAACAATGGGTTAGAAATACAAGTAGGGTATTTCACCGCCCGAACTATTCCTGCTTTCAACCACTCCCCTACTTCGGCGTTGATTGCCTAATTTTTTTCTGCAGAGAAGGTTCTTTTCTTCTGGGCGATTAGCCTGTCCTGGACATTGACATTGAGTTTGTGTTCGATTATCCGTCTGGCCACTCTGGTCATGTCGAACGACTGCCATGCGAATACGTCTTTATTGTTTTTCAACAACTCGATCAGCTGTCTTCTGCATTCACTAGAGAAGTTAGTTCCAATGGTGACCAATTGTTGGGGAAATGCGGGATTGATCATGATCTCCTCAGTTTCTTCGGGGCGTTATGCTATATCTTCCTTTTTTGGTTCTTCGTTCTTTGTTTCTTTATCCAAAAACTGTTTCTCCAATCTCTTGCACTCTGATATGATGACAGACCTTGTGACGAGCGTGGCGAAACCGCCTGGTGTGGGGAATTTCATCATGGAGTGTATATTTGATGGGATGGCCCGCAGTTGTTTGATACCTGACCGCCCTAATATGATGTTATAGGGGGAAGGAGATCTTACGACAGCGAATTTCATTGTATTTTTTCGAAACAAACCGTCATTACTAAAACAAACATCTAGCTCAATCTTTCCGAGGGGTCGAATAGCGTCTCCGAAGAACCCTACCAACGATGTGTTCGTCTCTTTTAGTTTGTCCTTAATTGATGGACACAAATTTTCAAAACAATGCTCATGCATGACTTCTATCGCAGCTCACTGATCGACATAAATCCTTCGGACATTATATCCTTCCACTTCTGCTTCGACTATCAACGGAGCATCAAACACATCCCCTGGCATCACCGGAGGAAATGATATAGGGGTGTTCATCGATCCCTCTTCTTGATCCATGGTCTTTCTCTTTCGGTCTTGTCCTCTGTAGTGCACCATATTGATGATTCTTCCTCTTCGGGGTTGGTTGTCTCTAGGAGCGTTTCTTCCCCTCTGTCTCACATCCTTTAGGAGGTGGTGTAGCTTCCCCGTTTCCAGGGCTATCTTCAATTGTTCTTTCAAGTGATAACAATCGTTGGTGAGTTGGCCCTTCTCTCCATTATAATCGCAAAACTTGTCCAAATTTTCTCGTCTCGGTGCTCCTCTTAAAGGTGGTGGGGGTAGCTTGACTTGAATTTCGGTTGCTAGTATCTCTTTGGGGGGTTTTGTGAGGAGGCTCAGGTCTATGGGCCGAGTGTCACTTTTGTGGTTGTTTCTGTGAAAGTCACTACGAGGTGCTCCGTCCAATCTCGCCGGATGATACGGGGTGTACTGGTTACGGGGTTTGTGATCTGACCGTTGATCACCTATTCGCCTGTCCGAGTAACTCTGAGCTCGCGGTGACCGGTCTGTGTTCGGGTTCGCCAAGTATGATCTTCGGGATGCTTCTCCTCGGGGGAGCTCTGTGATATTGTATGCCTCTTCTGAACGCACAAAGTCGTCCATTCTATTCATCATTTCTGTCACTGTTCTTTGGATTCTATCGGAGAAACTTTTTGCTAGCTCTGGACACTTGCTCCTGTTTATGAAGGAGGATATTTGCATAACCTCCGGAACGCCCGGGATGTTACTGGCCTCGTCGTTCCACCTTTCCTTGAATTCAGGGAGAGTCTCATTAGCTCTTCGGACGATCTTCGTGATTTCCATTGGGTTTTTCAAACACTTACTTCGCAGCGCAAACCTCGTCAGGAACTGCTCCCTTAACGTTTCCCAGTTGTCAATGCTGCCATTCGGCAGCCGATCAAACCATCCTCTCACCAAACCGTCTAATGTTTGCTGGAACATCCAATCCAAACCGGCATCTGCCATCCCTTATGGTTAGCGGCACCTGAAAATCTGGTGATGTGGTCATCTGGGTCGGTTGAACCATCATATAGTTTTATATTAGGTGGCATTTCATGCATTGAGTCTGCGAATTCTATGATTCTTTTGGTGAAACGGTAGCGAGGTGCATCTTTATAAGGTTTCTCCAGATCATCCTTTTCGGCAGACTGATCTTATTTCGCTTCTCACGCCACAACTACTTCTTTTGGCTGTTCTTCGGATCCTTCTCCGAAATCAATCCGGATAGGTTTGAGAGGGCTCTTGCCCTTGGAGCTGTGTTAAATTATCAGGGCTTTCAATGTGGTTATGTGGCTAAGTATTTTTTCTTCCAAGTCGGTAGGGTTGTTGTCGTCTTTCTCTCCCTTTCCAACAGGATTTATGGGTGTTTCAGTTGAAGGACCCGTCATTCTTTAGCTTTGGTAGATTGAATAACGAGTCCCACGGATGGCGTCAATTTGTTGAAGTAAAAATTTGTGCTCACTTCAAACAAGCTAAGATCCTTCGGCTGGCACTTCGTCTGGCCCTTCAGATCTGTGAACAAAGGAAACACGCGTTAGCCTCGCCTTGGGTTTTATCCTAAAACCAAGCTCCGACATGAGAATAAGAATATGATTTATAAATGTTACTTTGTGAAAATAAGGTAGAGAGGAGTTAATCTGAAAGCATTAATTTCCCTCCTTTATATAGATGGGGAGTCTTGTCCTTACCTGAGGGTCATATGTGATGAAAGTGACTTTTTCGGGCGGGACTTTGACTTTGCTCTGTCCAGACTCTATTCTGAATCAGGCCAGTGGTTCTGGTTAAGATTCCTTTCCTCTTTTATGTGATGACGTTATATTACCGTTGTGCCAAAGTGCTTACACTTGATCCTTCACAACATATCAGTTCACTTCGGCTTATAGCTTGGTCTTGTAACTTGGTCTGGTTGATTTACCTGGGTCCATTCGAATGACCTTCTAGCCGTTCGGCTTGGTCACTTCGGACACATACGCCAATAATGTACATAAAAGAGTTAATTAATCCTTCTAATGACATTCATGAATAGACAAGAATGAGATTAGGTGAACCAATGCATTTTTTCGTCCTATAAATGACATGTAAGAGTAGAAACAACTTTTAAAATGTTCTTTAAATTATACTTTCTCTGTCTCAAAATTATAGTTTACATTTTATTTTTGAGATGTCTCAAAATAATTATTTATTTATTTTTTTAAGTAAAAAACTAAAGAATATATTAATTGAATATTCTTTTTTAGTGGTTGGGATTTATAGTTGTTCTAATTTTATTAAACTTTATGATTTATCTCTCATGATAATAATTTTGAAACGAAAGAGTATACCATTACTTAAAGAGGAAAGTACAAAAATGGGCCAAAATCTTTCTTGGAGTCCCCATTGTGCTCATTTTTAAACTCAATCTCCAAATTCATGTAGCTACTTCGATTGCAAGATTTCATCAAAATCAAATGTGTCCAATTGCAAGTACATTTTTTTACTTTTCGTTTTACGAAATTAACTACCCATATTGCGCAACCGACGGCTACTCAACCTCTTTTTACTCGACTTACATTTATCCACGTGTAAAAGTACATCGTAAAAGAAAAAAATACACATTTAAAAAAAAATACAAAAAATCTTTTAACCAAATACACATAAAAATCCAAAATGCATGTGTACTTTTGGTTAAAAGATTTTTTGTACTTTTTTTATTTTTTTAATGTGTACTTTTTTCTTACCCAAGGTACTTTTGCACGTGGATAAATGTAGTCGAAAGAAAAGGATTAAGTAAGCTGCTGTCATAATATGAAGTAGTTATTTTGCGATAATGAAAAAAAAAGTGTACTTGCAATTGGACCCATGGCGATTTTTGAGCGGAGCTGCAGAATCAAGTAATTGCGCATGACAATTTTAAAAATTAAGTTTAAAAATAACCACCAAAGACACTTCAAAAAAAAGTTTGGCCCCTTTTTATACTTTTCTCTTACTTACATTACTATGACAATGTTACACTACTGGTTAAACCATCATACTATGAGGAGAGTTATTTTACATACCAAACTTTTCTTACATATCAAGGGACTCATCTCCACCATCAATTTAAAAAGAAATCAATGGCTGAGATTAAAAACATTTTATTATTTCACATATTTTTATAATTTAAATATCTCTTAAACCGTTAATCGTTAAGTGAAAATATTTACATCGAGTCAAGAAGAGCATTTAATTATCTTTCTATACTTTGATATACTTTCAAAAAGAAAATCGTTTTTTCGTCTTTTTTTATGTTACTTGAAATTTGCATGAAAAAAATCATATATGATTAAACACTGATTTGAATATCACATGTGATATTAGTGTTAAATTATATATGATATTTGATATCACATTAGATATGATATGTATATCATATGTGATATTACACTAATATCACATGTGATATTACATATCATATATGATATAACACTAATATCATATATGATATAACACTAATATCACATGTGGTATTCAAATTAGTGTTTTATCATATATGATTTTTTAATGCAGATTTCAGTAACGTAAAAAAACGAAAAAACTTAAAAAAAAACGTGAAAATACTAATTTTTTTGTCGAAAGTATATCAAAGGCATATCTATAAAGATAATTAAATGCCGTGCTAATTTTTCGCTTAACTATTAACGATTTGAAAGTTATTAATATTTGAAAAAAGAAGATGAAAGGCGTTTTTTAAATTGTTGGGATTAATCTCATCCATTAGATCAAATAAAAATGAATAGTGGAGATTGATCCCTTGGTATGTAAATAATCTTTTGTCCTCAAATAATCTTAAATATCATACTATAATGCTTTAATACAATGAGGGGAGTTATTTTGCATACCATATTTTACTCACATACCAAGGGACAAATCCCCACCATCTATTTTGATTTGATCCATGGATGAGATTAAAACATAATTATCAATTAAAAATAAACAATTAAATTAAATTAGTGTGGAGGGGCATTTTAGTCTATTCGCCTTCAAAGTTACTCTACCACAATCAACCGCTCCATCATTTCTCACACACAAGAAAACATACAATAACTTCATCGATCAAAAAGCCTGCTCAAAATCAACAAAAAACACAGATCTTAACCGCAAAATCACATCAAATCACAATAAAATGGATAATCTAGCGTTGACGAGGCTGTTAGTCAACAATACGTGATGCAAAATGATCCGCTTCAGGTGTCAGTTCAAGTCCGGTTCATCCATCAGCTCAAAATCCGATTGCAAGTAATGATTATACTAGTTTAACTTTATTTTGAATACAATACAGAGATTATATAGGTATTTTAGATAATATAGGTGTATTTTGTATTTAGAGTGGCTGATGTTGTTATTTGTATTCTGATGATGATTATTAATTTTTTTAATGGTGATTTAAGTAAAAATTGTGTGATTATTGGTTAGTTTTCAATTTTATGAGGTTTTGTTGATTTTATTGTGTATTAGGTGATGAAATATGTGATTATTGGTTAAGTTATTACTTTTAATTTGAGGTTTTGTTGATGTTACTGTGATTTTGTGAAGAAAAGTGTGATTAATAGTTCGGTTTTCACTGTAAAATTGAGTGATTAGTTAGTAGTGTAGTATGTACATGCTTGTTGAGTAGCGTAATCAAGCCGAAGAGCTTAGAGTATATTTTTTTTGTTATATAAATTGAATTATAACAACTTATTGTTAAGTTTGTTAAATAACAAGAATAGATGATTTAGCACAACTTATTGTAACCGTGATTCAAACGATGATTAATAAATGGATGTCTTTTGCTGAGTGTGCGTAAGCGAGTTAGGTGTATGTATGCTTATTAAGACGCGTGTTTGTTAAATATGTGTGATTAGTAGCTTGTATAGTAATGTGGAACGTACACGCTTGGTATAGTATGCAACTAAAGGAAGTATGAGTAGAATGAGGGGATGACTGCATGATTGAGCGTAGCATGTTAGTTTGTTGTGACTGATTCGTGAGATAATTAGTAATGTAGAATGTGTGTTGCTTCTTGAATAGCATAATTAAGTTAGATATTAGTAGAATTTATATGTGTATGCATATAGTTTCGCGCTTGTAGGGTAATGCGGAATATACACGTTTGGTATATATGCGTACGTGATTATCTAAGTTGAATGGAAGAGTTAAGTTAAGTGAGTAGATGTAGTGAGATTGATGCCAATATGCGATGAGGGACAAATAAGGTTAATTTGAAAGTCGAGTTTGATATAGTTGATTTCAGTGTTAATATATATGAAGAACCACATAAAGAAAATCATATGCTATAATATTATTTTAGTGTAATATCACATATGATTATAGGCTAACATGCTATTTGCTTTTGTAGAAGAAGTTGTTTTCGAGACATTTGGAATCCTACCAGCATTAAAGAGCAAAAAGATGTCAAGAAAAAGAATATTTCAATCATGAAGATGAATTGGATAATGAAGCTTAATTCAGTAGATTGCGGTGTCTTCTTAAAGCTTCACTTATAAAACTACTAGGGAGAAATTCCATCAAAACGGGACCGTGGACTTTTAATGGAATCGCAAGAACAAGAAACCGAGTTAATAAAGATGAAACTAAAGTTTTCAGCAAAGATGTTAGTGCACAAAATCAAGCATCACAAAGCCAAGATGAACGCATATGGCTTAGAGGATGAAAAAAATACACTTGACGACAAGCAAAGACAACATATGATACTTGATATAAGATTTAGTAATCTTTAAAACTTGTTAACTTGTCATGGTTTGTGCATCTTAGTATGTTTAGTTGATGTTACTCTATGTAAGATATGGAAATGATATTATGTAGTTCTTTTGGTTAACCAAAACTTGGAATCAAATGGCGAAATGTCGAAGATGTTTTTACTAGTTAAAGATGTGTTCGTGTTTTGTTTTGTTTAGTTTAATGAACGGATGATCACATGTGATATAAAAATTATTATGAGACGCATGTTATATCAAATGTGATTTTTTGCTAGTTTTTGTAATAAGAAATAATCAATGCATGATCACAAGTGATACAAAAAATACATGTTATATCAGATGAGATTTTCAGAAAAATCACATGTGATTTTTTACTAATTTTTGTAATAAGAAATAATCAATGCAATGTGATATAAAAATTATTACCATACGCATGTTATATCACATGTGAATAATCAATGCATGATCACATGTGATATAAAAATATTACCAGACACATGTTATATCACATGTGATTTTCAAAAAAATCACATGTGATTTTTTATTACTTTTTGTAATAAGAAATAATCAAAGCATGATCACATGCGATATAAAAAATATTACTAGACACATGTTATATCACATATGATTTTCAAAAAAATCACATGTGATTTTTTACTAGTTTTTGTAATAAGAAATAATCAATGCATGATCATATGTGATATAAAAATTACCACCATACGCATGTTATATCACATGTGATTTTTAGAAAATCACATATGATTTTTTACTAGTTTTTGTAATAAGAAATAATCAATGCATGATCACATGTGATATAAAAAAATAATATTTAAGATCATTTGAGGACAAAAGATTATTTACATGCTAAGGGATCAATCTCCAACCTCCATTTTTATTTGATCTAATGGATGAGATTAATCTCAACAATTTAAAAAACCCACTTTCATCATTTTTTTCAAATATTAATATCTTTCAAACCGTTAATCGCGTTTAAAAAAATATATCATCACGTAGCATTTAATTATTTTTCTATAGATATAGGACTTTGATATACTTTCGACAAAATTTTTTTTTTCGTATTTTCTTAAGTTTTTTCGCTTTTTAACGTTATTGAAATTTGCATTAAAAAAATCATATATGATAAAACACTAATTTTAATATCACATGTGATATTAGTGTAATATCATATATGATATCTAATATCACATGTGATATTAGTGTAATATCAAATATGATATTAGTGTGATATCACATGTGATATTAGTGTAATATCACATATGATATTACATATCATATATGATTTAATCCTAATATTACATGTGATATTCAATTTAGTGTTTTATCATATATGATTTTTTTCATGCAAATTTCAATAACGTAAAAAAACGAAAAAACGTGAAAAAAATGAAATTTTTTTCTTTTTTCGAAAGTATATCAAAATGCCCGTCAATAGAAAGATAATTAAATGCCGCGATGATGGTGTAAATATTTTCACTTAACGATTAACGGTTTAGAGATATTTAAATTATAAAAAATATGTGAAATAATAAAATGCTTTTAATCTTAGCTATTGATTTCTTTTTAGATGGATGGTGGAGATGAGTCCCTTGGTATGTGAGAAAAGTTTGGTATGTAAAATAACTCTCCTCAAAAAATATTACAGACACATGTTATATCACATGTGATTTTCAGAAAAATTACATGTGATTTTCAGAAAAATCACATGTGATTTTTTACTAATTTTTCTAATAAGAAAAAGTACATAAATATGTAATTTCTTTCATAATAAATCACATGTGATTTGAAAAAACTGAAAAATAAAATGCCATTCAAGTTGTAATTACTACACTTTGTAACTTTAAGGTTGTGCTAACGCACAACACAACACGGGAGCTTTAGAATTGTGAAACTTGATATTAGCAACTAGAAAAATGCCTTTATGTATAATGTTGAAGTTGGCATCACTTTCATCCAAATCATATGGTTCAAGACCCCATGCTTATGTATCTTCTTCTTTTGACGATTTGGAGACCAGTGCATAGAAGTCCGAATCTACATGGAGCACCTTATGCATGCTATCACCACATGCTTTTCTAAAATATGGTAATGCTCGAGAACTCTCTGTTGGGCATGAAACACCCACCTACATATACAAATGAAAACTTCAATAATCACGTCAATAAATGTTCTTTGTAGGAAACAACTTTTTAATAAGATGCAACTAATAGTAATACGGAGCGCGTAGAGATTATTATCAAACAGACACATAGTTTCTAAACTTAAGTATGCTAGATATATAGGCATGAACAAGGCATCCTAATGTGTATGATTCTAGATAATCCAGTACCCCCCCCCCTCCCCCTCCCCCCCCTCCCCATCTTTTAATAGACAAATACTCACTTCTAAGTCAAACTTACACAAAAATGTGCTAAAGATGTCACACCAGTGCTAGCTAGCACCACTTCCACCACTAAAAGATAGTCTCCATTTATCACCCGGTTCCACTTTGCAGATTGTGTTGCTCGTAGTGCCCCCCAACTCCACCCCAACTCTTTTCGTGCTTTAATAACTTGGCTAAGCCTTTCCTCCCTTTTAGCTCTCATTGTATTGTATTCTGATTCCTAGCTTTTAACAACACTATCTTGAAATTCCTTCTGCACGCCGAAATACAATTATACAAAATACTCGATAATCATTTTATTAGAAATCATCAATACAAAACATAACATTGTTTGGGTTGAGTTGGATGAGAGGTCTCACTAGACTACGACAATAAACAAAATGATAGTGAAAATAAAAAAGAAAATATGATACTTCGATACTTGGTATAAACCAAGCATGAACTAAAATGTTCAAATTCAAAACAGACCTTATCTTGCAAAACTCGATCAAGTCTACGCCTCTCCTGCACATCTCCCTCATGACGCTCTTTGCTCGCTTAACCTCAAGCTGGAATTTTGAAAACAACACATTGTTAATAACTAATAACCACATGTGAGGTAAAACGCAGAGTGACTGCAATGTCTTTACAGATAGTGAGTAAGATACATTAAGATACAACGATATGCCTAACCACATTTAAAATTCAATTGTGCATTTTATCAAACACATGGTGTGCATTTAACTGACCAATATATATTCTACATGAACAAACCAATATGATGTTCAAAGAAACTAGAAAATTAATAACAAAAATAGTAAAAAAATATGATGTTCAAAGAAACTAGAAAATTAATAACAAAAATAGTAAAAAATCATCAATTTATACAAACTAGATGTAAAGCACCATACACTTACTCGTAATTAGCTTCAATTTAGGATTATCATGTGTTTTTTATGATTCAATCAAGAAACTGAATCTAATGGAATCGAAGATGTTTAACGAGAATGAAAAATGATGATGATGATGATGAAGAACAACGACGAATATGATGATTAATTTGGTGAACTGAATTTCGAATTTAGGGTTTGATGACATGATTAGAAGTTGAAGTTGAATTGGGGATGAAATGGGTGATTGAGAAACACCGTAAGTGTGTGTTTTATGAGAGTTGGAAAAGGGGTTTTTTTAATTTTGGGTTTATATGATTGACCAAAATGCCCTTGTAGTGTTAATGTTGGGGGTTTAATCTTAGCCGCTAGATGAAAATGACTGGAGGGTGGGTATTGGTCCCTTCGTATGTAGACAAAGTTTTGTCCTCAAATGATCTTAAATCTATGTTTGGCATGCAATCTTTTGAAGCATTTTAAGTGACAATGAGCGTGTTTTTATTTCATTTGAACGTCTATATCAAAAATGTTACTCCAAAAAGCAATGAAATGTAAATACTTTTACTTTCTGCTACCGCTTCTAGCTACCAAACATATACATATAATTATCATTTTTTCACTAAAAATATATATTTCTAGCTTCTAAGGTTTCATCGTGATTACAAACAATTTCACCTCTAACACATCAATATCTAGGTGGTGATCCTTCACGCCAACCTCAGTCGAACAAGAGAAGGTGCAGGACTACAACTGACGTCAGCAACCACATTAATCTTACACCAATCCCATTTAGGCATGCATAGAGGCGATTCACACTCGATCGAGTGATTGTGATCAGGATCGAGTCACACTCGATCGTCTTGTTGTGGAAAATCGATCGTCGAGCTACTTTCTTCCAACATGGTCGTCTGGCCGATCGAGTATACTACCCTATTTAATTTGCTAAAAGTAAACGTTTGAAAAATATTAACCTTACTTGGGCACCCAATCACCTGAAAGTCGTTAGAGAGAGAAAGCTGACGTGCCAGAAAAAATGAGGGGATTGGCTTGCCTTACTGGGGGCAACCTTAATAAAGTGTCCAGGTTATTCTATCATAATTGGTATGTATGAGTTCTCAAATCGACAATAACAATAATATTAATCTCGTCTGAATTAGGTATTGAAAATGTAAAATATAGATAGTTACACCTGCGTAGTTCAAATTCATCTATAAAAATTGACAAATCAAACATGACGCAAATTATCACTCCACTATTTTTACGGATGATTGTTAAATTTGTTAAGTACAATAGAAGTTTGCATGAGACTTTTTAAGTAGTTATTAATAAGTGTTTTGTAAACAATTTACATTCTTTTCGAAAATGTAAACTACAATTATCCTTTCCGTCAGCAAAATTTAAACAATTTACATTCATAGTAACTAGAGACACAAATTTATTTACATTATCTGCTAACGCGAATCTCCTATAAGAGGTTTTTCGTCATTTTGTTTTGTACCAGCGGTGGCTGGAAGTGTTAGATATGCGTTGGTCGATTACGAATAAATATTTTGTATTTTAGCTAGTAATGTAATTAAGTTGGTCCATGAGAGATTAATTTAGGTTTTTAATTTTGCAATGCTTGATTTGGGTTTTAGTAGAGTAGACAAAGAATGAGAAATGATGAAGCTGAGAGACAAAAAAGATAGGTTTAAGTCATTAACAAAGAACGCATTCCTTCAATTTGTTCCATTTTAAGACGCTGTGACTTTTTTCCTCACTTAATGTGAACGTACTTTCGGGTTTTTAAGTGCTACTTTACATAAGTACGCAAGTTTGATTTACCGGATAATGAACGAAAACAACCTACTTTGTTTCATTTAATTACATGAATGGTCCTCTGATTTGTGGAGTATTACGAATTTAGTCCTACTTTTTTTTTTTCGTTTTTTTACGCTGTTTGGTTTTACGTTTACGCCTGATTTTTTATGTTTTCTTGCCCCAGATTTTTTTTTCGTTTTTACTTTTTTCGTTTTTTACCTTTTTTCGTTTTTTTTCGTTTTGCTGGCTTGGTTTTTACGTTTTCCCCGATTTTTAAGCCGTCCGTTTTTAATTTTTTTTCGTTTTTCTACTTTTCGTTTTTACTTCTTTTTTCGCTTTTTACCTTTTTTTACCTTTTTTTCGTTTTTCTACTTTTGGCCGTCTTTTTATATTTTTTCCTCGCTTTTTACTTATTTTTCGCTTTTTTTTTCGCGTTTTTCGCTTTTTTACGTTGTTCGTTTGGTTTTTTACGTTTGCCCTGTTTTTTTACATTTTTTTTTTTCCTATTTTACTTCTTTTTCTGCTTTTTTCGTTTTTTTTTTTGCTTTTTTCGCTTTTTTTGCCGTTATCGCTGTTTGGTTTTTACGCTTTCGGTTTTTTACGCCTCGTCAGTTTTTTCATTTTTCTTTTACTGTCTAGTTTTTTACGTTTACCGCTGTTTGTTTTTTACGTGTTTTTCCTACCGCTTTTTACGTTTCACTCCGCTTTTTTTCTATGTTTTCATCCGTTTTTACGCTGTTTCCCAATAAAAACATGAAAATCGGATGAAAGCATAAAAAATAAGACGAAAACGTAAAAAACGAATGCTTTAAAATGTAAAAACCACGATCTAAAACGAAAAAAATGAAGAAAAACGTGAAAAAAGAAGAAAAAATATTCAAAACGTAAAAAACGGACAAAAACGTAAAAACGGAGGAAATCGAAAAATATGAAAACGTAAAAAAGGGACGGAAACGTAAAAAACTAAGAAAAATGTAAAAACCACGATTTAAAACGTGAAAAACGTAAGAAAAAAAACGTAAAAAACGTAAGAAAGCGTAAAAATATTCAAAACGTAAAAAACGTATTAAAACGTAAAAAACTGGAGGAAATCGTGAAAAAAGATGAAAACGTAAAAAACGGAGAAAAAACGACTTTTTATCCTATAGCCGCATTTCTTTGAGGTACTAAAGTAGCACAAAACCTCAAGACGCTTGCATTAACTCACCATTTATGTGCTAAAACCACGAGTCATTTAACCGGTAAACTCATTTTCTTAACCTGCAGAGCCTGTACTTTGACGCATTAAAATGGAACAAAACCTCGAAAGTATGCTACATTAAAAGGGACAAAAAAGTACACGAATAAAATGGAAGAAAGCTGAAAGTACGTTGCTATTGTACGGACTAAACCCAAAAAGATATGAATAAACCTTCAAAGTAAAATCCACTTTAGCAGATAATAAACAAGTTGAATCATAGTACCGCTCTTTGGTTGGCAGAACGTTTTGGGACGTAAATCGAATGCTGTTAGAATTGGAATGGAACGAAGGAAATGGAATGTGAAGAAATGGAATGTTACAAATTGAAATCCTTAAGATTTAAAATCTGACGGAATTGAAATCTGCAAATACTAGTGCATGTTTGGTTGGAAGAATGAAATGAGAAAAAACAATTATATTAAAATATTTAAAATTTAATTTTAGTTTAAGAATTAAGATTAATAAACTAAATATTATTTAATAAATAAATTACTTATCAAATTATAATAATAATTTTTTAAATAATATTATATAAACTAATATATTAAATAAATGTTTTTTTTATATAAAATACAATTGTATTTTTTAAAGTATAAATTAAAAAAGTAAGCTATAAATAAATTATATTTAATTTAAAAAAAAAATAATTTTTAAATATAATAATAATAATTTTTTTTAAATAAATAATAATTTTTAAATATTAATAACATGAATGTTTATAAAAAATAATAATAATAACAATAATAATTAAATGATCGTTTATAATAATAATAATAATAATAACAACAATAATAATAATAATAATAATAATAAAATAAAAAAAATAAAATAAAAATAAATAAATAAAATAAAATAATAATAATAATAAAAAATAAAAAATAAAAATCAAATAAGTAAAAAAAAATAGTAAAATAATAATAATAATAATAATAATAATAATAATAATAATAATAATAATAATAATAATAATAATAATAAAGATAATATGAATTCCATGGAATTGTAAACAATCCTTCTCATATTGCCATGGAATGTTGAATTCCATATATATGGGATTTTGAAGGAATTTTATTCAATTCCGTTTGCCAACCAAACACATGAAGAAATGGAATGCTTGATTCCAAATTCTTTAAATTTTTCAACCAAACACGTTATGAAATGGAATTGGATTTCAATTCCACCAGAATCCTTAGGATTCCGCCGAACCAAACGGGCCCTTAGTTTCTCGGAATGTAAATTATTTGACTTTTGTAACGAAAAACGATAATAGCCCAACAATTATCAAAAATACTATGTAAACTGTAAATTTGCAAATTAAAATGACATATTTTGCGCCCTACTTTATAAGAAGTATGAACAACTATCAAATATTGCCATTAGTGCCCCTCACGTGCGTTTCACGTGAGGGTATTTTCGTCTTTTCCGTTTTTCTCCAATATCACTCACCCACTCTCTTAACAATCTCAAGAAACTCTTTAACATTATTCCTATACTAGATCCTTTTTCATTCCAAATCCTTGCATTTTGAGAATCACAAATTAAAATAACATTTGATCTTCAATTGCTTCGTAATTGACCTTGTCTCTGATTACCATTTCCCGCTAGAGCGTACCGAGATGACTGAGTTATCCTCAAATCAGGCTTGCTCTTCTCGAGCTGATTTGCAGCGTGTTGAGAAGGATTTACTTGAGCTGAGGCAAAGGTTTGACGTTGATAAGTCGTGATGAGCGTGAAAAATCGTCTTGATGCGTGAGAAGTCGCCTTTATAGCATGAGAATGGTGTGTTTATATTGAACATGAGTCAATATATTTACGATGTTTGTTAGTTGGAAGAAAAAGTGAGGGATCTTGAGTTGGTTAAGAGTCAATTACCGCCTGTGTTTCTTCCAAGGAAGAGGCTAACCGCCTTCATGGTGAAAGGGAGGTTGGTTGTTTTGGAGGTCCTGTTGGAGGAGAAAAG
Organism: Chrysanthemum makinoi; assembly: GCA_910596185.1. Classification (NCBI taxonomy): domain Eukaryota; kingdom Viridiplantae; phylum Streptophyta; class Magnoliopsida; order Asterales; family Asteraceae; genus Chrysanthemum; species Chrysanthemum makinoi. The sequence goes on along the minus strand of OU343224.1, from coordinate 25,727,773 downwards.
GAAGGTTGCAAAGATGGAATTTGAGTTGGCTTAGGCCCAGGAAAATGCTAAGAGTTTTGAAGTTCGTTTAGCAGATATATTAGAAGAAAAGAAAGCTTTGATTAAGTATATTCCCAAGTTTCTTCGTCATTTGTTTTGCTCCACGGAGTTTATGAGGGGCTTTATAAATATCCAAAAACTCTCTATTGACTTGGGTGATATCAAGTTTTTTAATGTTATGAAAGCCAAGTACCTAAATTTTCTTGTTATTCAGAATGATGATCCTCGACTGAGGATTAGTCTTGAGGATGTTAGGTGTAGCTGCAAAGGATTTCAGCAAGACTGAGTAGACTTACCTGGACCAGTGAAGGAGCTTGCCAATGACTCTATCAAATCCTTGGATGATCTGAAGGCAATCATTCCTACTGAATGTCCACATCCTCGCCCGGATAGGCTAGATCTTGATGAGCTGTAGCCAAACCATGGTGACTGTGTCTTTTATCGAGAAGACAAGTTTGTAGATTCCTCATTAGGGCTTTTTGCTTTGTTCAATCGTTGTTTTGTGCCTTGTTGGCTCTTTATTAGACGTTGACATGTATTGAACGAAGTTAATCCTTTAAGTTTGTGTCTATGAAATAGTAAATTCCATATTTGCTTGTCGGTTTTCCATTTTGTCGAGATTTGTGGTCTATAGAATCGTTATACTTGAAACACCCCTTTTTAATTTGACCAAAATTTTTGCGCAAATGACATGACCAAAAAAGATATTCGGTTACAAATCAAGGACTCTTTTATACTTCTATTACAAACCAACCCCTAAAATATTTTAAAAGAAAGTAGACTCAATTCCCTTTAAGATGATAGGTTACACGACTCCTATGGACTTGCGATTAATTTTATATAAATTTCTAAACATGACCCATTCCTACACAACATGTTGTTTTCTGGACAGTTTGCAGTAAATTGCAGATTCGACCCACTTAAATTTGGAATTAGGACCTTTAACCAATTGAATTAGAAAGTAGACTCAGAGGACTAAAATTTTGATTTTGACCTCGACTTAATCTGACGAACGGTTAATTCTCTACGATCTTTCAAAGTTGACACAAAATTCTACACTACTTGTTGTCCCGTTTTCACACTTGACTAAAACGACCAAAACTCGACTTCCACATCCCGACACAAGATAAGAACTTTTAGAATACTTTAAAATAACATATAAATCATTTTCATGAACATACTTGGTCCAAATGACCCATGGAAACGTGCTTTAAAAAGTGACGGGTGTTTTGCCAAACACCCTTTTTGACCCGCTTTACATACAATGTTACTTAAACAACACATATTGTTAATACAAATAAGCCGTAAAAACGTTTATTTATATTTTACGATCTTCTAATGTTTTGTCGATAACAAACGTAAAATCATTTTAACTAAACAAATAAAACACGTAAATAGTTTGAGTCAATAGTTTACCAACACACTTATGATCTCACATAAAACACTAAACAAGTAATAGTTTTATGATTTAGTAATACATATGTACAACAACTAGTGTTTACATATTGGGTAGATATATGATGCAGGTTTTACTGACCAGGTTTTAATATTTATATAGTCTCGTTATACCTATGGTCTACCCTAATGCACTAACGGGCAATGTACCCGTTCGCGTGTAGTGTAGTATTCGGTAAAACCGAGGTCGTCCCAAGAACTATGTGTGTTGGATTATTACTAAGTCTAGGTGTCACAGATTTAATAATGATTACGATAAGGAATTAATTAACTACTAAAGCAGATAAAAGGCAAATGTTTAATCAATAGAGGAGAGTGGTGCTAACCTAGTTAATCCTCCTAGCTAGTAATGTCTACGTCTACTTACTTCCAATTACTTCAGGTGGGTCAAATTCGAGAGGACAACATTTGGTCAATTCGCCCTAACCTATCAACAAAGATGCCACCAATGGAGAAGTCAGGAGTCCCTTCATAAGTCCAGTTGTTCCTGGTCCCCTAAGCCAAGTCATTAAGTACCGCTACATGCTAGATTTATAATAGTGAGTGCCCGAGCGTTAGCAACTTAAACACTCACCCCCTAATTCTTAAGTCCATCCAAACGGTAGGTGATCAGTTGGTCAAATCGCACAAGTAAAAAGGGTCGTCAGTTGGTCATATCTTACCTTTCCCATCTCAGTCTACTCACTTAGGGTCAGTTGGTCATATCTCCTAAGCAACTAGCCTCTACCGCCATTTAAAACTACCGAAACAATGGTAGCTACCAATAAACTATGCATGCATACACTTAGAAATAATTATACGGAAGTAATGTAAATGCAAACAAAACAATTAAGGAATCATAACTAGGCCAGCACCAAGAGGTGCTTAGCCGCTCATGTTAACCATACAAATCAATTCAATATTCAAAGTTACGAAATACATGAATCGAAAGTAAAGAAAAGATAAAATGCTAATGCTTATTGTATGGGAGTGATTTCTCCTGGAGACAGCTCGTATGCCCTCTAGACCTGCCTTTGGTTTCTTCCCACGTTCTTTGGCTGTGGTGTATGGAATGGGATCCTTTAAATGCCGGAAATCTGGGGGTATTTATAGGCCGATCCGGTTACGACGTAACTAATATAAGAGTTACGCCGTAATCTTCAATTCCTTCGTAATTTGCACTAGATATGCTGGTTACGGCGTAACCTTATGAGTGGTTACGCCGTATCTTCATTATTACTTGGTTACGCCGTAGTTGATGAAATAGTTACGGCGTAGTTATCAGCGGTGTGGAACCTCATTTGACCTAATAAGTTACGTCGTAGTCTTTAGGGGAAGTTACGCCGTAATCTTCTAATGAGTTGGCTTTCTGAGTCACGCTTTAGTTAAGGCGTAATGTGAGAGATGAGTTACGCCGTAACTTATTCAAAGTGAGCATACTTTGATAAATCTTTGATATTTCTCCAATTCCGCGTCTCTTTTAACTCTAATGCTCGTAATTTACCTGAAAGTGGAAAACAATGGAAAACAAGCGTAAATTCATATAAATGATGTAAATTACAAGCATTATCGGGGGAAATTGACACTTAATATTCAGGAATATTTGATGTTATCAATATATACATAATTAGTATGTATTATAATGGGTAATATAATGGGTAGAAGTTTAAGTATTTGACCCATTGACCAAATACATTGAATGTTGTTGGGTAAAAGCCAAAGTCCATGACCCATACCCATGGAGCATAACCCATAACCCATTGCATGACATCATGCATAAGTCATATATGGATATTATCCATGACCCATGGACTAGATGCATTGCATTTTGTAGATACATTGTATCTACTTGGATACCCATGGTCCAAAGTCTAGGACCCATGACCCATAACCCATGACCCATGACCCATGGGCAAAGAGGAGCGTCCCAAGGATCCCCAGGATTACATTGGACGGATCCCTCAAGTGAGGGATTCGTGGAATCCTTGGAACAGTAGCACTTTTTCCTCTATAAATAGTGAGTCATTTCTTCATTGTAACTCACCCCTTTCACATATATTTTCTCTTTGAGTTATAAACTCTCTAACCTCATATCCAAGTGATCTTTGTATGTAGTTTTGTTTTTGTGTGATTCTCTAGGTTCCTCTTAAAGGCGAGATCACTACCTTTTGAAGTCGAGCAAGCTCAAGTCCATGAGTTACCATGCTTCGTCATCATCAAGACTACTGAGGTTCTCTTGTTGATAGTTCTCTTCTTTCTCATTAGAAGTGTAGTGTCGAAGACATAAGTGAAAGATGTCTAAAGGGTCAAGACGAAGACATTAGTGAAAGGTGTCGAACGTCCGTATTGAAAGCACTTGTGAAGGGTGCTTAGAAGTCAAGGCTAAAGGCATTAGTGAAGGGTGTCTAGAAGTCAAGTCACAAGACATTAGTGAAGGGTGCCTAGAGGTCGAGTCAAAGGCATTAGTGAAAGGTGCCTAAGGTGTACATTCGATATGGTGTGTTCGATGTACAAGATAGATTTTTATTGGGTCAAAGGATATTGATATCCTTGTTGATGTTGTCATAAGGAGTGGATCTCTTTAGGGATAGGACTTGTGTAGTGTTTGGTAGTAGTTCCTCCATTGTAATGGAACTGGGTATCTAGCCTAGTACCGGATAAAGGGTAGGCGACGTTGTGATAGGTTTGGTTCTACCTTGTGGAAGAACTTGCTATCTAGCCTTGTACCGGATAAAGAGTAGGCAACGTTGTGAAGGCTTCTCCGCCACAAGGAGTTGGTGTCGTGTAGTGATTACAAACTCTCGAGTAGGTGACTCGGGGAGTGGAGTAGGGCAAGGAAGGTGTCCTTGTAGCTGAACCACTATAAATACTCGCGTTGTGGTTTTGTGCTTCTTACTCTTTATCTTTTCATTACATATTTATATGTCTATATGTTTCTCTATCAACATCCAACACACATGTTTAAATAGATTGACATAAGTCGATCTAAATATTTTAAAACGAAGTTTTAATCGGTAAAACTATTCAACCCCCTTCTAGTTTTTCACAATTGGCATCAGAGCTTCGTTACCAAGTTTCTTAGAGTACTTTGTACGTTAAAAACTTGATACGATCCATGTTTAATTAAAAACTACAAAGAAGATCTTTTACAAAAACAAACACCATGTTTTAAAACACTTTTGTAGGATGTTTATTAGATGACAACATTTTTGTTCTTACTAAAATGCACTAACCTTCCTTGTCATTTTGCTTAGTTAGAGCTCATACTTATCAAGCCATAGGAATTGCTTGGTAACAAGATTACCTTCCCTAAGAAGGTATCTTAAACACGAAGGAACCGGAGTTATCTACTGAAAATTGTTTTGTCATTAGTAAAAACACTCTTAAGTGCATTAGAGGTATGATTTCCTACTTATCTCTAAATAATATTAGCTTAAATAATAAGTATGCTTACATAGGAATTTATATGATTATCTTTTCACATACTCATATATTACACGTAGCTTCGTTAGAAAACTTTTCTTGCATACATGTTAATCTTTCGTCTAAAGTCTAGGTTTATAAAATTTGTGTCTTATTTCACTTAATCCAAAAATCATATCTTTCCAATAATAAAACGAAACACAAATCTCAAAAATTTCTCCTTCCCCATAAATATCCCCTCCGACGTGCACTCCACCAAACCCTCATTTTTCAAATCTTCCACTTTCAAAAATTACCTCTCTTCATCTTCCTTCAAATCTCATCTCATCTCAAACCGAAACCAAGAAAGATCTTCATCATCATGGTTTACATCGCCTTCGTACTCATCATCTTGACACTCATCGCTCTCGTGTTCCCCATGATTAAGTTTTCTTATGGAGACATGTACTTTGTGTTGTTAATCTACATTGGTGTTATATACTCAATCATTTGTATCGTTCTTAGCATGGAAATGAAGTATTACTAATGTTCTAGTTTATCTAGTTTATTTTTCATAATGTGTTTGTCATTTCTTTTACTTTATATCTTTCGTATTTTTGGTCTTGAGATACGTTAGAAACCGATAATGCATGCTAAAAGTAAATGTTGGCTAATATACATATCTTGGTATAAAACTATAAGATGCAAAAACCTATATTTTTGTCAAACCCCTTTTTCTGTCACTACAGATCCACAGATCCTTGTAGTTCTACTAGCCGGATCCCTCTTGGAAGGGAACCGTGAGAACCGTTCTTCTGGAAAACAGTTTCTCATGCAATATAAACCGTTTTCTTCCTAAAAGAAATATTTCACTAGAATGATAAATACTAAGTGAGTTAATTGTCATTGTTAATAGATATCTAGTAAAAACGTTAGGTGATCATCTTGTTGTTTTAATTCGTCTCATCTCATTCTTCTTACTTCCATAGGTCACATCATGTCTCATGAGTATGAGTTCGACTTTTCACTCACTTATGTCTACATTCCTAACATCTCTCTTGAGCCCACCATACCTGGAAATCATGTCCGTGGGTTCAATAATCTCGAAACTCGTCACTTCCATGAAGGACGTATTGTCGACACTCCTCTACAATACGAAGAAGGTATCAATACCTCTTTCCGAACCATAGGACTAGAATGCCTTCTCGGAATCAACGAGAAAATCTATCCAAGGTTTGTATTGGAATTCTTCCGTCAAGTTGAACTCGTTCGTAACGAGGATCGATCTCTATCTCTTTGGTTTTGGATCAAAAACCAAAAGTTTGTTTTAACCCTTGAGCAATTTGCTCACATTCTCCGAATTCTAAATCATGGACAATGTGCCTTCACTGAAGATTGGTCTCTTGATTCTCTCTTCAACCATCGTGAAGAAAATAGTCCATATTGTTCACACATACCTTCCCCTCAAAACTTGACTCTCATGTTATGCAAACCTCGACCCTATTACTTAGATCAAAACATTATCTATACACGGGATATCCGAGAAGAGTACAAGCCTCTCGCACTCATCCTACGTGAAAATGTTTGGAGTCTTAGGGGAAATCGAGAAATCCTTCCCGCTTGTTGTGCTCACATAATGTATTGTTTGCTAACACAACAACCATACAATCTCGCTTATTTCTTCGCAAGGCGAATTGTAAATCTTCAAGGTAACAAGAACAAACTAATCCCCTATGGAATGTTCTTGACACGCCTTTATCATCACATCATGTACTTCCACCCTCAATTTCAAAGTTCGTTGTACGTACTAGTGAATAAGATGATGGAACCTCTTAACACATCTCTCATGAAGTCTTTCTTCATCCCTGAATCGGCAAATACTCATCATCCATTTGACGATCCATCTAGCGAAAAACGCTCAAGAGACTTAGTTTTCTTTCCAAATAGGCTCCATCCTTAGATTTCATCTTTTATCATTGTAATGTAATTTCTCTCATGAAATAAAACATTTAACGTTTGATGTTTTATTGTTCAAACTTCTTAGAAAACACTGGCCTTGAAATACGATACCTTGTGCAACCTTTGCATACCTTTTGTAAAGGTACTGTTTTGCATGAACCGGATCCTTCACCTTGTACTAGACGGATCCCTCCACTTAGGGAACCGTGGGATCCGGCAAAGTAAATGCAATTGCAGTCCTTACATTTCAAACCATGTCCTTAAATTACTTCACACTAGCTAAACCTAGTGTCTTAGGATCACTTAAATCTTTCTCCCGCTTAGTAAGGTTCACACTCACTCCTAGCTCATTAAGGATCACCCTCAAGGTACTTTTCGATTTGTCATTTCACCAAAACTTCATTCTTCCGCTCCTAAACACACACATCATCTCTCACATGTCAACACATCTAGCATTGTAAATCTATCAATTTTAGCAAATTGATTTTAGTCATCCTTACCTCAAAATGGGTCAAATTATAGTTTTTCCATTTCCTATAACTTTTAAGATATTATCCAAAAATTATCTTAAATTACTATCTGGTCTCTAGGATCATTTAGCTCCAATTGACACTCTCAAGTTTTTAGTGTCATCTTTGGTCATTCATTGGTACTCATAAAAGTTCCATTTTCTTCCATAAAAGGCAATCATTAGCTACATCACTCATTGCCCTTGATCATTTAAGTACCCATTCATTTAAGACACTTAGGAAGACTGAAACACTCAAAAAAGGTATAGGTATTAGACCTTACAAATATCATTTTTCTTCTTTCTTGGCTGCTAAGAGCCGGATCCCTAGGATTAGCCTAGACGGATCCCTCATTTGAGGGAACCGTGGGATCCAGGTGACAGATTCATCTTAACTCTAGCTAAAACAATCATTTCAAGCTCATCTTGCTAACTTGAACACTCCATCTCATCTTAATTAAGGTTCCTAAATCAGTGCAAATCTGAAGTTGACTCTTGTGCATGTCAATCATCACATTCCAAAAGGATCTTAGTGGCTTAAGTCTTGAATGCATTTCCTTCTTTATAAACCACCTTGCTAAGACTTCTAAAGTCATCATCTACATCCTCATTTTCAGCACTTAGAAACTTTCACAAACTTTTTTAATCATCTCGTCATGAGGAAAGCTCCTATTGGTAACTCATCCACCAAAGGACCACCCAAGAAACTTGCTCGTGTTGTTCACGAAATTTCTTCAACCGAATCATCTCCTGTTAAATCCACAAATGGTAGGATCTCCCCTCCACCTATCAAACCAATCCCCAAAAGGATTGTTCCCACAAAACTACCAATGCCAAACACCACCATACCTCCTAAACCAAACAACCCCATTTCCACTAAACCATCACCCTTAGTGCCTAGAGCCATATCATTCACCACCCCACTCTCATCACCACACCTTTACAATCTAGAGGACTTGCCTCCTAGGTCGTCCCATCCTCCACCACCGCCAACATTCTCCTCTTTAGAAGGAATAGAGGAACAAAATCAAGGTGTTGAGTCAACACTAGCTCCAGCTTCTTTTTCTCCGTCACCCTCAAATAATCTATTTTGGATTATGAGAAATCATCAAAGTCAACCACCCGACCACATGGAAGTTGACACCTCTCTACCTCCACCATCATTCTTAGTTAAGCCCTCTTCGAATGCGCCTCCGCCAATCCCTCCATCATTTGAGGCTCCTCAACCCTCTTCACTTGATCCTTCACATCAAGCCATTTCCTTTCTTCCATCATCACTACTAACAACATCAAATAGTCCTGAATATTAACTTTCAATTTCCCCCGATAATGCTCGTTATTTATATCATTTATATGGATTTACGCTTGTTTTCCATTGTTTTCTACTTTCAGGTAAATTACGAGCATTGGAGCTAAAGAGACGCGGAACTGGAAACATATCTAAAGATTTATCACAGTATGCTATTTTGAAGAAGTTACGGCGTAACTCATCTCTCACGTTACGCCGTAACTATTGCGTGACTCAGAATGCCAACTTATCAGAAGGTTACAGCGTAACTCTTCTCAAAGGTTACGACGTAACTACATTAGGTCAAAAGAGGTTCCACGCCGCTGATACTTATGTCGTAATGCTGCATCACTTACGACGAATCGAGTTTATTGAAGACTACGGCGTAACCATTGATTAGGTTACGCCGTAACCGGCAGATCTAGTGCATTTTACGAAGAAATAGAAGGTTACGGCGTAACTCCTATATGGGTTACGCCATAACCCGTGATCCGACCAATAAATACCCCACGAATTCCAGCATTTCTAATCATCCCATTCCACACACAACACTCTGAGAACGTGGGAAAAAGCTCAAGGCAGGTCTAAAGGAGCATACGGAGCTGTTTCCAAGGGAGAAGTCACTCCATTACGATAAGCATTAAGCGTTTTATATTTCTTTTACTTTCAATTCATGTATTTCGTACATTTGAATATTGAATTGATTTGCATGATTAATATGAGCGGCTAAGCACCTTTTGGTGCTAGCCTAGTTATGATTCCTTTATTGTTTTGTTTGCGTTTACTTTACTTCCGTACAATTATTTATAAGTGTATGCATGCATAGTTCATTGGTAGCCACCCTTGGTTCGGTAGTTTTGAATGGCGGTAGAGGCCAATTGCCTAGGAGATATGACCAACTGAGCCTAGGTGAGCGGACTGAGACGGGAAGGGTAAGATATGACCAACTGACGACCCTTTCTACTTGTGCGATTTGACCAACTGATCACCTATCGTTTGGATGAACTTAAGAATTGGGGGTGTAGTGTCTAAGTTCCTAACGACCGGGCACTCACTATTATGAATCTAGCATGTAGCGGTACTTAATGACTTGGCTTAGGGGACCAGGAACAACAGGACTTATGACGGTGCGCCTGATTTCTCCTGTGGTGGCATCTTTGCTAATAGGTTAGGGCGAATTGACCAAATGCTATCCTCTCGAATTTGACCCCACCTGAAGTAATTGGAAGTAGGTAGACGTAGACATAACTAGCTAGGAGGATTAACTAGGTTGGCACCACTCTCCTCTATTGATTTCCCTTTACCATTTATCTGCTTTTATTTACTTTACTCTGCATTAGTAGTTTAATTAATTAAATCCCTATCGAAACTATTATTCTGTGACAATTAGACTTAGTAATAATCCAACACACATAGCTCTTGGGACGACCTCGGCTTTACCGTTTACTACACTACACACGACCGGGTACACTGCCAGTTAGTGCACTAAGGTAGACCATAGGTATTGCGAGACACTATAAATTTAAGACCTGGTCAAGAAACCTGCATCAAGTTTTTGGCGCCGTTGCCGGGGAGCTATTTTAGGATTTCATATTAAGTCTGTTTTTATTTTTCTTTCTGATAATGTCAGGATACAAGACTCGCAGCTCGAGGCCTTTTCTGGCCACCCCATTCGATGACCCGGAGAAGCAATTTCGAAGAAGGAAACTCTATTCTCCGGTTTCTATTCACAACATCTTCTCATTTTACGAATCAGACAAGTCGGACGTAGAACCGGAGGTCATCAATGAAAATAATATCGATGACCTAACTATGGAGCAGTATTTAGAGCGACCGAATTAGAACTGCCAACGAAGCTTCACCCAAGATTCTCACATTGAAAAATACTCTATTCCAGATCATATTATTCGAGAGTTACATGAACTTGAGTTTTCTGGAAACGAAGATGAGGACGCTCCGAATCACGTAGAAGAAGTTCTCCACTTGTCCTCTCTTTTCAACGCCGAGGTACTCCGAGCAATTCACCACTGCAAGGATTTTTCCTATGACTCTTTCTGGACAAATAAAAGATGGTATAACAAACTCCCTCACGATTGTAAAGGAGCGTGGGATAAACTTAGAAAAGAATTCGTCCTGCAATTTTGCCCTCCTTCAAAAATGGCCAAACTTCTTGGGAAAATCTATCAATTCGTTCAGGTTGGAGAAGAAATGCTTTACCAAGCATGGGAAAGATTTAATGAGCTTCTCTATCGATGCCCTACCCATGATTTAAACAAACATCGGATCGTATACGTCTTCTATCGTGGGATTAATGCGCGAACACGAGAACTTCTCGATTCACCAAGACCTATTCCTAGCATGACCCCTGATCAGGCCCTGGAATGTATTCAGCGGATTTCTGAACATTGCTACAAGTGGCACATGGATACAGGGTACGGACCGAGAGACAATTTCGATCATAAGGTAATGAAGATGATAACAAAGCAAGAATACAATTACGGGGAAATTTTTGAAAAATGAAGGTTAGAAAAAGAAGCTGAAGCATGCAGGGTTGAAAAGGTTAATAGCGTGTTTGGGACCAAAACTGGATCTTGAAAGAAAAATTCTTGACCACATCAGGGAATCAAGAGAACGAGATGATAGGATTGAAAAATTGATGAGGACATTCGTGGATAATACTATCTCTTCTCTTAAAATGCACGATGATAGGATTAAAAGATTGGAAAAGAGTGTTAGTTCATGTTCGAAGCTATCTCTCGATTATTTAGCAGCTAGGGAGGAGGAAGTTGTCCACACTGTAGAAACTATCCTCGAAGAATCTTTGACCTTTTCGAAAAAGTTAGCGACGAATCAGCATGGAGAGACAGTCACTTTTGGACCAAAATTTACCGGTAAACTTACCTATCAATAATTCTATTAAAGATAATCATGATGATATTGCACAGGAGTTAAGCATTGATGAGACAATTCACCTCAACGAAAGATGTTCAGCGGTTTTGAGGAACTAGCTACCACAAAAGGAAAAAGATCCGTGATGTTTCACTCTCCCTTGCTTTATAGGAAGTCTAAACATATGTAATGCCCTAGCTGATCTTGGAGCCAGATAGCATAATGCCTCGCCGATGTTTTTGCGTATGGGGATTGGTAACTTAAAGCCGCCAAGATGAAAATTGAAATGGTCGATCGATCTATGCACACCGTTGGGGATCGTTGAAAATTTGTTGGTGAAGATTAAGAAATTCCTTTTCCCAGATATTTTATGATTCTTGACATTCCAGAAGACAACAGAATACCAGTCATTTTAGGAAGACCTATGCTTGCCACTGCCCATACTAAGGTGGATGTCTTTGCTGGAAAGTTGACTCTTGAAGCTAATGTAGAAATTGCTACTTTCAGACCTAATGAACATTTTTCTACTCCGGAAAAGGTATGTGCAATTGACCCTGTAGGTAATTTCGGTGAAGCTTTAGAAAAATTTCTTAGCGACCCCCCGGATCCTGGAGAGGTTGACTCGGGGAGAGATTTTGATGTTTTCGTAAATTTTGAGGAAGAGGATAACTTAGGATTAAGTGCTGAAGACCTCTCAAGTGATGTCGAAATGACCCATTGGCAAGATAACTCTGTTAAGACTTTTTCGCAGCTAGATCAACCTAAATTTCATGAGGTAGGAACCCGCATACATCACAGAAACCCCTATTATCTTAAGATCTCATGCAAAATCGGGGTTCATCGACTTCCACCCATTTATTGACACTGCTTCCCCAGTCAATATCATGTCAAAAGAATGCTACAATCAAGTTATGAAGAAAGAGTTAGAATATAAGGGGAATAATTTTCTTGGGTTTGCTACTAACATCCATGTCTTCGTTGGAACTCATTCATTTTTAGTGGACTTTATGGTGCTAGACGACGTTAGTGAATTTGTGGAAGATGGACTTACGGGAGTAATTTTAGGGAGGCCTTTTCAGGAAATGTCGGGTTTGGATAAAAATGAAAAAGAAGGGTTAGTATGGTTGAAAATTAACGATGATAAGACTATTTTCAAAATGCCGAGAACGATCAAGAACTTTAAGAATTGGACTAAGAGGAAGTTGAGCCAAGCTCAACCAGTGCTCGACATCAGTGAAGAGGACAAAGAAAAAGGGATTGAACACCCTTACCATAAAATCAAGAGTTTCTACACGGGCTGTTTAGAATTGGGAAATGACTACAAACGGGATGAGAATTTGGTAAGTTGGATCCAGCGTGGAGATTGCCATATCCACGAAATGACCAACAAGCACTGGTAACCTTGCGGCTCTGGGTCTAACTTAAAACTCATAAATAAAGAAAAGTGCTCTTTCGGGAGACAACCCGAATTATCCATTTCTTTTGTTTTATTTCCTTTTCTGCTGGGTTTTGTGTTTTCTAACCATTTTTGCAGGAAACGAGGAACTTATTGCTGCTGCGGTTGCTAATCTGAACAGAGTTACGGCGTAACTTATCTTGGTGATTACGCCGTAACCAACATTTTAGCAGCAGAATTCTTGACGCATTACCAATTACGGCGTAATACCATCTCAGTGGTTACGCCGTAACTACTCGCTTTGCATGCTCATTTCAGGTTTTTCCAGTTACGGCGTAACTCCCTCAAAAAGAGTTACGACGTAACTTTCCTCTGCTTTAATTCTTTCATTTTAAAACACAATAACCTTGTATTAGTTTTAAAATGAACTTTGTGGGTGTGTTCCCTGTAAACCCTCACGAGACTTCACTCGTCCATTTGGGACACCAAGTGGTTCAAAAGGCTTGTTGCATTCGCTAAATGCAACCGTGATTCCTACGAAAGTGAGTTAGGTTTGTTTTTCGTTTTTCATTTTTTTTCTTTTTAGTATTATGCTTGTCGGTATTGTGATTTCAGGGATTGAAGTTTGTTCATGACGCTTATACGACGGCACGTTTCTTTTTCGTGGGCCTTCTTCTTTATGGAACAAATTTCAGGAAAGTTCTCGCTTTAATTCTACCTTTCTCTTCACCTTTATTTTAATGCCTAGTACAAAAGGGACTTTGTACAATTCAAGTGGGGGGACGGGAGTAGAATTATCTATTGAACTTTATTTCGCCCTCATTTTTCTAGTTTATTTTAAAAAATTATGCCATTTTTAAAATTTTGACATGTTTTTCTTAACCTAACTAGATTAGACCTTAGCCGAGCACATACAACCCTTGATATTATATGGTGAGATTAGCCTTATCCGTTTCCAATATTTTACCCCAAATCCACCAAATTATGAGTGTGCCGGTAGCTTGTAAACTTTAGAACTTGGCCTTTGCATCATTTCGAGACCATAGACGAGGTATGTTGTGTTAGCTCGATGTATTTGGACTTTTTAGTTTTAGAAGGCAATATTATAGGATTATCACCCAAACAGCCTACCATTGTAAGTCTATCGATTAGTCACCTCGACTTTTCGACCCCCATGTGAAACCCTTTTTGTTGCACTCATCTTTAGTGCAAGATACCCCTAGATACACCCTTCTGAGCCATTCCTTTCATTTTGTTCACCCAATATACTGTTTCGATACACCTATACACCTTAGCCTACCCTGTAGTCTTTATTTGTGATTGAGAAGTCATCATTTGCCTAAGTTCAAGGTTCGAGTGGAAAGGTTCGGAAATCACGCTTTCATCGACAACATTTCTGAAGATCATTGAAGACCCCCCGAATTCCCATTGTTCATCTCAAGTGGGGGGATATTATGTTATGTTATGTTATGTTGAAAAAAAAAAGTTGTTATGATTATTGTAAAGTGCGATGTTATAAGCACTGTAGTATGAGCTTTATTGATTTAGTATCGAGGAGGCCACCTCGGTCACATTTGAAGATTGGAGTTGGTAGTTATGCCAACAGTTGGAGAAAAGGTAGTGTGCCCATCACGACGTCCTCTAATGACACATCTACCTTGCATTTCATGATCCGGTTTCTTGACTTCAAAGCTTGAACTTTGGGCGAACGGTAAGTGGTGATGACTTGGTTATAGATTAGACTACCTGCTTGTTTTTTATTTTACACCAATTATATATCCCATGTCTTATTCTACCCTTTTAGTCATGAAGCGTGTCTAGGTGATGCAGCGAGCAATCTTTGGTGTCTTGGCCATGGATTTAGTCATGTATCATTGATTTTGTCCACTTCGCCGTGACATGTTAGTAATGACGAGTCACCCCTTAACCTTTGTCGTGTCTACCCATATTGCCTTCGAGAATTGTTTAGCCCTTAACTCTAGTGGTGGAGATTTGTGTAACCGCCAAGCTTATGATATAATACATGCTATGACTGTGCAATTGAGTGATCACCCCGAAATTGACACTTAGAATATTTTAGAGACTTGAGTGTTTGTTCCCCTTTTGTGAGGTGTTCGGCTTTGTTTTATTCTACCATAAGGGATTTATAAACTCATACTTTCCAGGTTATGTGAGATATCTTTTTAGGAATCTATCTAATAAGGTCTACTTGAGGGCAAGTAGAGTTCAAGTGGAGGGATATTTGATAACATCAAATAGTCCTGAATATTAAGTGTCAATTTCCCTCGATAATGCTTGTTATTTATTTCATTTATATGGATTTACGCTTGTTTTCCATTGTTTTCCACTTTCAGGTAAATTATGAGCATTGGAGCTAAAGAGACGCGGAACTGGAAACATATCTAAAGATTTATCACAGTATGCTATTTTGAAGAGTTACGACGTAACTCATCTCTCACATTACGCCGTAACTATTGCGTGACTCAGAATGCCAACTTATCAAAAGGTTACGGCGTAACTCTTCCCAAAGGTTACGACGTAACTACATTAGGTCAAAAGATGTTCCACGCCGCTGATACTTATGCCGTAACTGCTGCATCACTTATGACGTAACCGAGTTTATTGAAGACTACGGCGTAACCACTCATTAGGTTACGCCGTAACCAGCAGATCTAGTGCATTTTACGAAGAAATAGAAGGTTACGGCGTAACTCCTATATTGGTTACGCCGTAACCCAGATCTGGCCTATAAATACCTCACAAATTCCAAAGATTTCTAATCATCCCATTCCACACACAACACTCTGAGAACGTGGGAAAAAGCTCAAGGCGGGTCTAGAGGAGCATACGGAGCTGTTTCCAAGGGAGAAGTCACTCCATTACGATAAGCATTAAGCGTTTTATATTTCTTTTACTTTCAATTCATGTATTTCGTACCTTTGAATATTCAATTGATTTGCATGATTAATATGAGCGGCTAAGCACCTTTTGGTGCTAGCCTAGTTATGATTCCTTAATTTTTTGTTTGCGTTTACTTTACTTCCGTACAATTATTTCTAAGTGTATGCATGCATAGTTCATTGGTAGCCACCTTTGGTTCGGTAGTTTTGAATGGCGGTAGAGGCCAATTGCCTAGGAGATATGACCAACTGAGCCTAGGTGAGCGGACTGAGACGGGAAGGGTAAGATATGACCAACTGATGACCCTTTCTACTTGTGCGATTTGACCACCTGATCACCTATCGTTTGGATGAACTTAAGAATTGGGGGTGTAGTGTCTAAGTTCCTAACGGCCGGGCACTCACTATTATGAATCTAGCATGTAGCGGTACTTAATGACTTGGCTTAGGGGACCAGAACAACAGGACTTATGACGGTGCGCCTGATTTCTCCTGTGGTGGCATCTTTGCTAATAGGTTAGGGCGAATTGACCAAATGCTATCCTCTCGAATTTGACCCCACCTGAAGTAATTGGAAGTAGGTAGACGTAGACATAACTAGCTAGGAGGATTAACTAGGTTAGCACCACTCTCCTCTATTGATTTCCCTTTACCATTTATCTGCTTTTATTTACTTTACTCTGCATTAGTAGTTTAATTAATTAAATCCCTATCGAAACTATTATTCTGTGACAATTAGACTTAGTAATAATCCAACACACATAGCTCTTGGGACGACCTCGGATTTACCGTTTACTACACTGCACACGACCGGGTACACTGCCCGTTAGTGCACTAAGGTAGACCATAGGTATTGCGAGACACTATAAATTTAAGACCTGGTCAGTAAAACCTGCATCTACTATCGAGCCATGACAAAGATTGTTATCATTGTCAACATGTTGAAAGTTTGATACATGAAGTATGTGAAGATCAACGTTTCATGGTTTATCACCTCCTAGAACGTTTCGACGAAATCAAACCTAAACAAACTTGAGCTAGAGGATTCAAGTGGTGTCCTAGTATCAAGCGCGACTTAGATAGTTTAGTAATCCAAAGTCATGTCTTGTTCATTTTCTTAGTTTTTAGAGTCATGTACATCATATCTCTAGTTTTATTAAATGAAATTACATGATATTTGCCATATTGCTCGGAGTATATACTTGTTGTTCTAATACATATCTCACTTTGATGTTAACATCATTTGTTACATCACCTTTGCTGTAGTTTTTTTTACAGACAGACGGATCCCTACGTTTTTCCTAGACAGATCCGTCCAAGGAGGGAACCGTGGGATTCGTGCAACAGAAGACTAGTTTTCTACTAACCTGAGTCTTATTTGCAGGAAATTATGCATTATATACTTGTTTTCTAACATTTATTTTGTAGATTTTCAATATACATGAAGACTTTGACACCCTAAGCTAGGGGGAGCTTTGTGTCAAAGCAATACATTGCAAAATCATTTGCA
The DNA here is from genome assembly GCA_910596185.1 of Chrysanthemum makinoi. Taxonomy (NCBI): domain Eukaryota; kingdom Viridiplantae; phylum Streptophyta; class Magnoliopsida; order Asterales; family Asteraceae; genus Chrysanthemum; species Chrysanthemum makinoi. Next base: position 25,710,448 of record OU343224.1, on the reverse strand, counting down.
AATATAATTCTCATTAGGATTATATTTCATGAAGTCCCTTTGCAAAGTTGCAATCATCAAGGGGGAGCATGTTTGTCACATAGATGAAATCTCTTGCTAACATAGCTGCTAATGAACTAGTTTAGTATTTCTTCTTGCTTGACGCCCTCACAAAGGGATGGACTCGTCAAAGGGGAGTTAAGACGAGAACACTTCTCGTCACTTGCTCTCTACTTTTTCACATTATCTTTTTCCTTTACATCTTTTTCTTAAAACATTGTGTTGGTTTCGTTTCGACGCTCTTTTTGTTTCGACAAAAAAGGGGGAGAAGAAAGTAAAAACTACAATTCAAACTTTTACGAATTTTAGTTTTTTCTTAAAATAATTTTATGTTTTTTCATCAACAAAAAGGGGGAGATTGTTAATACAAATAAGCCGTAAAAACGTTTATTTATATTTTACGATCTTCTAATGTTTTGTCGATAACAAACGTAAAATCATTTTAATGAAACAAATAAAACACGTAAATAGTTTGAGTCAATAGTTTACCAACACACTTGCGATCTCACATTAAACACTAAACAAGTAATAGTGAAATTATGATTTAGTAATACATATGTACAACAACTAGTGTTTACATATTGGGTAGATATATACATAATTAGTATGTATTATAATGGGTAATATAATGGGTAGAAGTTTAAGTATTTGACCCATTAACCAAATACATTGAATGTTGTTGGGTAAAACCCAAAGTCCATGACCCATACCCATGGAGCATAACCCATAACCCATTGCATGACATCATGCATAAGTCATATATGGATATTATCCATGACCCATTGTTTTAACCCATGACCCATGGACTAGATGCATTGCATCTTGTAGATATACATTGTATCTATTTGGATACCCATGGTCCAAAGTCTAGGACCCATAACCCATGACCCAAAACCCATGGGCAAAGAGAAGCGTCCCACGGATCCCCAGGATTACACTGGACGGATCCTTCAAGTGTGGGATCCGTGGAACAGTAGCACTTTTTCCTCTATAAATAGTGAGCCATTTCTTCATTGTAACTCACCCCTTTCACATATATTTTCTCTTTGAGCTGTAAACTCTCTAACCTCAGATCCAGTATGTAGTTTTGTTTTTGTGTGATTCTCTAGGTTCCTCTTAAAGGCGAGATCACCACCTTTTGAAGTCGAGCAAGCTCAAGTCCATGAGTTGCCATCCTTCGTCATCATCAAGACTCTTGAGGTTCTCTTGTTGATAGTTCTCTTCTTTCTTATTAGAAGTGTAGTGTCGAAGACATAAGTGAAATATGTCTAAAGGGTCAAGACGAAGTCATTAGTGAAAGGTGTCGAACGTCCGTATTGAAAGTACTTGTGAAGGGTGCTTAGAAGTCAAGGCTAAAGGCATTAGTGAAGGGTGTCTAGAAGTCAAGTCACAAGGCATTAGTGAAGGGTGCCTAGAGGTCGAGTCAAAGGCATTAGTGAAAGGTGCCTAAGGTGTACATTCGATATGGTGTGTTCGATGTACAAGATAGATTTGTATTGGGTCAAAGGATATTGATATCCTTGTTGATGTTGTCATAAGGAGTGGATATCCTTAGGGATAGGACTTGTGAAGTGTTGGGTAGTAGTTCCTCCATTGTAATGGAACTAAGTATCTAGCCTAGTACCGGATAAAGGGTAGGCGACGTTGTGATAGGTTTGGTTCTACCTCGTGGAAGAACCCGGTATCTAGCCTTGTACCGGATAAAGAGTAGGCAACGTTGTAAAGGCTTCTCCGCCACAAGGAGTTGGTGTCGTGTAGTGATTACAAACTCTTGAGTAGGTGACTCGGGGAGTGGAGTAGGGCAAAAAAGGTGTCCTTGTAGCCGAACCACTATAAATACTCGTGTTGTGGTTTTGTGCTTCTTACTCTTTATCTTTTCATTACATATTTATATATCTATATGTTTCTCTATCAACATCCAACACACACGTTTAAATAGATTGACATAAGTCGATCTAAATATTTTAAAACGGAGTTTTAATTGGTAAAACTATTCAACCCCCCATCCTAGTTTTCCACACATATGATCTTTATTCCAGAACCAAAACTTGGACTTAACACTTCAAAACGACATTTACAAATCATTTAATTCCAACATCGTTTACATATTCCAAGCACATTTAATCACCGAGCTTCTAATCCTAGACCTTACTCAAGGTCTTACCTTCAACATATAAGCACCTACAAAAAAGTTAAACAACTAAACCGTAGCGTTTAAAATGCTTAGTAAGTAACCGACAATAACATATAAATCATATAAACATCATCATACACGCATTATGAATACATTACCAATAAACATCCAATCATAACAACCTAAGCCAAATCAAACCAAGAACATATCATACTAGTTCTTCAATCATAACACATAATCAAGTCATCAATTTCTAGTATTACCAATATCCACATACCTTAGTTAGTCTATTGCTAGTAGACTAACCCATACCTTGTCAACACATAACTAAGTCATTAGCAATTAACCATGCCTTATATGTCAAACTAGAGGTGGCAAAACGGGCGGGCCGGGAGGGCACGAGCTACGGGCTAAACGGGCTATGGGTCAAACGGGCGCGGGCTAAACGCACGCCAAACGGGCTCATGTTATACTAATCACTTTTATAAAGACCCAAAACGACGAAAAAAATTCCTAAAACCTAACACCTCATTTATATTTAAAAAAGTAAATATAAGTTTTTCTTTAAAAACAATCTAATGTTCGAGGAAAACATGTGTCCATTATGCCCATTTAACTTCTAAATGGGCAATACATGCCCATTTCAAAAAAGAGGGGCTCAAATGTGTCCAAATCTTTTAAAAGTTTGCCCGTTTAGCCCATTTTTTTAATTTTGGACACAAATTGCCACCTTTATGTCAAACCTTCGTATGCCTTAACATAAATATTCACACAACACATAATATGATAATTTCTATATAACACATGTTATAGTCATAGTTACTTACCTTGAATCCAAGCTAATATTACTAACAAGTCACCATCCTTTTCTTTGCTTGCTTTTCTAGTCAAATAATCAGCAACACATAAAACCTCTAATTTACACAATAATTAAGCGTGTGTAACCCACGCATAACCATAACTAAAACCCATCTTTATCATTTAGATGATAATATCCCAAAATCACTAATTTTCTTTAATTCAATAATTGACCTTAACCCAATGAATACTATTTTTAGAATATCAGTTACCCGAAACCCCCAATTTTCCTCAAGAACCCTAATTTTTAACTTATCAATAAATCACTAAATTGAGATACTTATTTGAGGAGGATATTTTGTATAAGCTTATTTCTTGATTTGGAACATAATTCACCATTAAATTGATCACTAAAAATCTTGATCCTTCCCTCATTTTCTCTCTTGGTTCGTCCCCTTACACATAATAAGATAACTCTTGAACCTTTTAGAAAATGTGGGAATTATCTTTGGAGGTGATTACTTATATCAAAATCTGGCACAAGTTTTCCCATTTGGCAAGATTAGTCCCTGCAGCTAGAACAAGGTAGTTCTAGTAGTAAAACAAGTTGGTTCTGGTACTATAACAAGTTGGTTCTAGTACTAACTTGAAATTATGGCAACTTAGGTCCCTAAAAGTTCTTTTCTCTAATACTTGGGCCACAAAATACTTTCTACTTCCATATTACATATACTTTGACTTGTTGTTTGAATACTAACTTTATTTCCATTGACTAACCAATCATATTGAGTTTCCAAACACATAAATGTCATAGTCAACTTATCCAATGGCATTCTCATAAGTAAATACCTAAAAACTAGTTTTGGAGTGTTACAATTCTGTTATAGCTCATTAAGACTAAATTTGAGTTAGCACATTTAGTGATCAAACAAATACGCTTAACTATCACTTAACATAGCGACATGTTCCCCTTTTGAATAATTAAAACTACAAATTGTTTGTTTATTGTTTGTTTGACTGCCCTAGTGCCTTGTAGATGCATGTTAGTTGTGTACGCACTTAATTATGAGTGTTGCCATTATCTTGTGAACAACCTTTCATTTCTTAGTTACTTGCCATATAAACTAATTTATGAGGATACGATAGACACGATGTGCTTACCTGGTCAATCGCCGAGAAATATAAACGTAATATGTTTCAAACACATCACTACATTAGTATGGAGTAGCAAGAAAATTTTTCATTAATGCTTTTGATAAGTCTTACATATATTCTAAACTATAACATCTTCATGGAAAAGTAAAGATAACATAATGGTGTTTTAGCTATCTTAAGGAGTGGTTCCTCAGGCTAAGTAGTTGCGAGGGTAATAATTAACCCTATTTGCTTGTATTTTCGTGCAATGAACTCCAGTCTTTTCCTGGTCTATGCCTTTCAATGTTGTAATGAACTTTTATTTGTAGCATTGAATGGTCTTGTTTACAGCTTTCTTTAAGGGGTTTACTGCCATTGGTGGGGTGACTCTTGATGTGATTGTTATGATGCTTGGTGATGTTTGAGTTCATGCACCAACTATTATTGTTGTTTTCTATCAGGACAGTGTTGACTGTGTTTCCCTGAATTGCTCCAAACTGAAATTAGTTTGTCTAATATGTGTTGTTATCCTGGGAGTTGAACATTTCCAAAGGAAAGGTGTTCTTCTCCCTCGAACTGGGCCTTGCGTCCTGATTGAAGTTATCATCGACCTAAATTTCGCATGTTCCGAATGATGTTTCGATAATCACATTGAAACCTTTATAAAAAGCTTACATGAGTTGATGTTTTACCTAGGGTGGGAGATCCTTGCTTATGACAACAGTTTACTTATCCTAACTTATCGATTTTTCTCCTGTACCCGCAACTACTGTGTTCCGTGTTTGATTGCCTTCCATGTTGTTGGCTAATGAGATTAACTTTTTGATTTTTCCTAAAGGATCGCTCCTGAATGTTACTATTTCTGCTCTTGTTGAAATTGGATTTGAGCGAATTGTAGATACTTCCGCATGTAATAGTTGTATTCCTTTTCTCCTGAGCAAGGCATTATAGTGAGGGTGTGAGTTGGCGACATGAAACTCCATGACTAGTGTTCATGCCGTGGAGGTGTGTCTGATTTTTTTTGCGTTGAATTGTACCCTCAAGCATGTATCTTTCATACAGGAACCCAAGTACAGGGGTTGTTAGAGGGCACAATTTTCATTTGATGTTGTCAAGAAATTATTCAAATATAATGTTTACTGAGGTCCCCCTCCCCCATCCAGGTAGATCCCGCTTACCAAGTGTGAAGAAATTACGACTGTGATGACAACTAGATTCGCTGAGGGTATGAACTCTTCATTTGGAAAGTATGCTTTGTCTTCTTCTGCCTACTTCTATTGATCCTGAGCTGTGATTGATGTCCAAGCTTTAAACATGTAGATGTGAGGTAGTTCAGCATCATTGTTGTTTGCTTTGCTACTTGCCGCCTGACATAGATGTTCGAGCTCTTCGGCCTGAACTGCTCTTTCAGTTTCCTTCTTGATTTCTCTGCATTGGTTTATATCAAGCCCATGATCGTTATCAAACTTGCAGCACTGTTTATTTCTCTTATTTCTTTCATCTCTTAAGGGTGGAAAACATTGCCATTTGTCCGTGATTTCTCTTTCCGAGGCTAGGATTTCAGTAGGAGTTTTTGACAAAGTTTTCATGAGAAGTTCTCTTGCCTCGGTCTTGGGGTTAGGACGACGTTCTTCTCTTGGTTGGCGTCATGCGTAGCCTGATAGCATGCCACGGGCTGCCTACCATTGTTGTTATTTCTCTTGTCATAAGTTCTTGCTTATTTTCGTGAACTCCTGGATTGATCCAGTAGCTCTTGTCATTTATTTGGGGTCCTACGAGTTAGCTTGTTATAAAATTCCCCATTTATCATGTTACCAATGAATGCTGAGATTTTTTATCATCCCTCACTCCTGGGATCTTGCTTGCCTCGTTATTGAACCTTTTAGTAAAGTCGATTAAATGGCATCCTGGACTTACATTATGAATTGTAAGTTGATGTAGTCTCTAGTGTACTCCCATATTGGTTGGAATTTCTTGACGAACTTCTCCTTGAGGTCTTCCCATTTAGTTATGTTGTTCTTGTCGATGTTCTTGAACCAAACGACTGCCCGCCCTACTAAAGTGCGTTGGAATAGATGGCAGGCCATAAGATTGTTCTAGGCATTGGTTTTTGTTGCACACTCAAATTGCCAAATTTGTGAATCAGAGTTAGTGACTCCATCATACATGTGTATGTCAGCGGGAAGTTTTAGACTCGTTGGGAGTTGATATTCCTCGATCAAATTCAAGAATCGATGCCTTTAGATCTCCAAAGCATGAATATGTTCAGGCACGTCGTCGCCACTTTCTTGTAGTTGCGACCTTCATTTTTTTCAAGCACCCTTGTCATCAACGTGTTAAACATGTGTCCATAAAGGAAGCCTATTGCAGTGGGTTTTGAGCCCGGTGGACATGAGTGAGATAGCCCAGGCTGTTATCCAAGCATACCATTGGATACATGGACTGCTGATGGTAATGAGTTTACAAGTTCCCGGATGTGTTTGGTGGTACCCCACCGCTGAGATTTGTATTAGAGATGTGTGGTTGTGGCCCTCCCTGGCCTGCTTGTGGGTTATCCCGCATCATCCTTTCCAAGAAATCTACGTGTGTTGATGTTATATGAGTGTTATAAGTATGCTTATTGACCTAGAGGTTGACCATGCAGTGAGTGGTGTTATGAAGTACATTGTGGTTTTGCCGTGAGGCATTAGGGTGTTTGGAGGTGGACTTCCTGGAAATGAGAGGTTACTCATCGCAATTGGTTTGACATAACCTTGTGGTTATTTTGGGTTAGAGTTGCCCGACCCTTGTTTGTGTGTATGATATCATCTGGTGGAAGGGACTGGGTGCATCAAACAAAGGAGGTGGTGGTGGTATTTGTTATTTTTTGGTTCCAACATTTATGTGAAATGCAAGTTTTTTTTTGTGTAAAAACAGAGTTTTTATCATGATAAAATGAGTTTTTTCGTGTTTTGCAACAAAAAAAGTTTTAGATCTGACGATTTTTCAGTGACGAAAAATAATTGTTTTTGTTCTCAAAAACTTTGTGTGTGTTTTAACCAAAATTTATTGAAGGGTTTTGATAAAATAAAGTTTTTCGGCGAGAACAATTTTTTTCCGGTGAATGAAAAAAATGAGGGTAGTGGCTTGTTATTATGTTGCGTATAGCACGGATGGAGCCATGTTTACGTATTGGGGGTGAGGTGGATAACAATCGTATGTTCGGTTTCCCATGTTCGATAAGGGCCCCAAGATATGATTGGAGTCAAGAGTTGGGGTAACACTAACATACGACTAGTGTGTGTAATAGGTGTGTGAAGATAGAATTCATTTGGCCATTTTCATGGAAATGAGTTGGTATTTATAAAGATGTGTTTAGGGTTTCATGCCACCTATAAACACCATCTATGACTGAGAATGATCCATGTGGTAAACATCCAAAGGAGGGGACAAGAATGACAAGTGGAGCGTTATTCTTAGCTTTTGTCGATGCATGAATGCTCCATGCATGATTGTTATGTACTAGCGTAATGTTCGTAGCATTACCTCCATATGTGTGAGGTAATGACACGTATCTTGTATTTCCCGTCCCTAAATATTTGTCCACTATTGACTTTTAAAGTCTTCCTTATTTAAATTTGACCTTAAACTATTTTATATATGTTATGTAATACTTGATGCAAAATATATGAATGGATTAAGTTTTAAATGTATTTTCATTCGTATAATTTTCATCAAGTATTACATAACACAAATGAATTAATTTAAGCTCAAAGTTGAAAAAATAAGACTTTAAAAGTCAACGGTGAACATTTATTTAGGGACGGAGGGAGTATGTTGTAAAGACGCTAGACTAGGCTCTAGCCTTGTCGTTGCCTGATCGAGTTTCCCAGGCTTCAAGCCTAGCATGGGAAGTTTCCAAGGCAAGTTGTGATGGGTTTTGGCCTTAGTGGACCTATTTCCAGTGTATGGGCTTTAGCCAGTTGGGTTGAAGCTCTTATACGCTATCACTGGGAGAGATTGGGAAAGCCAAAAACAATAAGGGCAAGAAAGGTAAGGGTATGAAAGTTTAAGGGAAATGAAGTGAAGCTTGACAAACCCAAATGCCCAGGGACCCTACATGTCTTAAAGTATGGAAACGAGGAATCTTGGGCAGTGAAAACTTTGATAGATGACCATAAATGTTTCAACAGCAACATCCATATTTCTTTCTAAAGAGGTAAGCCATATAATTTCTTCAGTTATTGAGATTCTAATCAAGACTTTACAAGATCAATTGCAAAGGAAGTATTAAATTAACATCTCAAAGATGAAAGCACTCAAGGGAAATAACTATAAACAAGATGAGGGTGATTATCATCAATAGTATGTCATGCTCAAAGATTATACTTTGGAGCTTAAGGCAAGAAACAGGGACATAACAACCAAGATTCAATGAAACGAACACAGATCTTACACTAAATTAAAGAGTGTTCAAAAATGAATAATGCGTGTCTTGGTCCATTGAAGGCTGGTTACTAGTAGAAGAGAATACTTAGTTTAGATGGTGCTTTCATTAAAGGACCATTTGTAAGACAAGTGTTGACTGCTATTGGTGTTGACAACAACAATAATGTGTATCCAATTGCTTATGCAATTTTCGAGGTTGAGTCTAAGAGTTCGTGGTTATGGTTCCTAGCTAATCTTGGAGATGACATTGATTTAGCTCCAAACTCAAACTACACATTCATTTCTAACAAACAAAAGGCATATCTTTCTTAAGTTACATTTTCTTACAAATTCGTTACTTTTAACCTAAACTTTAATTAACACTATGTTACCTATTTCAGGGTATTCTACCAGCAATTACATAACTTGTTCCATCTGCAAAACATAGATTCGGTGTTAGACACATTTATAAGAACGTGAAGCATATCTTCAAAGGTAGAGTCTACAAGGATCTACTATGAAAATGTGCAACAACAACTAAGGTGTCATAGTTTAAAAATGTGCAACAACAACCACTATGAAAATCTTGGTCAATGTTTCATTTCTTAGGTACAATCTTTTTCTTTTTTTTTTTTTTTTTGCATTTGGTGTAAATTATAGACATCGATTTATCCTAATTCACTATACACTAACAAAGTCTAGCAATGTGTGACATTCTTCTTACCTTTATGAATTCTTTAATAGTAAGTTAGTGGATGGCAGAGATCAACCTATCATAGGATGTTTACAATATATTAGGGAGTATCCTCTGGAGAGGATAGTTAATGTTCAAAACATCATAGATGAATCTCCGTGTCCCTTAGCACCTACCGCAAACAATAAATTTTAAGGTTATTATGCTATAAACAAATGATTATGTAGTGTAAGGGACCATGGATGGACCAATGCGTGGTGAACATGAGGCTTAGGATTTGTACTTGCAGGAAATGAGAACTAACTAGCATTCCATGTAACCATGTGTTGCCATAATTCAGAACATGGGAGCTAATGGTAGAGAGGTAGGGATGCCAGAGGATTGGGTGTATCAAGCTTATTGGTTACATACTTGGAGGGAGATGTATAACTGTAAGGTTGAACCTGTTAGTGGTAATACCTTTTGTTCAAAGTGCAAGATCCCTATTTAGTTATTTCCCCATACCACCATGTGCCCATTAGAAGACCAAGGAAGAATAGAATAGTGAATCCATATAAAAGGGCTAAGAAAGTTATGAAGGTGATGGTTAAGAATGGGAAGTTGTCAAGGAAGGGTAAGATCATACTTGTGGGGAATTGTGGTGAAAAGGAACATAATCAGATATCTTGTACTGGTCCAAGAAACAAGTAGGCAACTGGTAAAGAGGGCAGGAAGGTCTGCAGGACCAAGTCAACCAGTGGTTTCTCAACCAACACAAGATAAAAGTACCAAAAAGAGGAAAAGTGCAAAAAGACTTGGAAAAGCACCAATGAGTTGATGGTTTTTATGTATTTGCGAAACAAGCAATTTGAGTTTGCTGTGTTATCTATGTTGATGTTTGAGATAATTATTATCATAGTAGTATGATGCATAACTATGGTATTTGTAAGGATGTTGTATTAATTATGCTTATAAAAGCATCAATGTTAGGCAAATTTTGGTATTTGTATGCCTTATTATCACAATGTAATGTCACTTAACTATTATTAGTCAAAAAAGGGTCGTTGGAGATTGCCTTGTTAACACCATTATAGGGCAATTGTGTATGTTGACATGTATAAGTCAAACACGGTCATTCTTGTTTGCTTTTAAAAGTCAAATAAGGTCCTTTGTGGATATCTTAGCACCAATCTAGGACTTTTTTTTGTATCTGTTGACTTTTAAAAGTCAAATAGGGTCATTTTCTGATAAGTTATTAGCAACAATTTAGGACATTTTGTATCTTTTGACTTTGTTAGCCAAACTTACCCATTTTAGATAAAGATATAGTGAAACTTACCCATTTTTGCATGCGTTAACTTTGTTAGTCAAAATTACCCATTTTAGACCAAGACTCGATGCTCATTTAACTACTTTTAGCTCATGACTTTAGTCAAAATAAACCCTTTTAAGATATTTTAACATTGTCATTTAACTGATTTTTTGGATTTGCCATTACAAGATCGACTAAAACAGCTATTTGTACTACAAAAGCTTAAATGTTTTCATTAATATAATTAAAGGTCTTTACAAAAGAAGGATTAACTAAATCTTCATCCAACAAACTTAATGAAAAAAGACCTTTAACTACTACAAACAACAACCACTGATCCAAACAACCTAGAGATACTTGAAGACAAGAAACAATAAAATCCAGGAGATGATAAGATACTTCTTCAGCTTCCGAACCAATGTACCGAAGCAAGATCTTTTTGAAGCTCATTTCTAGCCCTCAATAACCCAGGTGTAACATCCAATGCACGGTGACACATGGGTGGGTCAACCTATCCAACGAACCCACAATAGAACCCTAGATCTTTAAAAACAAGAAAAAAATGAGTGTAAACATAACCATCCACTTACAACAAAATACAAAAGACACTTACTAGTGTGGCGCAACAATAAAACCGACAACCAAGGTTGTGGTCGATCCATGAAGTGAAGATGACAACTTATCACAACTACATATCACCATCTTCGAGAGTAGAGTGTGTGTTTTTTTGTGTTTACTAAATGAGTGGATGGTATATAACCTAAAATTTGGTTGCAAATTTCGTCCATGTAAATCAGGGTTTTTCAAAAACCTAAATGCAAGTGGAAAAACATAAACAATGTAAAGACAAAAATACCCTCACATGAAGCGCACCTTAAGAGCTCTAAGAGCACTCGCAACGATCAACCCCCTTCCCCGCGTTAACCGGCGTATTGGGCTAACAGCTTGCCTCACCGGCGTTAACGTCCAAGTTTAAAAAAAACAAAAAAAAAACATTTTACCCCCCTAACAGCTACTAGCCGTTGGAGTTTAAAAAAAATTTCATTTTACCCCCCCTTCAAACGGCTAGTTAAAAATAAAAAATAAAAAAAATAATAAAAAATTGCCACTATAAATACCCAACTAAAACACCAATTTTTTTTCACACTTCCATAATTCAAATTCGCAATTTATATACTTCCTCTCACACTTCCATAATTCAAATTCAAGTTCGTTCACAATGGATCCGAATTAATTTGATGAATTTCCTCAAAGAATGGTCGACGTTGATGACTTAAACCGACTTCGAATTTATGGCGGCCGCGTATCGAGTATCAACAATGTTGAAGCAAGAAGAAGCATCTCAACCTCTTACTCGTGCTCGTACCCATATATATCGTGAACGTAAGATTGCAGAAGAACGTCTACGTAATGATTATTTCGTTGAAGGTTGTAAGTATTCAAACCGGAATTTTCGTAGAAGATTTCGTATATTTGGTATTGTAATATGTTTAAGTTAAGGTTGTGTTTTTTAATAAATGAAGTGTTTGTTTTAGTTTAGGGGTTGAGTTTGAAAATATCAAATGTTAAACCTTAACTTGGGATGTTATGATTATGGGTGTTTTTTGAGTGAGTTAATGTGAAATATTAAAGCTGATGTGGCGCTAACATGATACGATGTTAAAGTTTAACTTGTGTTATGAATGCAAGTGCTCTAATGGCAATATTTGACAATCACAACTATGAACAACAATGACATCTAGCGTAATTAATTCTTGACATGAAGTGCAAAAATTGAAAATCAAAAGGAACAAAATTTGTAATTTTCACTAAAAAAAAATAAAAAAGGGGGAATTGCATATATATCCTTCCAAAGGTGAATAATTTCATATATATCCTTCTTACAAGTTTTGATTTATACTAATGATCTTGAAGGGATATATATGCAAATGACCAAAAAAAAAAAAAAATAAGCAAACTATTATAATTATAATAATAAGAGTAAATTACATAATTGGTCCCTGTGGTATGTCAAAAGTAACAACTTTCGTCCCTGAAAATTTAAAGTTGCACTGGTAGTCCCTAAGTTGGTAAACAAATAACACCACCGATCTTTTGGTTTATAATATATTAGCCCCTTTGGTTAAAGAACGTTGCATCGCCTATCCTTAATAATAAACTGCTTATAATTTAAAGTTTTCATACGTTTTATCCGTCAAATTTTATACATTTTCGCTCGCTTTTCTTACGTTTTATACGCCTCGTTTTTCTTTTATTTTCATATCGTTTTATCTCTTTTTTACGTTTTCACCCCCTTTAATAATAATTTTTATACGTTTTCAACTGTTTTTCGCACGTTTTCTTTCATTTTCATACTTTATTGTCCATTTTTTATCTTACACTTTCATATCGCTTTATTTTCGCCGTTTTCTTTTATTTTTACATTTATTTTTCGCTCTTACATTTTCATATTTGTCCGCTTTTTACGTTCCGGCCGTTTTCTTTCATTTTCATACGCTTTTGTCCGTTTTCTTACATTTCCATATGTTTTTACGTTTGCCCATTTTCTTGATTTTCATTACACGTTGTCTGTTTTTACGCTCCGTTTTCTTTCATTTTCATACAGCTTTTCTTATGTTTTATTCATTTTCGCCCAAATGAAAACGTAAGAAAAGATACAAAAACGTATGAAAAAGAAAGAAAATGGGCAATAATGTAAAAAAGGGGAAAAAAACGTATGAAAATGTAAGAAAACGGGCGAAAACGTAAAAAAACTGACAAAAACGTATGAAAGTGTAAGAAAACGGGCGAAAACATAAAAAAACGTATGAAGAAAACGTAAAAAAACGGAGAAAACGTATTATTACAAAATTTTCATTCATATACCCATCAAATAACTCACTATCCTAATTTTTATAAAAATATATGTAGTAGTTGATACATTGCTTAAATAGCTCAACGGCCATTTTATAAAATTAAACCAAGTGATGTTAAAATAGCTTATAGATGAAAACTGGTTGGTTTAATCTTATTAAATATTATTATAAATCAACTATATCTAACGAAGGAACTATTTTATTTTCTTACCAAGCCTGTCTTCTTTCTCATTTGCAACTCATTAGACATGATCCTATACTGTTTAGCAGAAATTTTTTTTTCGGATGAGTTTCTTTCAACAACTGTATTTTGTAGCATTAGAGAATAAGCTAATAACTACAATTTGATTTGCATAACAAAGATAAATATATAGTTTTTAAAAAATTATTGAGTATCAATGGAGTATATTTTCTAATAGGATTGTTTTTAAGTTATTAAGATTTTAGTAATAATAGATTCAAGTACAAAAGCAACGATAATGTAGTGCAATATTATATAGTTTAATAGCCAACACCTTTTTTGTTTTACATTTGTATTGATAACTATTTTTTACATGTGTAACGCTTATCATTTGGTGTGTCTTTTTAAAATTGTAACTTTGCAAATTGATATCACCATATAATTATTTTGTACTATCAATTTGATGATATTTATGCATTGTTCAAAGCTATTTGTTTGAGGTACAAATAATTATCGCTAAAGATAACAATACTATTTATTTTATGTGATTTTAATAAACTTACATAACATTATTGATACACACGCTATACAATATATATATTAACTTTAAACGACGATTCTATATGATTCCTTAAATTGCAAGAGCAACATTTTTAAAATAACATTATACAAATGACAAATTACATGTGTCAAAGCAAAATAAACGAAAAACTACAATTATTGTCTTTCCTTTCAAAAATTGTACCGCCACAACTACTTCATCATTTCTCATATATTTTGTCAAATTTGAAACCCGAACCCGTGGTTCAATGTTGAACCGTTCGATAAAAAAACATTTAAACCGTCAAACCGAATCAAAATGTCAAATTAAACCCTCGGCCACCACGTTTGAAGCGCCCCGTCAAATCTCAACAGTCAACCCATCGTTTCAACGGATCAACCCACATTGGTTGTTTTTATATTGGTTCTGCTGTAAATATAAATTGATTGCTTTTAAATAATGGTTTTTAATAAAATATTAATTATATTATTTATTTCTCTATGACCATTTTCGAACATTCAACTTTCAATATTTTTCACTTTTTCCACTTTAATCATTTTTCCATTTTATATAGTATAGATAGCTACATGTATATCCCATTTTCATACTTGAAATTCATGTCAAACATGAAGATTATTTTAAATGAAATGATTATTAAACACAACTATGATATCAGTTAATGTATAGGTTCTTTAAAGTAGTACATAAAACGGGCGAAAACGTATAAAACGTAAAAAAAACGTATAAAATACTAAAACAAATATGAAAACCGTGTTATAAACAACCGCTACTATTAAGATATATAACGATCTTCAACCAAAGGGGCTAGCTTGTAAATTATAACAAACTTATTAACGGCCAAATGATCGGTAGTATTATTTGTTTACCAACTTAGGGACTAACAATGCAACTTTAAACTTTCAGGGACGAAAGTTGTTACTTTTGACATACCACAGGGACCATCCATGTAATTTACTCTAATAATAATAAATCCAAAAATGTACATAAGAGAGAGAAACAAGAGTGAGAATTTAGTAAAGAAATCCGATATTAACGTGCGCCGTCTAGTGCGCATTGTAGCCTAATCCACTATTCTCTTCCTCTTGAAAAAAGTGTTCATTTCATTTCACATTATTTTTTCTAGTGGTCCATTTTATTTATTTGTCATCTTCACTAGCAGCAGAACCTAATTCTTTTACTCTTATCCCTCCTCCTAAATTTTATTAAATAAAAGATCCCTTTTTGGTTTTCTTTTTTTTTTTAATAAAATTTGAAGCAAAAGCAAGATAGTGGTGTTTGTTGAAGGTAGCTTCAGATCTTGATGTAGTTGGTGTATTTGATTTTTTAAAAGATTTTTAAAGGGTTTTATGGGTTTTTAGTTGTTGAAAAAACCCTTTAATTTTTTTGGTTGGTGACTAGAAACAGTCTTTTTTTAAAGATTGGTTCAATTTGAGGAAGAAATGTTGGCACTGAGTAATTCTAGTATGGGTTTGGCTACTACATGCAATACTTTACTAAGGGAGCTTCAGGTACTATTTCTTTTTTTCATTTTTTTTGTGTGTGTGTGTAAAATTTGTGTTTTCTTTTTACATGGGTGTTGTTCAAAAGTTGATAATGAGCTATAAATTTTATTTTTTGATGGTGTTTTGATGTTTGAAAGTGAAAATCTTGAAATGGGTATCTTTTGTTTATCTCAAGGAATTACTATTAGTTTTAATTTTTGTTTTTCTCATGGGTTTTGTTCAAAATTTGATAATGAGTTAAAGAGTTTGAAACTTGATGATTTTTTGAGTTAAAAATTGTATATCTTGTAAAGAGTAATTTTGTTTCACTCATTAAAATAGTAAAAACTAGTACACTAATTTGTTCTTTATCATGGGTTTTGTTTATAACTTATTAATGGTTCATAATTTTGTAAGTTTAGTGCTGTTTTGGGGATCAAAATTGGGAATTTTGAATGGGGTATCTTTATTTTTCACAAATTTAGTGAAATACAAGTAATTTGGTTCTTTATTATGTGTTTGGCTATTTAACTTGATAATAAGTTATATTTTTCCCAATTTGATGAATTTTCTTTCCAGCTTGTTATAAATCTTGAACTGGTAGTTAAATCTTTAGTTCCCTCAAATTCAGTGAAATACAACTATACAAGTAACATGGTAGTAGTAGTTAAGTCATGAATTTGAGGGTGTTTTTTTGTTTCCCTGAAATTAATGCCCTGCCATAAAATGTTATTTTTATCTGTATTAGTATATGATTTTCATTTCCTTTTCTTGAGTTCATTTCTTATTCTGTTGGTAATTTATTTCACATGTTTCACGTCCTTGTTGAATAAGAATTTGGAAAATTAATTGCCATATACCCTATCATAATTTCTCAATACCAAATTTATTTTGGATAGTGACATGGAACTACATATAATTTCTGAAAATTTTCATTGGATTGACTAAATTGTTAGTATTACAAAGACATCATGAAAGTGAAAGTATATAAGTTTTTAGAAATTTAGACTTTTTGGGTTTTGTGGAATTCCTAATCCTTATTAATTTCATTATTGGATTCTGGCATGTGTGGCAGCAAATATGGATAGACATCGGTGAAAATGAAGCCGAGAAAGACAGAATGTTAATGGAATTGGAGAGAGAGTGTTTAGAAGTATACCGAAGAAAAGTTGACGAGGCTGCAAATGCAAAAGCGCGCCTTCACCAGTCGGTTGCAGCCAAAGAAGCTGAGCTCGCCACCCTTATCGCATCTCTTGGTGATCTTAACACTCATTTTCCGGTAAAGGAATTGTTTTAGTTAAA
This sequence comes from Chrysanthemum makinoi, assembly GCA_910596185.1. Taxonomy (NCBI): domain Eukaryota; kingdom Viridiplantae; phylum Streptophyta; class Magnoliopsida; order Asterales; family Asteraceae; genus Chrysanthemum; species Chrysanthemum makinoi. The sequence continues at coordinate 25,693,570 of OU343224.1, read as the reverse complement.
GAAGCCATCATTGTCAACTTTAATATTGCTTTTAGTCTTTTACCTAATCATAACCATGCTTTACCTTTCACCCACTCCTTAGCTTTAATTTTTTGTCTCTTTCTAATTATAGGATGTACTTTGACTTTAAAAGTTAAGTCAAATGTATAAAACCGGCTTCATAATAATCGTTATAATGTATAGAACTTTTAGACAACCATAATCTGGAAAAACAGCAAAAAAGGTTACTTTTTGTAACCAAACAATCATGGTTATTGATCATCATGTGGATAGATTGACCTCATTGCATTCTATACTCCATTGCTATAATCTACTTTTAACTTTTAAGAGTCAAAATGATCGAGTTTATAAATCCGCTTCACGTGTATTCCATTTCTGAATTGTACAGTTAAACATGGAAAACAAATCATCTTCATTGAAAGCTCAACTTGCAATGGTCACACCATTGGTAGAAGATTTGAAAGTAAAGAAAGAGGAAAGAGTCAAACAGTTTGCTGATATAAAAACTCAAATCGAAAAAATTAATGGTGAAATTTCGGGATTTAGTCAATTTGTAGATTCATTGAATCTAGAAGAACAAGACTTGTCTCTCAGAAAACTCGGAGAGTATCAGTCTCATCTCCGAACTCTGCAAAAGGAAAAGGTATAAAAACTAAATAAAATAAGAATTTATTAAAAGAATCGCATAAAGCTACAATCTTTTAGAAACATTAGTGAGTTGATTTAATTTACTTGCAGTCAGAGAGGCTCAATAAAGTTTTAGCCCATGTGAACGAGGTGCATTCCATGTGTAGCGTTCTTGAGTTGGATTTTGGTAAAACCATAAGTGATGTTCATCCAAGCTTGCATAGCACGAGTCTAGAACAGGCAACGAATATAAGCGATAGCACATTGGAAGGTCTAGAAAATGCAATTCTTAAGTTGAAAACAGAAAGGAAAGTGCGATTTCAGAAGGTAACACTCAAATTCAAACACGAAAGCAGATATATTGCTTTTTGTATATTGAGTAAACTTACTTTTTGTGAATACAGTTGAAAGATATTTCTGCATCTTTATGTGAGCTTTGGCAAATAATGGACTCAACAAGGGAAGAAAAGAGTTACTTTTCAAGAATTATATCGCTTATTGGATTATCAGAAGCAGAAATTGTGGAACCAGGAGCCCTTTCATTGGACATAATTCAACAGGTTTTTTAACCTCTTTTTGTCTTTTCCTCCAACTTTTTATTTGCTCTCTTTTTATTGGTTATAATATTATTAACTTGGCAGGCTTCACAAGAAGTTGAGAGGTTGAGTAAACTGAAAGCAAGCCGAATGAAAGAACTAGTTATGAAGAGGAGGTCTGAGCTGGAAGACATATGTTTAAAGACTCATATCGAGCCTGATCCAAGCACGGCTATCGATAAATCCAATGCAATGATAGATTCTGGTAAGTGGTCTCATTTCCTTCCAAATCATTATAATTACTAAAAAATTGTTTGATATGGAGTATAATTTGTTGAACCTTTTGTATGTAGGTTTGGTGGATCCAAGTGAGCTTTTGGTAAACATCGAAGCACAAATTAGTAAAGTAAAGGCTGAAGCTTTGAGTCGGAAAGAAATCACGGATAGAATAGAACGATGGCTCTCAGCCTGTGAAGAGGAAAATTGGCTGGAAGATTATAACCTGGTAATGTTCTTTTCATATATCATTTTGGTAAATAATTTGAGATTTTTTTATTCCTGTGCTCCTTTGCTTGTAAAAATGTCTTTTCGTTTATCTCACATATCAATTCCCTAGTGATCAGAATTTGGCAAGAACTCAAACATCTGTTATGATTATTATTCGATTGTACATATGCAAATTTTAATCAAAGAAGCGACTACTTACTAATGTACGATACTTTGTTAGATTGAATAAAACAAGAACTGTTATATAAGTGTTTCTTCTTAAAGCTAACATCTTTTAGCAATTGATCTTCTTTGGCTTTACGTATAGGATCTAAATAGGTATAGTGCTGGTAGAGGAGCTCATCTAAATTTGAAACGTGCTGAACGGGCTCGAATAACTGTTAACAAGATTCCAGGTATAGACATATATTCTTCAATTCATTGCTCACATCATCCATATTATGAGTATGGTATTCCTTGGATTAACAACTTACCGAATTACAGCCATAGTTGATAATCTAATATGCAAGACAATTACGTGGGAAGAAGAGAAAAAAAAGTCGTTTCTTTATGATGGGGTGAGTTTGTTTATTTATTTATGTTTTTATAAGAAATCATGTTAATATTTCTGTATTACTTCCCTCGTATGTTTACCCCGTGTTACTTTTCTGTTCGCTATGAAACATAATCTTTAGGCACGGTTGGTGACAGTTTTGGAGGAATATAAACTAACGAGACTACAAAAAGAAGAGGAAAAGAAACGTTTCAAGGTAATATTTTATGTCAACTTGCTATACGACTATACGAGTAGAGGTGGTAGGATGGGTGATTCGAGCATTTTGGTTAATGGGCTAAAATGAGTTCGGGTCGAATTGGGTCATTTTAGCACGGGTAAAAACGGTCCAAGTCGGGTTGGGTTCTATCAATAGCTAAACTTTTGATTAGAATAATAGCAGAATTACAAAATAAATCTGAAATATTACATGAAACGATTCAGATGGTTTTAAGCATTAGTGGTAGACTTTGTTTTGACCCATTTGACATTTTCCCTTTGTCATCCAAAAATTATAGCAACAAGAAATTATTACACTTACAATCTGAATCTTTGAACCTGATACATAAAAAGAAAGTGTTTTAATGTCCATTTACTTGTGCACAGGACCAAAAGAAGCTCCAAGACTTGCTACTTAAAGAAAGAGAATCCATGTATGGGTCCAAGCCAAGTCCAAGGAGATCCAGTAGTTTTAGGATGAACGGTAGTGGGTATCGTGGGAACGGAAATGGGTCAATGACACCAACACCTCGTAGAAGCTCAGTTGCGAGCCCAAACGCAGAGCCTATGACTCCTCGTTCATACTCAGGACGCCAAAATGGGTATAAGGAAATGAGAAGGTTAACCACTGGTCCACTAAACTTCGTGGCTATACCCAAAGAAGATACAATATCGTTTTCTTCTGTATATGGTTCGAGCCTGGGTCCCTCTTCGAACTAAATCTTTAATATTAACTGGTACACATTCTTATTGAACAATTACCTTTTTTTCCTGCGTACATGATAGCTGAGGTTGCATAATGGTACGGTTGGGTAACGAGTCAAATATTAGGTGGGTCAAGACAGGTTGTTTTGGTTGGTGTACATGATAGCTGAGGTTGCATAATGGGCCGGTTGGGTAACAAGTCAAATCAGTAGTTTTTGGGCGGTTCAAAACAGGTTGATTTGGGTTAACCAACCTGCTTTTTTTTCTTTCTTTTCTTCAAATTATATATGTAGTGTGTCGGATCTGGTTACAATAATTAGTACTTACTCGTTAATAATCTTGTAACAGACTGAGTTACAATGTTTTACGGAGATTCAAAAATACTTTGGGCAACTTTTGTTCCATTCGACCTAAACTGTCTGGTTTCATTATAACATCTTTAAGTCATTTTGACCCATAAGAGATAAAAACATGAAATGATAAGTGAATGGCAAGTATTAATTCAAGTATGAGATTAAAAAAAATGTGATAATACTCTTTATATGGTTTACATTTGTCAATCTGGTCTGTTTTTATATCTTATTCACGCGTGGTACCTACTCTTTACCTGGCTATTTTTAGCCAGAAACAAACATGACAAAATAAAGAGTCATTATGGTCTCTTTTTCCGTCTCTTTCGATTGAGTTTTTACATTGTTCAAAAATGCGGACACAAAAACAAAATACATCAAGTGGTGGTGTCAAATCGGACTATTATGCTACAAATACATTGCACTTAATTATAACAAAGTCGTGCATGACATTTAATGACCATATGCTACATTTGGTGCTTCAGGTAAAGCGTATCGTGTGTTGATTGGAGTAGAAAAGGTTGTGAATATTTGAAGGGAAGATTGGAACTTGTACACACTAGTTTTTGTTAATGATTGAACAGTGGTAAGCGTAGCAGCAGCAGGAAGTTGGCAGTTTAGTAGCTGAGTGTGGTGGATAATAGAATTGATAAACAGTTTGGAATTTCATACGTTGGGTTGTTCAGTTAATTGTAATCGGTATCTATGTGTATGTTTTTTTTGCTTTTCGTGTGAAGGCCAGGCCCAGCTTTGATACAGTTAAGATCGCTAGATAAAATTGAGCAACATTTCAGTTACTAAAATCTGAGTATAACTTCTGAAGTCATTAGCTTTGTTGATTACGGAGTACATAAATTTTGAATCCAACTTCTATTTCATACAGAAATATTTTGTTTGGACGCTTATACCCTCCCATCACCTACGCATTTTGTTGTAGATTGAGGTATAAATAAGCCAAAAAGTATATCGTCGTGTATGAAGTAAAGTCATTGTGTACAAACCACTGTTCTAAAAGGCTTTAGGCTCGTCATGCCGCTAAGCCAACTTATGCCACATGTTTTTGTAAAATCGATATATATGAATTATGATATGAATATATAAATATTTTCATACTTCATGCCGCCTTATGTCACGTTTTATAAACGCAAAAGCTTCGTTTTGCCGCAGCGCCGCTGGAGGCTTGATCATGCCATCACGCTACGCCTCACGCTATTTATAACCTTGGACTACAAACCATCTACCATTACCTAAAGTCCATAAAGAAGCTCCTATTACCTGAAGGTGCTGCAAAACATGTCTGCAAAACTACCGTCTTCTATAAAAAAGGCCATGTAGGGGCTTCTATAAGGCAGCTTGCAATGAGGCATTGACTCACTGACGAGATGCCTAGGTCAATCCTTACTACTTCAGTGACACCAATACCTACATCAAGTGTAGTGATCAACTTTTGGAGGCTAACGGTGAGGGAGATCATCGTTGAGATGAAAGTTTTGTGTGCGTGTGAATGTGTTGTGTGCCTGTTTACCCGATAAATGGCAAGGGTCATTGAGCAATCTGGAATCGAAAATCTAACGAGATAGACATATTTACTAAAATGTTGCAATGATTTATATTTTTTGTAATTCGTATTCAAAACCTATTTTATGAAACAGATATAAAGGAAGTAAAATTTTTAAACATGATAACAATGGGGAAATACAACCGTATGAGGTTAGAGTACCAAATCAGATGAATAAAGATTCAGATTTTTAAGACGTTGAATTGTTGGAGTAAACGAGGATTTACGAACTCGTGCAATGCACACAGGTTGTATCCAATTGTTCATTGTGTAATGTTTGCGTAAATTGTTGAGTTGTAAGTATGATGGTGAGGCTCAAATATATAACAATCTATGCATAAAAAAACAATTTTCAATTCTTTAAGGATGGAGATAAACATTTGTTTGTGATAATTTTTCATAGTATATGCAACAACACATTATGGTTCACATCCTACCTTTACTATATCAATAAAGCTTATGTAGTTTAATCCAACCATAAAAACATACATACACACGATAGTTTCAATTAGTATAGAACTTCAATATGTGAGAGCTTCAACCATGAAACAACATGCTATATTGCTTATTGTTATTTAATATGACATGTGACTTATTACTTGCATCATACCATCACATTTAAGTAAACATGGACACCTTTTTATGACTAGAAGTGTAATCGCGCCAGTGGCGGCATGATATCCGGTGACTATTTTTGTGACGAGCAAATGTTTTTTTATTTTAAACCTTCCTTATTTAGCATATCTCAAATACTTTATAATGTAGTAGATATATGTTTTTCAAAAGTAGAACGTCTAAATTATTAATAGTGTAAATACTTAACACTTTTATTTTTTAAATTTTAACATTAAATTAGTGGTTATAAGTTTAGTGATCTTGTCTTATAACAATTCTCTTAAAATATATCATTATTGTAGGGGTTACTATATGATTTAAATAAGACTTAAATTTTTAAATTTTATATTATTATTATTTTTTTATTTTTTTTTTAGTAATGTTTTTTCTTAAAAATTTTAAATTTTCTTTATAGAAAGTCTCAAATGCTTTATAATGTAGTATAAATATGCAATAAAACTAAAGACGTTTCCTTTCGATGATTTGACTACTGATTTTCTAAAAAGTACTTTGAAACAAAACATATTTCTTAGAAAGAAACGATCATATCAAAAACTTAATTTTGAACCCAATATTTATAAATAAATTAACTATTTTTGTTATAAATATATAAAACATATTTGTAAAATATATATTATAGTCGTTATTTTGTAATCACTAATAAATAAGTTAATCGCATTAAACTCAACTTTTATATTATAGTCATTAATTTGCAATCATTAATACTTTTACTATATAAACAAATATCGAAGTGGTATACAATGCATCTCACAAAGTTCTTACAAAACATTAAGGGTATAGAGTATTTTTCTGATCACATAGTGTTTTTAAGGTAAATGACACATATTCGGTTAAGCCCATTAATACAAATCCCCAATGATAATAGTTTATTCCCAAACTCGACAATAAAATATAAGGGATAATGATAAAAATACCCTATTTTTCAAACCTACTTCACAAAATACCCCATTTTATACTCAAAAACCCAAGATACCCAAAAAATCCGATAACTTTTTTGAGAAAAATCGCAAATTTGCGAAGTTTTTTTGAAAATTGAAAAATATCGAAAATTTTCGATATTTTTAAGAAAAATCGCAAGACTTGCGAAATTTCTTAAAAATATCGAAAATTTTCGATATTTTTATAACACTAAAAACCCTCCACTGCCAAATCGCAAAACATACAGGTTCTTCTTTCTACCTAACTCGCGAATTGAAGAAAAAAACCCTCCCATACCATCGATTTGAAGAAATATCGCAAAAAAAACTCCCCCCAACTTTGCGAATTGAAGAAACGCCCAAAAACAATTCGAATTGAAGGTTTAATCGTGCAAAAATTTATATCGAATCATGAACAACGATTCGATTCCGGTATGTTTTAATTGTGCAAAAATTATATTAATATTCGAATTATCTTATTCCTTTATTAATTAGGGTTTTGTTTGAATTGGACAATTTTTTCAAATTGGGGGTTTTTCCCAATTAACGTTAGTTATGAAAATCAACATGGGTCTGCTTAATTTGGATGTGCAACTTGGGTTGGTAATGTCAAGTTGAATTGTTGTTAGCATGTTACTGTGAAAAGCCAATTCTTATGTATATGCAATTGATTTGGTAGAATTTCATAGAATAGCTATACTTCAGATCACTTATGTTTACTTTTGTATTCTTGCTCTTGTGTAATTTAATGTGGTGAGCAGACTTATCTTGCAGCCTAAATTGATCAATAATTTGTTCATGTATGGCGTTTTCTGTAATATAATGCAGTGATCAAACTTAGTTTGCATCCTAAGATGACTAATAAGTTGTTTGTCTATATTCTATGAATTTATGCTGTCAGTACAATGATCTTTCAGTTACATATCAGTGGTTATTTGTTGTCTAGCTAAAGTACTAACTAGTGCAAGGTACTAAGAGTTCATAATTATGCAGGCCATATTCATTGCCTTAGTTCTGGTCTATTCAGTTTATTTATTATTAAAATTTGGTGGTCGACTGATATGGTCGTAGTTAGGTTTTCATGACTCATATAAGTTGAAGAATTATGATGCAAGAAATTTGTTTTTTTTCTTAACCACCAAACATAACGATTAAGGCCAAAATTACGATTGTTTCTCGACATACTTGTAGCTCGACCGATGCCCAAGTTGAAAAATTCAGAAAACATGTTTCGACATTGCCCGACGTTGTCCTTAAAAAGAATAGCCAACTTTTGATTCATACGATACTTGATAGTGAGGTTGAAAGCGTACCAAACGAGCTCTCATTCAATATATTAGGTAAACGGATTCGCTTTAGACGCCAAGAGTTTTGTTTTAGTTACTGTGTTTACGTTTTGGTCCGAATATGTATATGAAAGAGTGGGTTAAGGACATGATGGAAAATCCATTTAGGAAAAGGATGTTCTCGATATTCTAGAAAACGTTTCGTTAAAGTAAAGGATGTTATGGATATTGTTAGTAAAAATTACATGATATTTAATCTATACATTCTCATTTGTTTTGTTGATGACAAACATGTAACTTGTAATACATAACGTAAAATGTATAAGTTACCTGTAATTATATCTTGTCTCAACATACTCTCAACACCTCCTGACTCGATCTCAAGTCCTTGTATGCTACAACAAAGGTTCGTACATGTTTGTTATGTTGCATTATGATCAAACCCCTAACAAACCATTAAACATGTTTAGTTAAATAGTTTATAAAACACTTAAGTAAACATAAGTAAATGTGTTGGGTAAAACCCATGACCCATGAACCAAGACCCATACCCAATGTCTAGATACATTGTACCTTGGTGGGCACTCAAATTCTTGACCCATAGCCCATAGTTTTAACCCAAAAGCCATGGGTAAACAGAGCTGCAGCACGATCCCTCAAGTATCCCACGGATCCCTTGAATTACAAGGCGGATCCCTCCGAAGGATCCTTGGGGCAGAACATGGTTTTGGTCTTTTGCCTATAAATAGCAAGCCACTTCTTACCATTTCTTCACACCTTCACACATAGTTTCTCTCCACCATTTCTAGGATAGTTAGATCATTAGGAAACATGTAAACCAACCTCATCTCATATGATCATAATGCTTCTAACTCTCATTTGTTGTAAGCATACTCCCAGTGATCCTCCAAAGCAAGCTTGAGATCTTTGCCTTACCTAACTGAAGTGATCACCCATCACAAGATACAAGCACATGAAGATCTTCTACAACAAGTTTAGGAAACTTGTCATCTTCATTCATAGAAGACTAACTACATCATGCTTTGGGTTCTTGATGTTTAGTTTAGGATTTCATATCCATTAGACACATTGTCTTGGATATTGTCTAGTATCATATTCTTGTATCTATGACTAGACTAGATGGTTTATGTGTTTGTATCATAAAACACAAGGTTTGTTATGTTGGGCCACAAAACATAATGGGTGTCATAGATGTGTCAAAGGCATTAGTGAAGAGTGCCGAAGATCCGTGTTGAAGACATTAGTGAAAGGTGTTAAGGATCGTGTAAATGGCATTAAGTGAAGAATGCCTAGGTCGATAA